>VXBH01002955.1:0-99424 GCA_013400035.1 Rynchops niger | reverse complement strand
AAAAAAAAAAAAATTACTTGGAAGTCTTTATTGTAGAGTGCTAATGACTTGGTCTTAGTCTGACTGTAAGGTTGGATTGAGATCTCTTCAGGGTCCTGACACGTTGGTTGTTCATATTTTGGAAGGAAAACACTGATTTGCAACTCATGAAGTTTTAAAAATAGTACTGGATGAGAATACAAAGAAGTGTTTTTAAAGACTAAAAGTACTTTTCAAATCAACAGATTATTAATAAGCTGTGTATAATTTTACTTACATAGTCACAAAAAGCTAGGTTTGGGCCCTGGTAGAATTCAGCCCCTTTTTTCTCTAGATTCCTCTCTCCTCTTGGTCTCCCTGACCTGCCGTTTTACCTCAGATCAGTATCTGATCTCAGGTTCTCAGTTTCTCTGTTTCTTTTCTTGGCTCTTACAGTAGTCCTTTTGCTCCGCCAGCAGTAGTGCTTACCAGGACTTCCAAGTTGAAATCTATTCCATCCTTCAGTGCCTTTTCAGAACTAGTTTTAATTTCTGCGAAGTTAGTCCCAGTCATCTCGGCTGTGATTAACCCATTTAACTGGGAAGACTTATTTAAAATTATTAATTCCCTTGAGTAATAAATTCCCATAAATAAGAATGGCATACAATATAGGTAACATGAAAAACGTGAGATTGTGTAAAGATTTTGCAGATTGTGTTTTCTGTAGATTTCTTTTAAGACTACTGGTGATGACCTGCTGCTCTGGATTTTCTTTGGTAAACGTGCTTTTGTTACTTTATATCCCAACCTGAATATTGTTTTCCTGCAGTTTATATTATACGTTCATACAAGGCCTTCCTTTCCTGTCTTTTCTTTGTGAGACGAAATGTTGTTTCTTATTATTTAGGTGACACGGCGTATAGCTCTTGGAATTGCCCTAGTGATGTATCGGAAGACGTTATAAAAGGGTGACATCTCGGATACTGCAGTGAGAAATGCAGCAGAGCTGTCCATAAATAAGCAGTCACCGCAAATATTATACAGTATGATTTACAGCTCTCTCTAGTTTTTGTGAGCTGTGGACATTCCAAACTGTGCCTGTTTCTCTCTTAACGTGGAGTCGGTGCAAGTCAAAAATAACAACCTCTCTGGGATTACACTGGCATTTAGAGCACGGGTCTGTTCCCTCCCGCAGCCTGCGGGAGCGTGTCAGGGCTCTGTCTCAACAGATTATTAATCAGCACATGCGGGCTGTAGCACAGGCCGGCTGTTCTTGATGTGGGAAAACCCCAGCATTAGCCAGATGTCTTCTCTTCTGCTGTGTTCTCTGTCTCAGCCTGAGGTGTTTGGCCAGTTAAGTGATATGTGAGACAGCAGGAGGTTTTAAAGAGGGCCTCTTCAATTACTGTGTTAATTAACATTTGTGTGTTTTATTTGAGTTGGAGATCTCCTTGGCCACTCAAGAACAGTATATTAGGGTTTTGGGGTTTTTTTGGTAGGAATGCAAACTCATCTTGCACACCTAAAATTATCACAGAGAGCTCTGTCCTGGAGTGTAAATTCATGTGTTTATAACCTGCCCTTCTACTCATTTTGTTTGCTCATGTTCTTGTGAATATTGTAATGAGTTCTGGGTTTACAGAGAGACCCAAGTATGAAAACTTAGCTGGGAGTTTATGGTGTAGAGCGCCACTCAAAGTTCAGTCAAGTCAGAGGACAGCTGCCGCGGACCTCCCGTAGTTCTCAGTTTTTCTTATTGTAGTATGAATGGGCATAGGAATGAGAACTCGCTGTAACTGGATTACAGTGTTGATGAGAAATCGCTAACAAAGACGTGTTGGACTCTAGTTTAAGATGAAAAGATCTGTAGATTCGATGTTGCTTTCTAAAGAAGATAGAATTTATTTTTTGTCAGCTCTCTTTCATATATTAACTTTACTATTCATTATGCTGAAAATCTCCCCCCCTAGTAGTTTACTGGATTTTACAAAAAGTTTCTTCATGGCATCATTTCATTATGCAGGGTGAGTTTAGCCTCTAGCCTGGCAATGTAAGTAGAGGATAGCTGCCAAAACCAGGGTAGTGAATCATATGCTATCTCTGATGAATATGCCACTTGCTTGCAGTGTGTGCCAGTGTTTAAAGATATTTTGCCTTGCATCCTTATTGGTTTACCAGTTGTGGTTGCAGGAGCATAAATTATGGTGTAGACCTTTATTTATTGAGAGGAGAGTGTCTGGTGCTGTTAATGCTGAAGTTGCTTCTTTACAGTTTTTTAGTAAAGTGCAAATGTACAGTCTGATATATATTAAGCTAATTATGGAGTGAGGAATGTAGAACTTTCTTCCTTGAGTTAATATATCTCTTGTCCACTTTTTTTTTTGTCTGGTAAGCCAGGCATTACCAAAGAAATTGTGAGGATGTAAATTATAGTTAGCAAACCATCCATCCTTTATCATCCATCAGACCTTACAGATTAAGTTCGGTGCATACGTGTTCCTACTTAAGACTCAGAAAAGAGAAAATTATTACCTGGCAGCAAATGGCGATCTGATTTGTTTACTAGTGAAATCGGTAACACTTCTCAGAATCAGCATCACACATCCAGTGTCGCTATGAAGTGTTTTCCTGTTCTTTATTCGTACCTGTGGAAGCTCTTGTGGTATCACCCCCACAGCGAAACACATTTCTAGGTTACAGAGCGATAACTTCAAGGAACCGAGTGGCCTGGTTTTCTCTCTGTCTGCTGTTTCCACTGACTTGAGTGGGATTTGTACATACCTGGTGACCCGTATTTCAAAAGTACTGTTTTTAAGCGGATAATTTAATGGAAGAAATTCTTCCTGTGGGGATCTGTTTTCTTGTAACACAATACAACAAAGTAGAGCGTTGCTCTGCTAACCCTTAAAAAAATTTGAAATGTTGTGGTGAATGAAGATAATATAGTCTTTGACACTGAACTGTACCTTAGACATACACAAACACACCAGAACTTGTTCTACAGCTTTCGCTGACCTTCGTTTGACTCCATGGGTCCTTCAGAATTGTTTTGAGTCATTTTGTTACTTTGATTTCTAAAACCTTTTATCTAAAGATGTAGATCTGGAGTGCGGGGGTTAACTAGTATTTATAAAGTCAATTTCTATTTATAAAATGCTATTTCTATTAGATAGTATATTTCTATTCTAGTTTTAAAATGCTATTTTTATTTAGTCACAAATTTTAGGCTGTTACGGATTATTAGCAGTTAGCACTTCAGAGCACTTGTCGAAGTTGAACTCAATGAGAGCTTGAAAATTTGTGTTTTGAATTAAATTATTAAAAATTAATTCTAAAGCAGTCCCCAAGTAATTTCAAAATACTGTAAATCCTTCACTTAACATCGCTGTTGATGTAGAAGATTATTACGAGTACAGACTATCAAGGCAGTAGAAGCTTTCACTGAATTCCAAAGTGGGTAGTTGTTAAAATAGACATTATTGCAGTTCGAGATAAAATAAAAGACCCAAAGCAGGTTTTCCTTCTATCTCATTTCCTCTGCTTGCTAAGTTTTTTGCTTAGGTGTTTTGTGTCCTGACATATTTTTCTTGTAGTCAATTGTTATATCTCCTCAGAAATAAAATTGCCATATGAAATAAAATTCTATTATTTCAAGAATTTGCATTGCATCGCAACAGCTGAGACCCCACTCCTGCAGGGAGGGCAGTATCTGCGTATACCAGTATTTATAAAGAGTCTATCTCAGGACTGAGATTAGTATGGTTTTTTGGTGGAGAATGCTCTTACATACTTCACACAAAAATGAAAACAAGTTTGGCCTGTACATACATTTCTATTATAATTTTAATAACTTTTCATAACAGTGCTAATTCCAGACTTTAGTTAATCCATTAATCTATTAATTATAAAGCTTTGTGTTCAAAATAAAGTCTATTGAGTATTTGAAACCTTGATACTGCAGTCTCTAGCCGCTGATGAAAGTCACTAATAAATTCAGGAGAAAGTGTTTTTTATTTCTGAGTCTGGGTGAAACACAGGTAATTATTTAAATAATTTTATCTCTGTTGTTCTATGCAATTTGAAATAATAAAGCCTTGTATCAATACTATTATACTAACTTCCTAGCCTTTTCTCCAAGAGACTACTGTAGATGTTGGTCAAAATAAATTAGCAATATTGCATTGCAAAGTCTATGGACTCGTCTGTTTTTAAATTTAGGTCACAAGCTTCAGCAGTGCCAGTGTATTAATCAGCTGGTTAATCTCGACGGCGTGCTATCATATGCTTTGAAAAGTGTGAGTAAATGGAAGATTTTTAACGTGGTATTTTATGTATTTTATCTGTGTGCAAATACAACTTTAGAAATAAAAGAAGAACTAATGAAATTTTCCCTATATTCAGTCTTTCACCCAAAGAAGATGGTATCTTTGAGACACAGGGTTGCAATGGACCACATCAATGCGACTTCGATGGCTGAATATAATAAAGCCTTTCAAAAGCAGTAAAACTTAAACACAGGCTTATGGGGGAGGTGAAGGAAAGCCTTAGAAAAAAGTGGCATTAAGACAAAGCCAGTTAGAGTGGAGAGCATGAGCTTGGCAGGAGCAGTGATGCTGCCCAACCGTATTTTGAAGGGAAAAGATGCACGTGTGTGGCAAACCCTTTTGTCAGTGAAACCCGTGTGCCTCCGTGCTGATTTCCCAACTCCGTGGGCAGTGAGCAGGACGGGCCCCAGCGCCCTCTGAGGAGGGCATTCCTCTGGCTGGGCAGACCTGCTGGCCTCTGAGGGAGTGCTCGTCCCTGCTGTTCCCGTGACGCCGTGGGCGCTCGCCATCCCTGGAAGAGTTCAGCTCTCCCTGTTAATCCCAAAGTGACGGAGGGCACCTTAAGAATGGCGGATGGGAGTGGCACTTCTTCACCCTAACCAAGAATACTATACTGAAAACTTAAAAAAAGCTATTGTAATTTCATGATTTTAGTCATATCTGAGAAGTTTCTGCCTGTGGGCAACATTCAGGTGCTCATCTGGTTTTCACTTACATAAATAGCTTCTTCAGCTTTGGTTTTCTTTATCGTTCAGCGTGTAAGTGATCTGGAGGGTAGATGTACAGAACAGCTTTTGTACTCCTGTGACAGCAGAATGTGCAGAGGAACTCTTTGCACATTAGTACTTTCTATTTGGTCCCAAGTACTACCAATCTTCTGTAATGTCAGTAATCTGGAAGACGACATTGACTGCTGACATTTTGATGAGAGTTTCAGAGCTCACGTTTAGTTCCATAATTTCTATAGCCTTCGTGCCATGACAAATAGATATTAAAATGTTAAATACGAAAATGTTAAATCTACAGATCTACAACAAGTAGTGTTCCATATACTGTACATTACTGATATTTGACACCCAACCATAATCACGGTGGTTATTTTACAGCCACATTTTTTTGTGAAGATGATATACGCTTTATTCACTTCTCAATAAGAAGACAGGAAGAGAACATGCTTTGTGGAGAATATACTGATTCTGTAAGATAAGAAGATGAAAGATAAGAAAAACTCGTGCAGAGAGTAAAAATTAACCTAGAATTAGCCTTAGTCTGTATGCATGGAAGATGTGGTGGACTTGCTATATGTTGTATTTTATTTGCAAATAAACCTCGACACAAGTCATTGCATTCTGGGTGTCAAATTCCCACCTGCAATTTAAAGGAACTTTAATAATTTTCACTTCCTTCCTTTAACAGTTGTGTGTTCTTGCTTAACTTACTGTGTTTCACTCGAGATGCAGTTTCACTGTATTCGTTATCTAAAATGATCAGTTTGGATAATGGATGTTTTTGGTGTATCTTTTTTGATAGATTAGCAAACTGAGTCATTCCAGTCTTTTAAATTAAATTATTTTGTTCATGGAGCAGGTTTAGGGTAGATAGATCTTCATGAAGAAACAGGTATTTCTTGTGTTCCCCGTAGTGTCTAATGCACAGAGTTTATGCCGCATGCATTGTTGTATTGAAATACCGTCTAAAAATGTTTTCTGCCTTCCCTACGGATCTGACAGCAGAATAATTAAATTCTTTGGAATAGGGATATTTTTTTTGGTGAGTACAGCTGCAGTGAAAATACACATTTGCTCGATATGAGAAAGCCAAAATGTGCTTGTCAAAAGTCTGAGTAAAAAGCAGTTTATAGGAAGCTGCCGCAGTGTTGCAGCTCATTGAGACTCCTTTGAACTCGCGCAGACAGGTAGCATGCGCTTTAAACAGCTACCTGGCATCTGGCGTTGGGCAGCGTCTGCCAGTTGAGCACGACGGTTAAGTAAACGCAGTTAACCTGGCAGGCACAATTTGTTTGTGCAATTAGTTGAAATTCAGAGTTGGACTATTCATTCGGTGTCTTTAGTTCATGGGTTTTTTTGCTTTGTTTCTATTTTGAGCCCTGCAGACAGCTTTCTGCAACTGAGGTGTTCAAGTTATCTCATTTATTGCAAAGCTTCTCAGGTAATATTTAAACAAACGAACTAACCGTTACATCTTATCTAAAACGAAAGCCTGGAAATACACATATTTTTGTGTGTGTGTGCAGTAAGTATATATTATCTTAAAAGTAAACTGACATGATTTCAACATTTTTGCATATAGGAGGAAGAAATTCCTTATCTGCCGTGAATCACTGTTAACCAGAATTGTTTGTTTCGGTTTGCTTTGGTTTTTTGCTTAACTAGCTTGTACGTGGTGAGATGAGTTCAACCTGGAAGTCTTCTAATTTTTCTGAGCTTTAAAGCCGTTTGGCCTGCAAAGGGGGGAAAAAAACCTGTTCAGACACAGCCTTTTCCAGCCTCCTGGTATTCCTTGAACTGGTATCTTTCTGGGGCCGCGTCAGAGCCCACTCACAAAATACCCGTAAGTCCACGCTCGCGCTGCTGTAATTCGTTGCCTGACACCAAGGGTAAGAGTGAGGGAATTTGACAGTCGGATGCAAGATAACGGTTTAGAAGTGGGAAGCACTGACAGGCCTCAGGTAGCGTCTGGGAATATTAGTTAGTGTAATTCTTAGATTATTACAGTGTTATACAGGAAGCGGTTCTTTGTTTGCAAAGCTGTACCTTTTGCATAAAAGCAGCTATAAAGATGTCTAGGATGCGACCCAAAGCGTCCCTTGGTTTTGTTGGAGGATAGCTTTATGCAGGCAGCTAGGCAAGGACAGATTTAAGCAGTAAGTCTCCATGGGGAGGCAGATGGAGCCTCACAATTAGATGGCTTTTCACCCCAAATGGATGTGATAATGGCGTGTGGGTTGTGTCTTCCCCTTCTGGTTGCAGAATCAGTGAGTCTGGCTTGTTTTTTTAAATGCTTTTTTAAGGAATGTGGGAAGACCGGACTAGGTGGTTATAAATCAGATACACTGTCCTAAGTGGTCTTGGGAGCTCATGTACAAAAAGACTTAAAGGGCAAAATTCTCATGAGTTACTTTGATACAGTGGCTACAATAGTTTGCTTTAACAAAAGTAATATTTTATTACAAAAGAATGAGAACTCATAACTCAACAATACAACTTCTCTTTGCTCTTACATACAAATCAGGACATTAGGCTACAGTTCTGATCAGTAACATCTCGAGCTGTGTGTTTTATAGGCCGGCATGAGCGGAATTGTTATTCAGTGTCCCTGTTTGAACAAACACTGCAAAGTTTGGTTCCAGATGCAGCTGTAAATATTTTATTTAAGTGCAGATGTCTGTGCAGCCTGCATAATTTAACTACACCAGATAATGAAAATTATGTGTTGATACATGTGTTTTTCTGGATCTCCAGCAGCTATTTCTGATCTATGTTTTGTGTATTATTGATTTGTACCTTTGTCTTTTCTGCACTGTGTGCTTTGTAATTGCTCCATCTGTATTCATTATGGATGGAAAGAAGCATGCAGAGTATTTGTAGGTGAGACCTGAAGGTTATTTCTTTATTATATTATTCTTTTAGCTTTATGCTTTACCTGAAAGTCTAATGCTTTAGTTGAGAGTTGCACTAAAAATGTATAGTTTTCGAAAAAAACAGTTACTCCTAGACCCATGCATTTTAATTTGGTAAATGCGTATTTTGCTTTGCAATAATTCTAACATGACTGATAATTATTTTGTACAGCTCAAGTCATTGAAGACATTATTTATTATGCAAAATGCACACACTTTCATTTCATGAACGGTGGTAGGTTAAGAACTGTATTTAACTGTGAAACCTAAACATAGCAGGTGGCACGCAGATGAGCAATGCAGATCCAGTCTGCAAGTGACAAGTTACTTGAGCGATATCTTGAGCCTTGGTAAATGGAAATGGGTCAGTCTTAGGGTGTATGGGATCATCTTTAGTCAGGAAGAGAAAAGTAGACATTAATTTAACATGTTTTTTTTGCTGTGTGCAGTCAAACACCTTGGACTTAGCTGCACTGTTCCTGTGATACCTACACAGTTCTGAGTCCTCGATGTTCGTGTGATGCCATTTTAATAAAATTAAATAGCCAGGCTCAAAAGCTGCTTGTACTATAGAAATAACAACAGGCACCAAACAGCTCTGTACCCAGACGCGTAAATATGGAGTGACGTGTCCCCAGTGGCAGAATAATTAGAATGTCAAATTGAGATTTGAGTCCTGCAGCTGACTGCTTTCTGGGAGATATCTATGGATGTGTTAATACATGTGGTCTTTCTTAAACAGTGTTATTTACTGTCTACTACAGAAATACAGTATTGGGAGACATGAGGTACAAAAATACAATTAAGAGGCTTAACAGTGTGGATCTCCTCCAGCCTTTAAGCCACATCTATCCCAAATATTTTGTCCTTGCTCAGAGACAGCTTTCATGCTTGCAGCTCCAGCCTGTCTCTCAGCCACAGTCAGCCCTGTAGAATATTGATCACCTTTCAGTTTTATTTATCTATGTTCTACCCAGCCAATGTCTTTTCATCTCTAGGGGACTAAACCTTGGTGAAAATATGTTCTGTTTACTTGGTAGTAGCATGGCTTTGACGTTAACACTTATGTTCTCTGAACTGCTGGGAAGTTCCTTACCCTAGCTATCTTATCACATAGTCTTTGTATCAGTTCTTTCCTAGATCAGCCCTGTCTCTGATTTCTCCTAACTTTGAGAGAAGACTTTAATATAAAATTGAAAATGGAAACTGAGTTGTAGGTAGATTATTCACTTAAAGCATCTCCCAGTTTGTCTCTAGGGGAGTAAGTAGTTCCATAAGGGGGGGAGGGATTAAAAAAAATTAAATCACTGAATAAAAAAAGGGGCAAGAAAGTTGTCCTGTCTGTGCAATTAAAAAGAAGGATGATGTTCTAGGCAATGTACTGTATGACAGTTATGAGTAAAACCTGTAGTAAGTAATTACATTCAGCGTATGGGTTTTTCTTTTCCAGAACACCAGCTCAGTAACTGTGCCGGAAACGCTGTTGTTTGTTTCAACTCTTGATGGAAGTTTGCATGCTGTCAGCAAGAGGACAGGAGCAATCAAGTGGACTTTAAAAGAAGGTGAGTAGGAGGTGTCCTGATGCCCTCTGCTCAGGAATGGTAGTAACAGTCAAATCAATTGATAAATCAAGGTGTTGTAGGGCCTGGTAAATACTTTTCTTTCTTATTTTTTCTCTTGCTCCTGAATTAAGCTACAGTGTTTCTGGAGTCATGTTCATCTTCATACTTTCACTTGCAGATCTTTTCCAGGTTTGGGGTGGGGGGTTGTCGGGATGTTTAAGCTGTGGTGGTATAATTGGTAGGTATCACAGTATAAGCAAGCATAAAACAGAATAGATGTCAAATGAGAGTGTCAGCTGGTGGAGCTGGTGGCAAAGAGTTTGCACGATTCTATCTCTGGAATACCCTACCTTCCCTAGGGCAGTGGATATCATGCAAACATCGGGTCCTTTTTTCTATAATAGATGTTTAGGAACAGCACAGTTTTTTAAAGAAAAGAACTGCACTTGTGTTAAGAAATTTAACATTGCTTAGTGACTGGAAGTGATTTTGTAATTTTAGTTACTGAGCAGAGATAGCTCTTTCTGTCTTCTAGAAAAATTCAGTATTTAATACAAATTTGTTTTAGTGGGACTCTGATTATGTACGGTAGAAATGATAGCAGCACTTTCTCTTCACTTTGGGAAATAAATTAGACAGCATGTCAAGTGGAAAGGAATCACAGTGATTGCATCACTCTGTCCTCTGTTTTTTATACCTGATGTCAGTTTATTAGGTGAGCTAAAATGGTAGGGAATGGATTGTGCGTATCTAATATCTGCAGTATAAACCAGTTCTTATTTGTGAGGCCATTCGTACATGAATGTACATCTACCAGACAAAAAGTTAACTTCATAAATGAGCCAAGAATGCTTTTGTAGCCCCTCTTGGAGTAAAAAGGGGTGAGCAAGTGTTTTCTTGAAGGATCTTGGTTAATAGGTGTGATTACAATTTCACCCCTGTCTCCTCTTGAAATTTAGACCTCTCCTTTCCCTGAACAGGCCTGAATAAAAAAAGTTATCAGCCTCCTCCTTTATTGTTGCTATAGGCTATTGCAGTGTCAAGAGAAGCTTACTGGGTTTTGGTTGCCATTCAGCTGACGTGAGCACAGAGTGCACAGTCCTGTTTTAGAAGGATGTCATAACTGGCATTTGTTTGCAGCTGGACTCAGTAAGTGGCAAGAGGTTTTTTTGAGGAAGAAACGAAGGCACTTTGGTAATGAAAAAGATCTTGGTCAGAGTGTATTGCTCAAGGAACTTCCCTTGTTAAAAAAAAAATTTGCAAAACTGTTGTTGGTACCGTTGAACTGCTAGACTGGATAATCTGGTTTTATAGGACTTATTTTTTTCTTGCTCTGACTAACTATGTATTATTCTGCATCTTACGTACATGAGTACGTTCAGTTGCTTTTTGCAAAGCACTTACTGCCCATTAGTTTATTTCTGTGTAATAGAAGAACACACAAAGGTCAATGAAAAAAAATACAATTAGTGGTAGTTATCATTGTTACAAGATGCTTCATGAGTTAACTTAGTTAAGCGTACATGGAACAAGGGCCGGTGCGTATAAATTGTCAAAATTATTTGTAACTGGGGGCTTTTATTTATTTTTGCAAACTATATTTGTTGGTGATCACCCTGTGGGTGGGAAGCCCAACGAAGATGTGACAGCGTTGGAAACCAATAGCTCATGAAAGTCCTTACCATCTTGTTATGCTAAATCCCTAGAGAGTTTTAATAGTGCAGAATTCAGTATCAATATTAGTGTATAAACCCGGTTGTTTGATGCACTCTCTCTGTCAACAATATGCTTGTATTGTTGCAGAGAATTGCCCGGTGGGAGGCTGCATGCGTTGCAAGCGGTGTTCTCGCAGGTGCCATTTTACCCTGATGATCAGACAATGAACCACGTGCTGTAGTTCACGTGCTTTGAGAAGTTGTGGAGGTCGCCTGAAGTGCTGCGGCGGCGTTCACCAGCAAGAGAACCTTTTATGACTGCACTTAAGCAGCAAGGTGTTTAACAAAGGGCAATTCATATACATTTTATTTTCACTAGGGGAAAAAACAAGGTGGTGTTTGTTATCAGGCAGTACTTAAACATGAAAATCTTGCCATGTGTGGTTTGCTTTAATTTAGCACTGAAGCTTATCTTTGGTATGCAGGGTAAATGAGCCAGTGGTTATCACCACAATAATATGTTTGGGTTTCCTGCCTTCATGTAGTGCTGGCAAGGAAGGCAGCCTGAATACTTGTGCTCCCCATAAAGCTGGCAAAAACATGGATCAGTAAGTAACAGGACTCTCTGGTAGTTCAGAAATAAAGCTGCGTTCTCTGCAGTTATATGTAGCGAGATCATGGAGCTACTTGTTGAGGGTGCTTAATACCTTCGTTTCCTGTTGGCGCCGATGGGTCCTTCTATCCGACAGCTCTCAGGATCTCTCCGTGGCCAGGTAACTGCTGCTGCTCATTCCCTGGGCCTTGGAAAGCTGGAATATGGTTGGAAAGTTTCTAGAAAGAATCCACACTCCTCCTCCCCCCCAAATTTCCGAGAGACACCTTTACTCCTGCTGTGGCCCCACAAAAGCGCATTGTATTGAAAGGCACTCCTTTGGAAGGGTGTTGGAAGGGTGAGGCACGCATTTAAGGTCAGAGACTAAATAAGGCTCTTAGTGCCACCTCTGATCAATAAAAGGAGCTGTCAGTTTGAAGTGACAGTGTGACAAGCTCCCACATTTTCTGCACTTGCCATTAGCAAGATACTTAGTGAGCACCCTCAGTACAATTACTTAGGATGAAATCTCTTCCCCAAAATTGCTGGAAATGAAACTTCTGTCATTTCCTGTAGATCTCTTTGAAAGGTACAGGGGTGCAGCACCGTAGGCTTGCTTTTACATGCGGGTAAGAAAGTAGACAGTGATAGAGATGGTGACGAGAAACCTGTTGGCAAGACGGAATCTGGAGAGTGCTTTTCTCCTTAACGTCAGACTTTACATTCACAATCCTGATTTCAGTGTAAGAGCGCGATTTTTAAGACTGTCCTGTTCCCTCACATCTTTGTAAAAATAATCCTGTACCTCTTTGTAAACTCAAGAGTTTAGGCTAATGATCAGAATATTGAACTATGAAATGTTAAGAATGTAGTGTTTGAAACTGTACTCCTGGACACTATATTTCTCTGTTCTTCTGACAGTAACTTCAGTGTGTCCTTCTGTACTGTCCAAAGTGATCTCTTCCTCTTCATTCATCAGCACCTTAGAAGCTTTTCTGCTAAGAGCTGTTTCAAAATAATTTGCCAGAAGAAGAAATAATATATACAGGTTTGTCTCTAACTTAGAGCCTGCAGAAATTTTGTTATGAACTTCAGTTCTCCATAGCAATCAAAAAACCCGATGGCCCACATTCAGTTTAAAACGTTTTGATTTCTGATACCTTACTCATAAGCTATGGGCTTCAGTGGGCTAGTCACGATAAGTCAAAGGTATGAAGTCTGCACCTCTTAATGGTATGCAATATGTAGGTTCTAAAGGGCAAATCTGAGATCTGTAGATCTTGCTCTGTTAACAGTGGTTATTTCCAGACAAGAAGAAATACCTTTGTGCGTAGCTGTAAATTAATAAGGATTGTCAAACCAAAACAATTGTAGAACAGTGCTCTTTTCAGCAAATTCCAGAGGATAGTTTGTTAGTATCTCTAACCTCATTCACTGTAATTGCAACAGCAGGCGAGGATGACACGATTTTAAATTGGCCCGTTAGCCCAAATCTGATGTTCGGGCCTCAGATCAGGAAACCGTTTTTTCCAGCTCATTCCAGTGGGGCAGTGACTTACTCATTTGCTGTTTCAGAATCCCCCACTTCTTCTTTTCAGTCATTGGTTTTGTGTGTTCTACCTAAGGGCACATTGCAGTGATGAAAATGTGCAACTCTGTCTTGTGCATTAAAAAGACTTGGGTTTTGGTTAAAGGGCAAATTTTATCTTATCATGTGTTTGTGAAATACGGAGAAAAGTCAAATGCATTATATTTAGCATTATGGTTATAGTTTCAGAAGCTGTATATATGGCTTTTTTCCATGTATGTATGCAAAATATGAGTTAGAATTACATCAGAATAATCTGAAACGTGTTGTATGCTTCTGCCCACTCACAAGCAAATGATACAGGCACAAATATTTTCTGGTCGTGATGTAACCAAAACTGTATTGGGACATCTGCCTGCTGCCAGGTCAAAAACTTAAGTTTCAGGGAAGTGTAACTGAGACCAATAATTTACTAAATTACTGGACAGTCATTAAGTTAGCAGGTTTCTAATAACTGCTGTTCTTTATAATCTAGGATCAATGTCCTTTTAATTCTTTTTTTTCTTGACACAGTTATTTTACAAATCTTTTTATTAACTTGTAAAAATGAAAGCTTTTCAATTCTTACAGGATAACATTTTTTGAAGTCCCACAAGGACAAGGAGAGGTATCAGCAGTCTTTTTAATAGTATTTCTATTCTACTGATGCCCTTGAACTCCCCGTGCTCGTGGGCATTAATATGCTTTGCTGAATTAATTTAATGAAGAGTATCAGTGGCAATAATTTTATTAATAGTGTGTGCATGTGCTTGTTTAGGCACATGTGTTTATTACCATATCAGAAAGGTAAAGCTGGTGTGTATTGAGTTGTAGGATTTTAATGCAGGAATCGTTAACATACTCTGCCTTAGTGGAGGCTGCAGGAAAAACAAATTGGAAACCCATGGAAGTATCTACAGCAAACTCAAATCTTCCCTCCGGCACTGGAGAGATATTTACAGGATGGTGTCCTGCCTCCTGACTCACCCCCCAGCACCCTCCGTACTCCATAGTTGTTTTGACATCTTGTTTTTTTCAGTCTAGCAAGTGGAAAGCTGTTGGAGAGGATATTATACCGAAAGCTCTATGTAGGACATTGCAAGAAGTTGACTTTTCCTCTGCTACGGGGAATGGAAGCTTAAGGGAGAGGCAGATAGATTTTTGTCACAGTTTTATCACATTTTCTCTGTAAAGTTTTTGTTCCAATACAGAATACTCACTGCTTTGTTCAGTGGTTATTATCACTGTTGTTGGTATTTGAACAGATAGGCTTATTAGAATGAGTTACCTAATTACAGGGAACTGCAGTTCAGGGAAGTTTTGAAAGCAGGATTACATGATTCCAGTCTCGGCGTGTTAGCACTTGAGTGCTGAGCTGTTGAAGAGAAGAGAAGGCCTCAGTTCTCTGACTTTTGCAAGAACTTTTTCCGTTTGACCCGTTGTGGAGCAAAAGGTGACTTCAGTTATAAGACAACTCATTCTTTTACCAGTCTGTATTCAAGCAGATGAAAAGTATTGTAAGACCTGACAACACTAAATTAAACTCAAGACTCTCTTTTTATCTCAGAGTGACTTCTTATTTCAAAACAAACTTTGAAATAAAGTTGGAATATGTCCCAAACCACATTAAAGTGAATGTGAAGAGTTCATTGGCTGTCTTCACACTGTCTTTGTAGAGCTACAGTCTTGGTTCAAGATCATGAAAGTGTTAAGAAAATCAGAAAATTTGTATCACCCTGGGAGCTAAAAATGTTGGTAAATGGCTCTCCACAGCCCATCTTTCCAAGTGGATGGTGCTAATAGTGAAAGGAGAATTCCTTTCACTTCAGAAACTAAACCATTCCATCAGTTTGTGTGCACTCATGAATGAGATATTGATACTAAATGCTTTCTAACTGTTCATATACAACACCTAAATGTTGCTGGAAGCCATCAGAATAATCAGTGTTTTTGTTCACGTGCCAGTAAGTACTGAAAAAACTTTCTACTGCTTTGTAATAACATTGTAATCTGTTCCATCTACCTCTTTTTTATCATTGTTAGTAAATCAGATTTCAGTTTCTGAGAAAACAAGTAAAAGCACCATTGTTCTTGATATTGAAAACATGATTACTAAAGAAGAATTTAAGGACTTCCTCATGAGCATGGTGCTTCTGTACAGCACACACCGAGCAGCTTGGAACTTGTCATAAGGCTTTCATTCGTGTAATTTGACGTGCAAGAGTGCTTCAGAAAAACCCACTACAGACGCTGAAGAGACATTCATGGGATTCCTGGTGGTGTTTATTAAAGTGTAGGGTACGTTTGTTGATGAAATTGTTGTAAGTAACCTTTTTCCAACAGCTTCCAGAAATAATAAGCTTGGGATAAAAGCTTAATGCAGGTGAATACTGCGCGTATGTGTGTGGTCTTTCACCTACTGCGGTACTAACGTGGTTGATACAATCATGCAAAACTTCTCAGACCTTTGAGACAGTTGGAGCAGAGTGGAGCGCTTTTTTTTTGGTAAAAATAGGTTGCCCAGTCTTAGAAAATTAAGTGAAAACAAGTTATTAGTCCAAAATTGCTGTACCGTATTATTACTCATTGTATTTTGGGGGCAGAGAGGGAGCTGTAGGAAAGCGTTACTAACCGGACTCTCCTGCAAATGTCATGGACAAACCAGCATCAGTTGCTAGAGAAACACAACCTACCTTTTGAAATTTCCTGTAATTGTTAAGGTTTTCCTGAGCATTCTTTGAAAAAAAATAACAAGCCCAAACCTGAAATACTAATATGTTTGAGGAAACCGCATTCTGTCCTACTCTACTGTAGAGTGCGTTTTGTGTTATGTCAGTAACAGTGCAGTTAGAAAATTTGGAACTTGATTCAGGTAGTGCTAGTTGTATACTGTAATTTCATATAACAACTTCACACCTCCATTTAATTCAGAGAATAAGCAGTCCTTTTATTAAAACTAAATTTAAAAGTTTATGAAGATAGAAAGGCAAGAAACTATTTTCTTATGCTTTGCCTAGGCGGACCAGAAAGTGATTTTAAAGAAAATCTGCATTGCTATACTTAAACAATGTACATGCAGTCAGTTATCACTTCAAAAACAAGTTGTGCAGCTTTGTTATCGCTGGTGATCACTTGAGATGTTTGTAGATAGGACCAAGCTGCTCAAGCACGGTTGGTGAAGGTCGCTGTTGTCTAGCGATAGTCATCGTCACCACAGGCAACGGTTTATTTTTTTATCAAGTGAGACACTCTCTGTGTCATCAGTTCATCAAGAGACTTGCAAAGTTTATTTAGCTTTTGCCTTTAGCAATGCTTGTAGCATTTGCATTAAATCTTACTTGAACTGAGGCGGGTGCCATTTTCTGATGATTTATCATGCTGGTTTTTTCACAGAGCTGGGAGTTTCCTTTCCCACAAAACATTTATGATTATTGAAACTTTAGTTTATGGTCTTTAGTGTCTCTTTCTCATCTTCGCCTAGACTTACGGATACATTGAGTATATAGACTTGGTGTCTGTTTGCTTTTAGTAGTTCAACCTAATGGTTCAACTCCAGAGTTGAACTGCTGTGTATAATGATCCGGTAAGGCTTTTTTCTTGCTTGCTTTTCTTCTATAATGGAGAGATGGGGTTGTAAGCCACCATGTGTTGCTGTAGGTATTGTAAAGCTTGTGGAATACTTGAAGCAAGCACTGGGAAATAATTGGCATATAATCGACTGTAAGTTTGGAGCAGGAGGTCCCTCCCAGCATATCCTGAAACCAGTTTCTTCACTCAAGGGATAGAAATGAATTACTTCATGTAGTTAATGGAATAAAGGTCTGACTAAGCACTGTGGTCTGCAGAGACAGATACGTAACGATGAATCACTTAGCTCCTTTGTTTGAATGTTAATTATTCTTAGGGCCTTTTGATGTGTACTTGGGTTCCCAATAAATTAAATGGGGTTTATGCTATAATGTGGAGCTCTACACTTGCATAGCATTCCCATCTTACATCAATGAGCAGTGGTAATGGTAGTAATTCATCATTAAGAGAAAAATTGCTCAAGTCCTCTTGCTATCCGTCGTCTATGACTACGCGTCAGCACCAGGACTGTTAGGAGTACCAGCTAACTTACCTTGGCGTTTTTGCTGCCCTGTGCATGAGGCCCCGAGTATAAGACGACATGACCGGGCTGTGTCTGTCCTGCGGTGGGTTTCCTCCCAGAGCCAGCACACAGCGCTGCAGCGTCCCCGCATTAGAGGGAGCTCGCTGCGACGTGGAGGGAGGCTGTGTTTGATCCTGTTCTTGCCGCTGTGGGAGGTGCCGGTGCAGTGGTGAGGAACCGTGCGACGGGGCAAACAGGTAAAGCATGAAACTTGACAAGGCTGCTCGCTGAGCAGTTTGCTAGCCGTAGTAGGGCTCAGTGCTTGAGTAGAGCACTGCTCCCTCTCCAGTCAGTTGGGTCGTTCCCAGAAGCTTAATACGCTTTTGAGTAGTTTATTCTGGCTGCTTTGAGGATGTATCTGGAACATATTTTAGCCATAAAGAGAAAAAAACCCAAACATGTAATGAAGTTTTGAACAAAGCTGCTCTGAGAGCGTTTACTGTTGTAGTGTGTACTAAAAAGAAATTGATGAAAATAAAACCAGCTTTACTGTTATTCCTCATGTTGTGCTTTCTGTCTATCTCTGATATTATACGTCTTTTGGTGACTGCTGTTTTCAGCTGCATTGCTGTTAGAGATCTGTTTGGGTAGGGGTTTCTTACGTTTTTTTTAATCTGTTGTATGAAAATGAAGGGACATGCTCCTAGGCCGTTACCGTCAATCCCAGCAGCTCGTGTGGTGCAATATACTGCAGAGTGGTAGAGACTTTGGAAGACCCATGTAATGAACCCTGAATTTCTTGTTCTCATCTTGCTTAGCTCTGCAAATACCACAGTACAATCACAGACACTCAAGCTGTCCCGAGTCTGGGCCAGTTTCCCAGTCAAAGGCTCTCAAAACACCATTGTTTTTGTTCTTGTTTTGTTCCTGTAGCATCGTGATGTTTGCATGGAGACAGAACAGGTGAAAAAACAGTGTTTGTTTGCTTGGTCATCTTTCATCTTCTTACTCTGGCTTATTCTAGTGTAATGGTTTGATTTCCCCCGCTGAAGTGAAGATACCTTGCATTCTCTTGACTTCTGAGTTACTTTCTGCCAATATACGCATAAATAAGCACACGCATTTGCCTTGGAAATTGTAGAGTATGTCTTACAAATCTGGGAACTTTTGTGGTTTTGGCATCAGGACTGAAAATCCCATGATTCATGATTTTTTGAGGCCTCAGATAGTAATTTTGGGGTCACATCACTTTAAATGAAAATCAAATTATTGTTCTTAATTTATCTTTTAATATGCAAGGATTTAGATTTAGCGTTGGCAGGTTTTATTTTTTAACTTCTTTTTGTTGATGAAGCCTAAACTGGGATTCTGATCACTCAAAACACCAACTACTGTGAGATTGTTTCCAACCCTTTTGATTTTTATGTAACGTGGATTCTTGGATAACTTTTAGTGGGGAGGTTATTCAAGTGAAAACATCAGGTTTGAGGTCATTTTGTATAGCCCTTGGCAAACTTCTGTTTTTCTTTTCAGTGACATGCTGATCACAGAGGTTTTATCTTGGAGTAGGAAGTGGAATTAAGTTTTTTCTGACTAGCGTCAGAGTCTCGCTCTTCAGTCCCCGGCAGTCCTCCCGTTGTTTCGGGAGGTGCAGCGCGAGGCTTTGGGTTTGTATCTTGCCTTTTGAGTTAAATGTGGAGTTGGCGGGAAAGCGGGTGCTTACCTGCCTGGTACACAAGGTACCTGAGACACAGAGTAGCAAAAGTTGAGGAAACCCAGATTAAAAAATATCAAGAAGAGTACTTTTGTATCCCTGTTCTCACAGTGTCTGCAAACTGCCATTAGCTGTAGCTTGTTTTTCAGCTGAAGGCTGCAGAGGGAAAGCGGTTGCTGCAAGTTATGCTCAGCCCGTGCCCAGCGATCAGCCAGAACTGAAAGCAAGAGTTTTTATTCACGCGTATACAGGAGTTCTGACAGACTCTATGCTTGGTCCAAGTGGCAAATAAGGAGAAAACCCTAGATGCAATACAGTGCTGCTGTCTTCTGCCAGTCTCCTCCCCGGGCAGCTGGGGAGCAGGGAGGGTAAAACTGAACAAAGAACTCCAGAAGGTTTAGAACTTCTCAGGTGCTTTGTACTTGCCCATTTTAGAAACGTGGTTTCGTGGCCAGACAGGAGATTGTTGAGGCTGCTGAGATGACCCCTTTCAAACTACATCAGCCTCTCAAAAAGGAGCAAGTTGTTGCAGGCCTGGCTTAACCCTGTATCTAGTGAGTTCAAGGAGTTGAATTGCCGGTATTATGACTTTTTCTCTTTCTGTTTGTGCAGATCCTGTACTCCAGGTGCCAATACATGTGGAAGAGTAAGTCTGTTTCCTTTATCTCATTTACTGCTTGATCGATTTTCAGTGACATCTTGACGTTGGTTTAATTTGAACCAAAATGATCTGTGTTCCGGAAAAGTTGCATACCTTGCGTAAGTCCATTTAAGGAGGTTTAGAGAGCAGATACAGAAAGGATATAATTACCTGGATATAATTCTCTTACTTGTAGCACTAAGAAGAAACGTCGTGTCTCCAGGCTGCTCTCTCAAGCCCTTGCTCAGGTTTAGAGATCAAGGGTTCTAGCTGTGCTAGAATCTTAATTAAGCAGCTTTGAAAACGACAGAAACAGATAGGGAGGGATCTCTGGTTTGTACTTCTTACTCTCTTCAAATAGAAGACTGAAAATAGTGAAGCGTAGGGAACTCCAACCACCACCACTACCAGAATCTTCAAATGAAACCCTCAAGTTGTTACTTCAGAGTAGTTCCTCCAGCCCAGCAATCTCACGTTTAACTAGAAAATGTGGGGCTTTAACTTTTTGTCTTGAAGTCAGTGGTAACATCCTTTCTTTTTTGTGGTTTGTTTTTGATGTTGGGGTTTGTTTGGTTTTTTTTGTAGTTTGGGTGGGGGGTTGCTTTTACCTCTCAAATTTACTTGGTTCTGGCAACTCTTGTATTGAAGCTTTCCTTATGCTCTCTGGTTTTTCTTTATTTGTTTGGTTTAATTCTGTGGCATTTTAAAAGTTTATGGATCTTGTTTAAAAGCTTTCACCCCTGTGATTGCCTGCCACATTTGGATCTTTGAGTTTTCAAATGTACTAGTAATCTTACACCAGTTCGGAAACCCTTGTATTTTTTCATTGTCACAGTTAATAAATGAAACTTCAATAATACAAAGTAAAAAGCATAATATCAAATGAACTTCTTTGTAAAGCCAGTTCTGGTCATAGTTGCTTTCCTGTTCTCTGAGAAGCACAGTATGTTTTTTTAATCGTTTATAGTTGCTGCTTAAATCCTAGGCCAGCATTTCTTCCAGACCCAAATGATGGCAGCTTGTATACACTTGGTGGCAAGAATAGCGAAGGCTTGACTGTAAGTACATTTTCTTAATTCTCTCCTCTGATAATTTTTACAGAAATGTCCTAATCAGACTCACACGAAGGATAAGTCCCCGAGGGACTTTCTGCTTTCTTGACAGTATTGTAAAGTTTTGCGGGCTTTTGTACCGTTTAATGGAGGTGTACCAGTTTCTTGGAAAAGCTTGATCCAGACTCGCCAAAAGCCACCACCCGCTGCCTGTGCCAGTGTTAGGGTACAAGATTTTGCAATCACAGTGACCTGTGTTGTGCTGCTAGCACCTTTGCAGAGTGAAAACATACTTCATTTTATTAGAGCAGAAGGTTGACACCTTTATTGTGATTGGCGGGAAATAATTTCTGCTTTAAAATATCCACCACACACATGTTCTGCCCACTTGTACCATGATGGTGGTGACAAATAAAATTTATGTGGTATTATCCAAATACTGAATAATCTCTGTACGATTTGATGGGAAAGGTGTACCTGTAATAATACAAATCAGATATGTCACTTTAACCCAAATACTTGATTTTCTAAAACCGTCTGCCAAAAGGCAGGATTAATATTCTGTGCTGACACCTTTAGAAGATGTTTTTATAAGACTTAGCAAGCAGGCAAAAATGCTGAACCTTTCCCAACTAGTCACCATTCCATGTAACTCACAGATCCTAGCTAACGTTTGACTTTTATTTTTAAACTTTGTGGTGAACTCAGATAAAATATTTGGCTTCCCACAAGTTTCTTTTCTCTGGCAGTTGCTATAATTTCCCCTAAGAATTTGAATATTGTTAAATGTTTTAGTATTTACTCACCTCTCCCCCTGCTGCCCAGCACAGCCAGATCGTAACTTGCAAAATGATTCTTGGTTCTTTTCCTGGGTGAATCCAGGAAGCAGCAATCTATTTCAATCTATTCCTTGATTCTGATAATCTTCTCTCTTTTTGAATTGAAGCCATTTAATTTCTGTTTGGAATCACTATTATAAAAGTTTTAGGCAAGAGCGGAGTGATTTTAGCATGTTTAAGTAAACTTAGCAAAGGCCCGGTCTTTATTGTTGGTGCAGTTTGTCCATTACTCTTGTGACCTCATCCCAGTAAAAGTCTGTTAAAACTTGGCAAGGACTGTCACCCGTTCTGTGGGTGTGAGCCAGGCTTGGGCGTTTCTCAAGAACTCTTCAGCCGGAGATTCGTGCTTCGCCCTCTCAACAGTTTCATTTGTGTGAAGATCTCTGGCCTTTATAAGTGTTACTGTACAGTCCTGTGGAGAACCATTTGATATTTGTTGTAGGTGACACAATTAAACCACGGTATGTTGAAGCCCAGGCAGTTTATAAGTGATGATGATAGACCTTAAAACCACAGAGTCTTGGCCTCCTGACCTCTCAGCTGCAGCTATTTCTTCCATTCTACATGCGTTTCTCCTGTTGTAGACTCAGAGACAGACTTCTCTCTGTTCTGGGTTTGCAGAGCAGGGCCTTGACCCGAGATCTCGAGTTCTCAGGCACTGCAACAATACAAACAAACAATAAGAAAAATTGAGATTTCTGAAGTTTTCTCACCACCCTTTTTTGTAAATGAATGTGAAGACACTCATACCAATGTGAATAAGCTTTTATTGTTGTTTTTTTCCCCTAGAAACTTCCATTTACTATCCCAGAGCTGGTGCAGGCATCTCCTTGTCGCAGTTCAGACGGGATCCTCTACATGGGTGAGCTCGACTGTCGTCTCTCTTAGATTGTAGTAGGTTCAGTGAGTACAAAATGTAGAGACTCCCAGACAGACAGCGTGGAAACATGCTGTGTTTGGGGTATTATTTATGATTTTTTCAAGAACCTTTCTGATGACAGAAAATCTGATTAATATAGAATTCAATTACTACTTTTCCCGGTAGGAGAAAACAGCTTTTCTAAGCAGTGAATAGCCTGTATGGGGTTTTTTGGTTTCTTGAGGTTCTGTCTCTCAACAAAAAGTGACTTTGACTTAAAATCTTCTTACACTTATAAATGTCTTTGACTGCTTGACAATTATAATTAAATTAGAAATCCCATTGCAACACAGATAGACATCCTCCATTACCTGAGGTAAGTCAGTTAACTCACACTACACATTTTTACACAAATTTATGGCTCACCGCCCTGACTGGTTCTAATTGCAGATGGATTTGGGAGGAGAAAGGGAGAAGGAAGGACAGTTACTACTTACCACAACAGTGAAATGTGTGAAGGATCAGGATGAACTTAGTGTTGTTTTTCTAATCTTCTGAATGGCCAATACCTACTTCTGCTTCTCCACTTTGTGTCTCTCCAGTAAAGGAGTTTGAAAGGTTTATTTGAAGCTTCTAAACAGAACACATATGTGTTAGCGTCAAAGAAATATTTAAGGTCGTGGCTCAAGTAGTCTTGAGTGGCATGTTAGGATTACAATCTTTAATGAATTTGAAATGTGTAGACCCTCATAATTTTTTTTCCACCTACTGTCGTCAACATGAGCACTTCAGTCTCCTCTTCTGCTCGCTCACAGGATCATCTGCACTCAGAATCTGTTAGATTTTATCAGTGTGAAAAAATAAGTCAGCCAATAGTACTTACCATTCTAAATATTGCATTTCATTTTTCTTGTCAATATTTGGGATTGGCCAGTAGTGCTAAATGACAAAACTAAGCCTGACTATGAGGAATTGTTTTAGTAAAAATGTTTTATTCGTGCTAAGTTCATGAGCCTGCTAAAGAACAAAAAGAAGACTGAAAAGCCTGATGGAAGTGTAGTTTTCCAACCGAATGGTAATGTGGCTTAAATTATGATTTCAGGTAAGAAGCAGGATATTTGGTATGTGATTGACCTCATGACTGGGGAGAAACAGCAAACCTTGACTTCCTCATTTGCAGAAAGCCTTTGCCCATCAACGTCCCTCCTGTATCTTGGGAGAACAGGTCATATGCTTTTTTTTCTGCAGCTTAGAAGGCGATTTCTGTTGTTGTCTTTAAAGTTTAGGATCATAACAAAATACGTTTTTTAGGTTTTCTTAGAAAAACTTTCTTAGAAAAACTTCTGTAAATTATGATTTTAGACTGTACACAGAAAAATTATTAACTCTTTATAGCACCATGATTTTTTTAACTTTGGCAGTGGTCATGGTCCATTGTTTTTCTTGTTGACTAAGTGGCATTTATATTGTTTAACAGTACGTTCCAGTAGCAACTGTGAACCCAAGTTTGCTCTGTAACATACAGCTTTTGCAAAAACTGCTTTAAGAAAATGGAGATACAGCATATCTGCTGAAATTACTGATGCAGCATTCTAGATAACTGTTAAAATTAGGCCAACACCATAGAGGTATTGAGTAGTAAAAAGGAACGGGTGTTACAGATTTGTTCCTTACCCTCTCTGTTAATGTGTTCTGCAAGCGTGATAGTTCAGTCACAGAACACGCTATGCTGAATTTTAGAACGCAGGGTTTGGGAACTTGTCAGTAAAACCAAGTACATCAGACGAAACTGTGCAGTAAAACCAAAACGCTGGTACCGTGGGCAGTAACTGCCTGCAGGGCTCGTTCGGAGATTCCTGTAGATCAGCGCACGAGTGGGTTGGGTATTATCTTTAACAGCTATGAAATGTTTATTGACCCGGAGTGCTGGGAAAATGAAATGCAAAGAGCAGTAAGTGGTGTGTGTGTGGTGTTTTGAAGAGTGTCCCAGGTTTGAGATGATTGATTCTATTCTCTCATAGGTTTTTTTGCTTCACAGATTGTCTATTTTTTAACAGAGTACACGATCACAATGTATGACACCAAGAAGAAGGAGCTGCGATGGAATGCCACCTATTTTGATTATGCAGCTACTCTGCCTGATGAAGACATAAAATACAGTAAGATTTTAATTGCTGTCTTTTTTTTTTTCTTCCCCCCCTCAACACCCCCCAGTATTGGCTGTGGGTTTTGCATGCATGCAAAAATGTTCTGATTTTTTTTTCTAGAATTAATAAGACACACTGTCTGTCTGATTTTTTTGTGCAGTTGATAAGTATTTGCCAGTCTTTATCCTTTACGTGCCATAACATGTAGAGCCTGTTAGGTAGCTTCAGGTAAATTGAGTCTAAGAAGGTACAGCTCTTGAAGATACGACTCTTTAAAATTTAGTGACAAATGGCAGGAAAGGAAGCAAACCTAAACTGTGATGCGCACTCAGAAAAAGCTATGACAGTGTTGTTGGATTGCAGCCGAACTTTTATCAACCCAATTCTGACAACTGATTTGCCAATCAGCTATTCTTTTGCTGATGTAAGGTGTGATGGACTCCACAGTTAACGTAAGGCTTGAAACTCTCAATATGTGTTATTAAAATTGCATGTCTGCAGCAATCCAGATCATCTGTATATTTGTGTCTTGTAGAAATGTCCCACTTCGTGTCTAATGGAGATGGACTGGTGGTGACCGTGGACAGTGAGTCTGGGGACGTACTGTGGATTCAGAATTATGCTTCTCCTGTGGTAGCTTTTTACATCTGGCAACGTGAAGGATTACGGAAGGTTATGCACACTAACGTGGGGATAGAAACTCTGCGATACTTGACCTTCATGTCTGGGGAGGTTGGACACATTACCAAGTGGAAATACCCTTTCCCAAAGGAAACAGAGACCAAGAGCAAACTGACGTGAGCATGGATGTTCCTGTTGTCCTCACTCCCTATTTGACAGAGCTTTGTCATTAAAACCTTATTTATGTACATGCAGTTAAAGATTGTTCTACAAGTTTCAAGATGGTGAAAAGAATCCATAAAAGCAGCTCTAGTTCTTCAGCCGTTATCTTGTATCGTGTTTGACGTTTTTACTGTCTAAAGGCAGAGACAAAAAAAATTATCGTAAACTTAGGAAATGTATATTCATAACTTATCAGATGTTCTGTGTTGAACAGTTTTTTTTATAATACGGAATGGAGTTGGTTTTTATTATGTGAAGCCTTTCACATTAAAAAAAATTGTGTGGCATTTTGGCAAATACCAGTAGTTGAATAATGCAGAAATAGGACATGAGTTATGTCAAATGAGGAATTGTGATGTGAATAATCAACTAATAATGCTTTCATAATTTAAAAGAATGGCTTCATAGTACAGCAATACTTAAAACAATTTTACAGATCCAGCCTTTTCAAGATATAAATACTGATTTGAGAAACTCGTGCGTTAGTTGTGCAGGATTGTGTTGCCAAGGTTTTAGCTAAGATGATCTACTTCTTTCTAACACTTACTGTTTTTTTCCAGACCGACTCTATATGTAGGGAAATACTCCACAAGCTTGTATGCATCCCCGTCGATGGTGCATGAAGGAGTAACCGTTGTGGTAAGTTGGGAGCTGCAGGAGTTGAATGACGCCCGCTGAAAAGTGCCTTTACAGAATTAGTACTGTCCTGAGTTTAAAAAAAAATGTTGAAATGGAAACATTCTATTCTATGATACATTAAAATACATTAAAAAAATAAAAGGACAACTTTGCCATAGTAAAGTGGCAAAGGGATACCATTAACGTTTGCTATCAAGAAATACATAGCAAATTAAATATTTCATGAAACGATTAACAGTAAGCCTTAGAAAGCATGCCCGTATTGCAGGAATCATTTCGAATGCTGCAAAGCAGTAACTGTAGCTCTCCGGGAGTTGTGCCAGGCAGGCTTCGCCGGGGTGGACCAGCGGCTGCTACGCCGTATTGTTGGTGCTTTGTGGTTAATGTTAAAATTGCTGGTTTATTCATCAAAGTAACTCTCCATAGATAGGAAGCTGCTGTGTCTGTCCAGGTAGGAAATAAAGATCCTGTTTAACTTTCTAAAAAAAGAGAGTGTAATCTCCTCTCCTAGGCAACGTGTAACTTAGAAGGTCTAACGTCCAAGGTTGAAGCAGTTGCTGGGGGCATAATGGCAGTGTTTACTTACGCTGCCTGTGCTGCCAGTAATTTTTGCTTGCGCACCAATTTTGACCTTCATTTTTTTTATTTAGTTTCCTATTTAAATATTGTAGGGACACAGTGCGTCCTTACCTGTAACAACAATCTCTCTCTCTAGCCCCGCGGCAGTGCCATACCCTTACTGGAGGGTCCAAAAACAGAAGGAGTTACGATTGAAGACAATGGCGAGTGTGTCATCACCCCCAGTACGGATGTCAAGTTTTCAGGCAGAGTGAAAGACAAGAACAAACTCAGCTATTGGAACGACTGGCTTCTCATAGGTATCCGAGCTGCCCTGCCCGGCCCCGCTCGGCCGCTCCTGCAGGGTCGCCTGGCCATCCGCGGCGATTCCCGAACCCCAGAGCTGTTTTTCAGCTGCTGTAAATCAGTCGTGAGGACTGCCTGAACTCGGGCAGTAATTACTGACTTCTAGTAATCGTTTCTAATTCGTTGCATTTGCATATGAATTAATGCCTTTAAGAGTGTGACTGCGTTCTGTTTTTCCCAAGGCCCCTGCTTTATTCAGTACTGAGAATGAAGAGTGCTTAGCTCACTGTGTGGAAAGATGTTTATTGCTTATTTGCCTCCTCCTTCGGAGAAGGGTTTAGCTAATGTATGATTTACTGTAAATATTGTATTCTGGTTCCTTTGGATTTCTTTTTTATTGGGCGTGATGGATCAGATGGTCATGTTTTCCCTGTTTTACAAATGGAGGATTAACACGCAGAGGCTGAAGATAATATTAATAAAGCATCAGCCTGTCCTGTGTGTTTCAAATCCCAAAATGTTGGAATTGACTTTTCAGGACATTTAAAGTTTTGCTTCCAAAATGAAGAACTGTCTGAAGTTCAGGTTTAGGTGATGCAGGTTTATAATTAAGTGATACATGCCGTAGGATCTCTGCGTCAGGGATGGGGTGCAGCTTCCAGCGTCTCTAACTGCCACCTTTCTCCTGTGATCCCGTTCTTCGTTATCACTGTCCTGCTCTTGCAGTATGTCAAGTGGCTCCCTTTAAACAGTTCCTATTCCTCTGCAACCCTCTGCGCTAGATGACCCGTGCCCTCAGTCTCTCCCCTTTTTCTTCCCTGCTCTATACATGAGCAGGAGTCTTCCTCTGTCCGCTCCACTTGCCCAAGCTGGGAGCGCAGCAGCGTCTCCCTCACTTGGCTAGCACGAGCCAAAGGGGCGTGAGGAGCAATTGTAGCTGAGCGAGCTCTGGATGGATTCCTGCTTCCTTCTTGTGCGGGGCTCTTCGGAACCATTTCATACCTAGAACCCAGTCTTCACCTCAGGGCACATCGCAAAGCCAAGCTACCTTGAGTGTGAGCCAGCTGGGAGGTGTTTGGTCAGGAGGCAAAGCCCCAGCCAGTGCTTGAGCACAGAGTTCTTCAGGATTGCGATCTCTATACCTGTGACTGCTTGGGCAGAACAAAGGGAAAACGTGTTTTAATTTGAGCTTTTGTCCTGTGATGTTCTCAAGCCTTTTGTAAATCAACTTTCTAATGCTCTTCAGCGAAGATGCTGAAATTAAGGGTATCTTTCCTGAAAAGGGACGACTTTTTATTTCAACAAATGTGTTTTATTTAAAGGGCACCATGAAACACCACTATCTGCCCCTACAAAGATCCTGGAGAAATTCCCAAGCAACTTACCTAAGAGGCCTGAAAACGTGATTCCAGCCGACTCTGATAAAGCCACTATTGACAAGGTTTGTGATGGGAACAATCATCTTACTGGACGACTGAAGAATGCAAAGGAGTAGAAGTTGGGGAAGAGCTCAGAAGAAAAGCTACATGGAATTACTTCGCATTTTTTGTGTCAGTTTTTCATGTACTTAGCATGCAGGATCAGTGCTATGATGATGTGTCATTCCTCACTTCAGAATTAGTGCTTTCAGCTGACTTTTTTTCCCACATGTGAAACTGTCTTTGACTTTGGTAGGATTAGAAGTTATTTAAAAGGTTACAGCAGGAAGGCTAGTGTATAAATGCTCCATTACCCATGAAGATACTGAGCTAACAGAGCTTTCTTTGCCTCTTAGGTTATTGACATAGTTGAAGGTTCCTCAACAGAAGTGCCTTCTGCTGTTCCGAAGGATATTGAGGAGAAACCTGCTCGGCCTGTCCCTCGGCCAGAGGCTCCTGTGGACTCCATGTTGAAGGACATGGCCACCATCATTCTTAGCACTTTCCTGCTTGTAGGCTGGGTGGCTTTTATCATCACTTATCCAATGGTAATGCTGACTTAGCTTGATGTGTTTTTGAGTTTTGGGAGAGTCAGTAACATTTTACAGCCCAAGGAATGATACCGGAGTTAAAACGTAACACACCACAGGTTTTTTTCCCCTCCTCACAGATGTGCAGGGGCTAGCAAAAGCTACAAACTTGACATAACAGTGATTTCTCTGGGTGTATGTTCTAACTCTGGAGACTTTTTCTTTCCATCCCACCAGTTCTAGGTTTTGTATGTGTTATTCTTATCACAAACTTGACCTTAACACCATTGGCTTCTCTCTTCCTCACCCGAACCACTGTCAGGTTTTTCAGCTTTTGGATCAAAGCCTTTAGCCTTCTTTGATTTAAAGACAGTTAGCCTAGTAACAGTTAGCTTTTGCCATGTTAACCAACCCGTGTGATTTCTCAGTGTTGCAGTGGAAGTTCAGAATGAAGTTGAAAGTGTGTGAGTGAAAGTTCCCCAGCCTACGTGGCTGTTGGTGTCGTAACAAGAGTTTTCCTCCCACTTTTTGGAGGTAGCTACCCCAACAGCTAGAGAGGTCCCTTTTGTGTTGTGACTGTAAGAAACTTCACTCCGCTTACGGAACTGAGGTCCTTTCTCACAGAGCATTCATCAGCAGCAACAGAGGCAGCATCAGCTGGAAGAGAAGATACAGCTCTTGCAGCAACAAAAGCTGCCCTTTCGTGCTCCCAGTGATCTACCCCCAGACACAGATTTCTTGGAGACCTCCTATGGACGGACAGAGAGCTCAACTACCAGCACACCAAATATGTCCCCCAGAGCATCAAACCATTCTGCGTATTCCAGCATCTCCACATCTGACGTTGGGAGCTGCCTCTCCACTGAGCAAGAAGAGGGAGGTAAAGTTAATCCAGTGTCTTTGATTGTGAGTCTCTGTATTTCCCCAGTCTGTATGATGATACAGCACAACAATTAGAATACTTACTGATGATACTTCATAGACCAGAAAGCTGAAAAGGACAATCATTCTCATTTAGTCTGACCATTTGCAAAACACCGTGAAAGTGCGCCGTGCCCTGACTTTGAGCAGGATTATTTGCTTTAGAAGAATATCCAGTTCAGAACTGCCATCTGAGAGATCATGTTGTCTGTGGCGGTACATTCTTATAACCAGCAGGGATAAGTTTGTTTAATAAAAATACATATTATTAGGATTAACTGGAATTGAGAAATAGGGATTATGCAGCACGGCCTGCCTTCCTGCCTGACCTTCCTGTGCACTCCTCTGTCCCTTCGAAGGCTATTCAGGGAAACTGCTAGTAAACCCACTCCCATAACCGTCAATCAGCATTTCCTGAATTCAACCAGACAGCTGTAAAACTTTCCAGAAAGAGTTTTGTCTGCTGAGAACCACTAGTCTCTTCTACTGTTTTGAGACAGGATCTTTCCAGACCTTATCTCAGGTGCTTACACAATGTGTTTGACTCTGCATGTTGGGTCATTTGGTCCCCAGAGAGTATTTGCTTATTCAGCGTGAGTACCAAAATGCACATGTTCATTTGTTTTGATCATCTGTGGTGTTAATTTAAATATAAGGATGTGCAGGTGTAAAAGGCTGACTTGACCCATCCTAAACCAGTCCTTGTTTCTTGCTTTTTGTTCAGATGAAGATGCAAACAGAGTGATGGTTGGCAAGATTTCATTTAACCCTAAAGACGTATTGGGACACGGAGCTGAAGGGACAATTGTTTACAGGTAGAAGACAAAAAGTGCATTCAGCATGAAATAGACCGGTGACTGTGTTATTTGCATTAGGTCTTTTTTTTAAAAAAAAAATAAAGAAACAAACCGTCAAACCTACGCCTATCTAATATTAACAGAAATTAAACTTCTGAAAAAGTATTTCGTGTGTGTCTGGAATATTTTCATGCAGTGTTTCTTCACTAGCAAAAACTACTTTCCTTGGAAACGTTTAATGACCAAATGCATCTGTTTGCAACATGATAAATGCTTTAATAGGCCTCTGTCAAATGTCTTCTGGTGTCACTTGCTTTGTACGCGCTTTGTCCGCAGCGCAGAAGGATGATGTGGTTTTCCTTCCTGTCTGCAGGGGGACGTTTGATAATCGAGATGTTGCAGTGAAAAGAATTCTTCCTGAGTGCTTCAGCTTTGCAGACCGTGAAGTACAGCTGCTGCGGGAGTCGGATGAGCATCCGAATGTGATCCGGTATTTCTGCACGGAGAAGGACCGGCAGTTTCAGTACATCGCCATTGAGCTGTGTGCTGCCACTTTACAGGAGGTGATGGGAGATGAGTTGGTGGAAGTCTGCTCCCTGAAAGGCCTTCGGTTTCCTTTAGCTTAAGTTGCTGACGTGCCTGCTGCAGGAGAGGTTCTGGTTACTCCCGCCATCACCTCTGTGACAATTACATTTTCCTACAACAGGGGCGACGTCAGACCTTTAGAAAGACATCCCTAAGCCTGTACTGATCTAAGGCCAGAAGCCGTTGTCCTTTGATTTTTTTCCATCTTATGAAGGACTCCCTTCTAGTCTTCCTCCCACTCCTGTCACCCAGACTTTGAAGACCCTCTGCTCGTGCTCTGGAGCACAGTGTTGTATGGATTTCTAGCTCTGAATGATGTTTAGAGATCATCGNAAAAAAAAAAAAGTCTCTTTTATGCGTGTTACCAGCTCGTACAATTTACCCAGTCCAGCCTTTTTTTTGGAGGGGGAGAAGGGGATATACTTACTGTTTATGCAGAGGTAACTAAGTGCAATGTTGTGGCTGACTCTTCTGGTTTTCTGTTGTAATTTATAGTATGTTGAGCAGAAGGCCTTCAGTCAGCATGGCTTACAACCCATCACTCTCCTGCAACAGACGACATCTGGTCTCGCTTACCTGCACTCCCTTAGCATTGGTAAGAATGCCTCTCGTTTCAGTGTTGGGTGGAGAGTGGTACGTTTACTTAAAAACAGAAGAGAAACTGGCCTGGTGCTGGGAGCTTGTATTTATTTGATCCCAGAAGAGAGAGTTGTAAAGCCCCACCTAATGCTGGCAGCAACAGTGTCTGTCTTTTGACACCTGTAACATTCACTGCACTGGAGTGATGAAGCTAATCATTACCATTTGTTCAGGGCGCTGCATTTTTTGGATAGAAGTCCTATAAATCATGATGACTAGTGGTTATGGAATAAAAAAGTGTTGAGCCTCTACTACAGTTTGAGGTTAGGACTTTGATTTAATGAACGGTGTTTCAGCCTTGTGAAAGGTTTACAATGTAAATACATAAAAAATTTACAAATATTGTTGGGATTGCCTGGAGTGGATAAATAGGTGTTTATAATAGTCCACAGGGACCTGAAGCCCCACAACATCCTCATCTCGATGCCCAACGCCCATGGGAAAGTCAAAGCTATGATTTCAGACTTCGGCCTGTGCAAGAAGCTGGCAGTGGGCAGGCACAGCTTTAGCCGTCGGTCGGGCGTGCCAGGCACCGAAGGGTGGATTGCCCCAGAGATGCTGAGTGAAGACTGCAAAGAGAACCCTGTAAGTCTTCACCTCCCCTGGGAGGAGGCAGCACAGCCAACGCGTGGCACGTTGCTGCAGTCAGACCTTAAGATACGCAGTACTTGATGCCTGGGCGTTCATAGACTCGCAGAAGTGTTCGGGTTGGAAGGGCCCTTTAAAGGTCAGCTGGTCCAGCCCCACATTCCTGCTGGCTTGCAGCTGAATGTGTGATTCTGAAAGGTTTTCTACTCTTAGATGCAAAATAACCACCCTGTGATGATGGCTCACTCTTCAGGGGGAAAAAATGAAAGTTTTAATGCTATTAAAGGTTGTTTATTTGCAGACGTATACCGTGGACATCTTTTCAGCTGGCTGTGTCTTTTATTATGTGGTATCTGAAGGCAGCCATCCCTTTGGCAAATCTCTACAGCGGCAAGCCAACATTCTGCTGGGTGCATACAGCCTGGAGTCTTTAAATGCAGGGAGGCACGGTAAGAAAAGCGCGATAAACATAAACTACAGGGTTTAGTGAACTTTCCATGGGTGTTAAAGTGCCAACAGAAATGACAGAACAGTGACTCACAGTGATTCCCAGCATGGCAGTGGGGAAAGTTGTACTCCTAATGTACTCCCAAAGTAAAATTCCTGAAGTTCTTAGAAGTAGTACCCCAAAGCATCTCTGGGATACAAAATTTGGAACTCGGCAAGCGTGACCGTAGAGTTATTTCATATATTTGAAGAGTTATTTCATGTATTTCATAATCACACTGATTCAACGCTACTGACTTTCTGTTGGTTGCCCAGCATAGCGATGAGGGCAGTACTTGACCTTGTGGGGCCAGCGTTCAGGATCGTGTTGGAGGAACTAGAGAACATAGTGATTTTCTCAAGTACAAAACATTAGATTTCCCTACAGCCTATGAATTATCGCCCTTTTCCTTGCAGAGGACATAGTTGCTCGTGATTTAATAGAGCAAATGATAAACATGGACCCTCAGAAACGTCCGTCTGCCAGCTGTGTGCTAAAACACCCATTCTTTTGGAGTTTAGAAAAACAGCTCCAGTTTTTTCAGGTTTGTGTTGACCTTTTCAATCCTTTCAGTTCTAAGGACTCCTGTAGACATTCTTCATATCTCAAATTCAGTCTCTCCTAACTTTGTGGATGTTTGAGGTGATAGAATCAACAGCCTTACTGTGAGGACTGAAGAAGCAAAGCTGTACTACCCAGGTGGTATCTCTTAAGAAATTAATCATGGAGTAAAGCAGAATCATAACTCTGTTATCAGACCAGGCTGTAACTGGCAGAAGCAGCAATTCTAAATTGTTGGAAAAAGCTTGGAAATAAAACTAGAAATAACCTCAATGTCTCTTCCAGGATGTTAGTGACCGGATAGAGAAAGAATCTTTAGATGGTCCAATAGTCAAGCAATTAGAAAGAGGCGGAAGAGAGGTGGTGAAAATGGACTGGAGAGAGCACATCACGGTTCCTCTTCAGACAGGTAACGGATAGTATTGTGTCAGTGGAAAGGGGTTACACACGGTTGTTCCCCAGTTGCCGGACAGGACAGCAAGGGTAACGCTGCCTGAGTTTAGGCACATGACCTTTACTTGTCAGCAAAGTATTTCTTCAAGTTAAAGCACACATTTATATATTGAAACACACCCATGAGGAGACGTGACTATAGGCACACATACCTTACTACTTCTGAGGCCAGCAACTGAAACTGCATCAAAACACCAGGAGAAATCTTGTCATTTGTTTTGCAGATCTTCGAAAATTTAGATCGTATAAAGGAGGGTCAGTGCGGGATCTTCTGAGGGCAATGAGAAATAAGGTAAAGGACTTCTTTCCATAAGAAAAATGCACACTATGGGTCTGCCTCCCTTTGCTGCTGTTGCCAGCCCGTGTCTGTTTCACCTTGGTTTAGGTATTGAGCTGCTTTCTGACTAATGTGAGGTTACTTTGTCCATGAAAATGCATCTTGGACAGATCGCTCTATTTAAAAGAGGATCCTTGGAGATGTACCCTCCGGCTGAGCCTTCCCCTATCCTTTTTTTTCCTTTACAGAAGCACCATTACCGAGAACTGCCCCCCGAAGTGCAGGAGACCCTGGGCTCCATCCCAGATGATTTTGTGTGTTACTTTACAGCTCGTTTCCCTCACCTGCTCCTACACACCTACAATGCTATGCGCATCTGCTGCCAAGAAAGACTGTTTCAGCATTACTATCACAAGGACTCTGCAGAGCTGAGCCTTGCAGGAGACACTGTCTGAGAGGAGAGGGATGTAACTTTCTTCTCTGGGACCGACATTCCAAGCACAGGGCTGTGAAACAGGCCTACCGTTAGCAGGGAAAAGTGGGATCAAAGAGCTGAATTCTCTCTCTTGGAAGAGATCAAGCTTCCAAAAAGTGCCTTGTACCGCTGCCTGGGCTGGAGCAGGAGACGGGAGGAGCCCGAGGAGCGAGTGCTAACTTCAGCAAAGCACTGAACCCTGGTGATGGAGTTATTCCAAGGCAGTTTTCAGGACACTGAAAACGGAGAGAACAAGCTGGATATAACCATCACCTGATATCCCTGTACTGTACGTGGTTTTACTACAAAGAATCAAAATACAGTGATTGAAATCATATAATTACTAGGGACCGGGATCTGCAAAAGGAGCCTTTCAGTTGTAGCAAATCATCAGAACCTGCCCTTGCACTACTGCCACATTAGGCATGAGTGATCGTAAAGGGAATCATTTCTGATTATCCGAAAACCAGTGGAGAGAGTATGATTTGTGCTTAATCAGTACTACCCTGGAAAATTAGTCCCTCATACTTGAGCAGATACAATGAAGTTCTAAAAAAATACTGACTTGAAAAATCAAAGGTTTACCTACTTTGAAAATAAGCTTAATTGTTTAAATATCAACCAGTATTCACAGACGAGCTTGAACAGTCCTTGACTTAAATCACAGTACCAGAAAAGATCTACACAAGTAACTTCAGAAGAATACACGGATGGCAGCGGTGAGCTGCTGGTGAGAGGCTAATGATTTATCTACTGCAAGTGTTCCTTACTTTCTCATAAAGAAGGGTCGCCAGTTGCAGAGCCAGAGGTAAGATGAGTCCTGGCAAAAAAGGAGCTAAATAGGAATGACGAGGGGTGTCCAGAACAGTGAAGTCAGAGGCAGTGGTTTTAATGGGTGCGACAGAACTGTAAAGGAACCCCATTTTCTGGCTGTAGGGGTTGCCAATTCCATCCAAGTGAGCCTGTGCTTTAAAAGATGCAGTATTTCTTTTCACTGGCCCCAAAGCTGTGACAAAGCATTAAGAGTGCAGGAAGGATGAAGAAATGCTGAATTCTAACAGAGGTGGGGTGTTCCTTTACAATGTATTTATTTAACATATTTATATTTATTTAATTTTTACTACAAAGTAGTATCAAATCCAAGTGGTACAAGTATAAAGCATGCCAAATCCTTCTTAATCGGTTTTGTGTTTATATTTAATCATATTATAAGGACTGGAAGAGGAAAGTGATACTGCATCTTTCAATGGAATTCATTAAAGGAGAGATTACAAAGTGGGAATTTATATGAGTGTGCCATTGTGTCTTAAACTAATAAATTATTGACAGTAATGTGTATGATTGGGTACGTACAGCTACTTTTCTGGAGCTACTTTACAGGAAGTTTTTTTTCCTAGTTTTGCAATGTATGACAGCAATTTTCCTAAGATGCCAACTGTGCAAATTAAATGTTTCTAAAGCTTGAAAAAAAAATGATGGTAGTTTTACTTAAGAAGATTCAAAGCCTATTTCATATTTTTGTACTTCTCATGTACAGTTCTTTTGTAAGTCTACTAAATAAAGGCTTGTACTTGGATTAAAAAGCCCACAACCGTTAGTGACGCTGCGTGCCTGGGAAGAGGGGCCAGCCTGCCGCCACGAGTGGACTAATAGTGTTGAGAGGCAGGGCTGGGGCTGCTGAGCAGGGGCAGAGGGTGACACAGCGACAGCTGCACTGGGCCCGCAGCAGCCACATCCGCCTGTCGCCGGGGCCTGCGCAAAGCCACTGCCTGCTCCTTGGCAAAACCAGGACCCTGGTGCAGGAAACGCACACGCACTCGCACGCACACACACTCTCGTGAGCACGGAGCTTCCTTGAAAACCTGGGAGCCTCATTTTGTCACTCTAACAGTCCCCAGGCAGGTGAACAGATAAGATAACATGGCTGGACTGGTTATGTGCTGCAAAAAATTTTACTGCTGTGCAGTACAGATAATGACCATGTGGTTTACAGGAAAAAAAAAAACACCAGTCTGTAAGACAGGCGGAAGGGTGGAAGGCTGCGAGGGCACCTCCCTTCGCGAGTACCAGCACAGCCACCGCGGCCCTGCCGACCTTTTACCGCGGTGAGCTGGAGGGAGGGTAGCTGATACAGGGGGCAGTAAGCGGGGCGGGGGTAGACCTGCCCAATACAAAAGAAACCAAACCCAAAAGTTAACACCCCAACAACCACGCCTGCCGAGCACCCACGGGACTCTCCCTAGGCCAGCGGCAGCGATGGTGGTACCACCCAGCAACAGCACTGCTGAGAAGGGGTGGAGACTTGGTGACTTAACGACAACGTTTATTTAAAGCAGGTCCCCGGTTTTTTATTGCCAGATACCAGTAGTGCCATCTCGGAGGGCCCCGGCAGTGCGCTGCAGGAACACCTCTGCGGCTCAGGCCCCCCCGTGCAGCAGCCTGGCACGGCAGCACTTGGAGCACCTTCCCTCTGTCCCCCGCCGCCTTTGGAAACGCTTTCCTTGCAGGACAGCACTGGAGACCCCTCCCTCACCCAAGGTGAGCCCTCCCTGTGCGGGTCCTGCGGGGGGGCGGGAGGTCACGCATTCCTGGCGCTTATGGTACCAGTAGCAGGCCGGGGAGAAGTGACTAACGCCGCACTACCGCCCTTGCAGCTCTGCGGCCCCCGCATCCCACTGGGGAAGAGGCTGCTCAGCCTCAGCGGGGCTGTAGGAGCAGCGCGGGGGGGCGGTGCGCAGAGCCCTCGGCCCCAGGGCTACAGCCCTTCCCTGCGCACCCGGCTGCACCCAGGCCCCCACAAAAAGCCTGGGGGAGCGGGGTGCCACGGGGCCCCCACTCCATGACGGGGCTCTGCGGCCCCGCACCGCCCCCCCCAGTTTCTATTCCCCGTTAAGTTTCGATTTCCCGCGGAACGCCGCCTGACGTCAGCTGACGCCGCAGGGCGTGGCAGGAGGGCGAGCGGGGGGCGGGGCCGAGCGGTCACCGCCCGCCCAGTCGCCCTCCAGGCACAGCCCTGCGGCGCGGGAGCCCCTCGGCTGTGGGGACAGGCGGGGGGGGTCAGCTGGAGAAGGAAACCGGGGGAGACCGTAACTGCAGCCTTCGGTCCCTGAAGGGGGCCTGCAGGCAAGGGGGGTCAAACTTTCTAGCAGGGCCTGTTGCAACAGGACAAGGGGTAACGGCTTTAAACTAAAAGAGGGAAGATTAAGACGAGATATAAGGAAGAATTTTTTTATACTGGGTGAAACACTGGCCCGGGTTGCCCAGAGAGGTGGGAGGTGCCCCATCCCTGAACCATTCAAGGTCAGGGTGGGTGGCACTCTGAGCAACCTCACCTGGGTGAAGATGTCCCCATTGCTCAGAGCCCCGTCCCTTTCTCTAGCAGCCCCTCTTCTCCCAGACCCAGTGTCTCCCCAAACCCCCACCTCTGTTGAGCTCACCTCTTGCCAAGCCGTGGTCCCGGGGAGCAAGCGCTCTTCACCTTCCCTCCTTTACAACCTTTGTACTTTCAGTCATTGCAGGGGACCCACACCCGCCTTTTACGCTGGTCACACCGGTTCCTGCTCCTTTTACACTTGAATTCAGAGGCTGCGAGTGTTGCTGTTGTACCACCACGAGCTCCGTGGATGGAGCCGGCCAAGCTATGGCCACCTGCTGAACCAGCACTGAGTTGAGCTGTCACACTACAGTAAGAGAAATACCAGCACCACCATGTCCCTTGGGCTGTGAGCCATGCTGGCTAGGCTGTAGCTCTTGGATGGCTACTGTTGGCTGTGGGAATTGATCGTAGATGGCTGCTGTCACGCTGAGCAGGCTTATTTAGCGTGTCTCTGCTGTAGCCGTATGGAACGGCTATGCCTGCTGCAGTCCATCTCTATCCCCCTGAAAATGGAGCCTGAGCCAGGCAGAGGATGCCATATTATCAGGCCAGGACACTCCACTAAAAAAAAAAAAAAAAAAAAAAAAAAAAAAAAAAAAAACCANAAACAAACACGTCCAGTGAGCACCAGAACAGATGTGGAAAAAAGAGAGGGAGGGGGAAAAAAAAGAAAAAAAAGGGGGGGGAGAGGGGGAGAGAGTACATGTGAAAAAAAAAAAAAAAAGGGAGGTAAAAAAGGTGATTAAAACAAAGGGATTAGGAGGAGCAGGAGTCAGTAGAAGGGGGAGAGAGTGAGAGAAAGACAGGAATAAAAAGCAAGACATTATGCAACCTAGGGGATACAGTAGCGTTGGGCTTCCTCTTTTCCAGTATCTAACAGAGCGGCTGTTGGGCACAGCTCTCAGCACACGCTTCTCCAGCAAAACCCCATCTCCTTCGCACACCCGTGTGTGTCAGACGCACAGCTACCTGCCAGCACTCGCTGCAGGTGCACAGGCTGGGCTTTTAGCAGTACAGGAGCTACCATGGGCCAAAAAGGCGGGGTGGAAGTTGGGAAAAAAGAACAAATAAGAACAACTAAGTCAACTAACATAGGAATGTTAACTGTGAATCTGAAGACAACTGTTTTTTCCCCCTCTAGGTTTTTGTTCATTAACAGCAGGATTTCCCTCATCGAAGGCAATGGGTACGTAATGCTTTCAGAAAATTTGTACTTTATATGTAGCGATTTGCTTTTCAGTATCTGCATTTTAAGAGTTCACCTCCAGTGGGGAACTAATGGGTACTCTTAACATCATCTTATGATCTGTATTGATGCTATCTTCATTTAGGAGAAAATAAACAGACTCAAGTGGGTAAACAACCCACCCAGACCTCTCTGGTTTAGACAGCTCAGCCCCCATCGGTTCCAATAACTTCATCACATCATTCCCTTCAAAAATCATTTTGGGCCATTTCCATTACTCCCTTTGAGGACAGTATCCAAACCTCCTTCATGGCTTCCTGCTTCACCACAGTCTTACACCTTTGCTTAGGACTGCTTTTGATGAAGGTTAAGGATGCTTTTAGTCATCAGAACTGACATATTTGACAAGTTAAGACACAGTCTCTCGCAGGGACTGGTAGAAAGAAAACCATCTAGCACTCAACATGGCCAGTTTTGCAAGGATTATAACACCTCGTCGAGCACGTTAACGTGTTTTTAGTTTGTATTACTAACACCTAATTTTAACTTCTAGATTACAGAAAATTACCTGTGAATGAATGGAATGAGAACGATGTCAAATGTTGGCTAGAATCTACTGGAATCAAGAAAGAGTATGTAGAAAAACTATACGCGGAAGAAGTGACGGGTCCAGCGCTAATGGAACTGGATGAATCTTTCCTCAAGAACTTAGGTATGAAGGGAGGCCAAATCCACATGTTAATCTGCAAGAGAAACAAACTTCTGCAGCTACAGGAAAATGCACAGCAAGCCAAGCATTCCGGCAGCAAAACGTCTGAGAGAACTGATGCACAGACAGATCCAGTAAGACCCAAAGATGCCCACACTGAAGGAACTTCGGGTGGAGACAGCTGTGGTCCACTAGATAAAACTAGCAGAGACAGCACAACTGCTACTTCTGGCAAGAGGCAAAGGAAAAGTAACAAATCCCAAGCTCAAAGTACTGATGAAGTTTTAGAGCTCAGCAACTGTCGACCATTTAGAAGTCAGAACGCTGACTTCAAATACGTAAGAGACAGAGTTCTTGCTCCAGAATCAGGAGTCAGTGATTTAATCACTCCTTGCCACGAATACAAATCTTTTGCCATTGCTGCAGAACTGAACAAAAATCAATTGCAATCAAAATTTGCCTGTGAAGTGATACGATTCGCTTCGGCCTGCATGAACATTCGAACAAACGGCACCATACATTTTGGTATCATGGACAGTGTTGAGGATAGGGGTTGGAAGCACGGACAGATCATTGGCATAAAGGTCAAAGAGCGAGAATACTACGTTGATGCACTAGATTATATAGAAAAATGTTTTTCTGAAGATGTACAGGAAATTGCAAGGAAATGTATTCACCCGCCTGTTTTTGTTGAAGTCATTTCAAAAGACTCTCAGGAACAAAGATTTGTGGTGGAGGTTGACATTGAACCAACATCCAGTTTAGTGAAGAACAGATGTTTTGAAGTCTATCTGCCAAAATACATTGAAAAAAGCCAGAAGGTGACCCTGACAAAAGAGCGAGCTCTCTATCAGAGACTAGGAGCAAAGTCTGAACCTGTAGAGCACAACGATCTAGTTACTTTCATTCAGGGCTTACAAAACAGGGACGCTCAAAGAGAAAATGCCGAGCTCTCCAGCACACGAGTACATACAGAAATATCTCAAAATTTAGGAAGAAAGTTGTCAATTCTACTAAATGATGGCAAAAGCTATATAGATGATTCCCTACGCTACATCCTTGTCACAAACAGATGTGAAAGTGATAATCTGAACAGTATCAACTTTTTAATGCGCTTAAACATTTTTTGTGTCTTTGACTTTGATGAAGATTCTAACGTGTCAGGACTGTATAGCAAGTACAAAGAACACCATACAACAAGGTCTTATTTTTTACAGGATTTTTCCAATGAAAGTAAGACTGGCAACCCTCCCACTCAGAAACATTTGTGCCTGTTTGATCAGACCAGCTGGATATTCTGCAATGGGCGCACTGACTTCCTTGGGGGTGAGAAGCCTTGTGATGAAAATACTTGGATTAGAACAAAAAAAAAATACCTTAAGAAAGCAATTACTCGTATCTGTGATGAAATCCTGCCGAAGCGGTCTTTCATTGTGCTTTTCCTGTTGCTATCACCAGTGCAGAAACCACTTGTGGACACTTTTCAGGAATTCTATACAGAGATGAACGGCACAGAGTACATTGTTTGCATTGCAGAGTCCAGGGAAAATTATGGGAAGTGGGCTAATCTAGCTCAGGCATCCTGCAGCATTGAGACTCTAGAACAATGCAGCGTTGTGGGTATGAAACTAAGTCACGTAGATGCCACCATTCAAACAATGCTGCCTTCTACAGCACAACCCAGACACCTGCCAGTTTCCACTAGAGGCCTATGTACACTTCCCTCACTGGAAGAGGAGAAACTGTTTTCCCTAGAAATCCTTTGTGTTGACCAATGCGATGATATCAAATTAGATTTTTTGACTGAAAAAGAAATACAAGAAATAGAACAAAATTTTTACCAAGGGAGAAAAATAATCTGGGAAAACTTCTGGCTTGCTGATAAAAAACGCTGTGGGGAAATCATTGAACGTGAAGCATGTAAGGATGCTAGCAAACTCCTAGATGACATTTTACAAGGAAGCGGACACAACTGTTCTGTGGCTAAACTAAAGATATTTCACCATCCCGGAAGTGGTGGAAGCACAATATCACGGCAAGTTTTATGGAAAAGAAGAAAGGACTTAAGGTGTGCTGTTATCAAAACCTCATATCCACCTGCAACTGTTTGTGAGCACGCACTTGCATTCAGAGAGTATGAAGAAAAAGACATCTGTCATTGTCTTCCTGTGCTCCTCCTGATTGAAGATTATGATGAAGACTATTTAGAAGAACTACGGTATGAGTTAATGGATGCCGTATCAACTAGGAAAATTAATTCCCCCAGACCTTACTTCATCCTCATGTGCTGTAGACGATCCAATGACCCTGAAAGGCTTTGCAAGGCTTCTCCACTGGACACAGTTGCTGTCACTCACAAGCTGACGGACTCAGAGAAAACTCTCTTCAGAACTAAACTTGAAAAACTGAAGCAGAAAGATGTCAAGCCAGAATTCATACTTACTTTTGTCCTGATGTGTGAGGAGTTCAATGAAACTTATGTGCGAGACTTTGTAGGGCACATACTGCAAGGCATAGACCGTTCTTCTCGTGATACACGTTTGATGTGTTATGTGGCATTGCTTAATTTTTATGTACCTAATTCATATGTTTCACTGTCACACTGTGAGGCTTTTCTGGGACTGGGGGTATATACAGAAAGAATATCAAGAGCGTATGATTTCAAAAGTCACTTGAGCGAACAAGCAAGAATGATTTTTATTGAGCTAAGGGAAAGTACCACCTATATTTCATCTGTTCAGATAATACACTGTCTGGTGGCAAAAGAAATTCTGCATCAGCTTTCAGGGAATGAACCTCAAAGTCAACTTGCAATGACACTTCTTCAGGAAAAGACCCTCTTTGGAAACAGATTCGGACGAGATGAATTCATAAAGTTCATAAGAGATCTGTTTATTCGACGTGATAAAAGAAGCAGAGGTGACAATACTGACACTCTTTTCTCCCCATTCATTGAACACGTCTGTAAAGCTGAAGACTGTGAAAAAGCTATAGCGATTTTAAAAGCTGCATATGAACTCCTTGGAAAAGATCCCTTTTTTGCCCAGCAGCTTGCCAGGCTGCATTACACCAATGAAAAATTTAAAGATGCGGAATATTGGGCAGGGGTGGCAAAATCTCATTTGCCAAATGATTCTTACATTTTAGATACAGAAGGTCAGGTCTACAGGAGATGGTTTAGTTTCACTGTGGATAAAATGTCACAGGACGACATTCCTGAAAACATCATTCAAAAGATAGAGATTGCTCTTAAAGCTATAAAATGCTTCAGGGCTGCACAACAGGCTGCAAAAGCAGAACGTGACATTATGAACAATGCTGGCTATTTCGGAGAAGTTGAAGTAGGATGTCGTCTTCTTAAATTTTTGTCCATGATCCCTGTATTTCACAGAAGTCCCGAGGGGGAACATTCTGAGCTTGTGAAATACCTGATCACAGATTACATTCCTAAAGACATTGAAAAAACATGGGGAAGGCTTCACTCCCGCTTAAAAGGCTTACGCCAGAACGTGTACAACGCTCTGGAATGGATTTCAGAAGACCTAAGTTATTTCCAAACAGATAAAACCCATGAGAAGGAAGAGGAAGATGAAAAAGATGAAAAAGAAGAACAAGTTTATAATCCCAGAAAATGGCTAAAAAGACAGTCAGAGGTCTATGCCAAATTCTTCATCTCGCCATCACTTACTGAGGAAAGCAACGCCAGCCCTGAGAGCCAGCTGATGAGACGCATGAATATTTATAAGAAGGGTGGAGGTAGTGTCACTAACATCCTGTCGTTCTTAACAGATAAGAAAGAGAATCGGTCAGCTGAAAAGCTAGAAGAGATTCTTAGTTTCTATACAGAAAACCCACAAAGGGACAGGCTGGAGGACAACGATTTGATCAATTACATTTTGTGCCACATCACATTATCATGCTTAGCACCAGGATCAGCCAAACTTCTTCCACTGCAAACTCTTCGTGACCTCAGTGTAAGATTTTTTAAAGGAAAAAGACTATTTCCAGCAAGTGCCTATTTTTTGCTCACCTTGCTGCACTGGCCAGATGAGGCATTAGACAAAGAGCCTAGTCCAGAAAAAGATGAAATTCTAAACTCAGCCCTTCAAACCCTGAAACGTTTATATGACATCAAGATGAAAGATGTTCCTACCAGAAAGAAAAGAATCTACACTCACTTTTTTCTGGGAAAAGGTTATGGCTTACGTAAGATAGTACACAAAACTAAAATTGATAAATTAATTAGCGGGTCCTTAGATGAGAGGAGAATGAAGTGGCTACATGGAACTGTATGGAATGTTGGCAAAATTCGTGACATTCTCAAAAGAGTTTCTGGCTGGACCAAGGACAGAAATTTATTTATACGTGGTCACGTGAAGGAATTTCCTATCTTGCCACTCCATCGTGATTCAGTGCCCCCTGGAAATGAAAACGTGACCTTTTATTTAGGCTTTTCCTTTAATGGTCTTGTTGCTTTCAATATCGAGGTTGAAAATAATCCAACTGCCAGCAAAACACGAAGTGTTTAGTAGATTAACAGCACCTACTGCGCTTTTTGAAGACACAGCAATGAAATTGCCTATTGCCACATTTTAAAAAAGTGGACTGCACTGGCTGAACACCAGCGAGCGAGATAACCACGAGTTAACTACTACAATAAAGACCAAATATCCAAAAAAAGTTGAAACCTACTAGTAAAATGTATCTTGAAATACTTTGATACTTTTGGAGACAACAAAAGCAAGATTTCAAACTTAGGACAGTAATAATTGCAGTATTTACCTGGGGACTGGGGGGGACGGGACACATGACATAACGGTTACCGTTGTTTTTGCTTCTTCCTGAATCAGCAACAAAAGGTTTCAGTGAACTTACACGTACGCTACGCTGGCTGTAACGTACTTCACTCACTAACACAAACCATGTATGAAATACATCTGCCCATCAACTGCAAGCCCACAGCCAGTACAGAAGCACAGAGGGAAAGTAAGGAATTTTTAAGCTGCCTTTGCAAACATCAGGACTGATAAAAAACAGGCCTCCAGTTTTACATCGCTTGTACATTGCTTATCCAGGTAAATATTACAAACCATACTAGATAGATCTGTATCTGGGGAGGGGTGCAGAGACACATGAGCAGTTAGATATTGATGACGTAAAAGATTATTTGTCAGCGCTGTCATGATTTCATAGTCCAAACAATTCCTGCACTTGGTGAAATGTTTTTGCAGCATTATCCAAGAAACGTTCACACAGCACAAGACTCAGGTTCGTCTATTGTATATATCCATGCTTAAAACATGCTTTGTGTAGCCTGATTTACTAATTTGAAAAATGCAAAGGAGTTTGTTTTCAACACTGTATCTGCAACCATCCTGTCACATGAAGCTTCTACTAATAAAGCTGCCTGATATTCTTGGAGTTTCACATTGCTTGATACTACATTGTCACTAAGATTTCCAGAAAACCTGTCACATATTTTAAGTTTTAAACTAATAAACAACCTCTAGAAGAATTAGCATTTCTACATAAGCTTAATTACCCTACCTGAAGATGTAGTTCTAACAGTAGCACGGTATGATTTGCTTTTCCAACTTCAGTCAAGATCTGGGCATAGCCAAAAGCTGTAAAAGGAATTGCAAGCCACTATGAATTCAGAACAGGATGAAACCAAAGATTATCCTACCTAGTCCAAGCCTTCACCTGCTGACCTCAGGAAGCAGAAACAAAGACTGCTGGCCAGGCAACGCTTCTATCTCCCAGGTTGAAGGCAAGGGAAGAAAGGAGACAACAGCAAAGTAGACTCGTGGGAAGGCTGCTCTTTTTTTGCCTGGGAAATCCAGGCTGGCAGATTTCACCAGGGTTAAGCAAATGCTTGTTGTCAAGTTTAACGTTAAGGGTTAAGCACATCAAAGGCAGCTTTCCCCAGGGTGAGCCAGGAAAGTGCATGGGAGGAGGAAACCACGACAGCATGTGAACAGCAGGGGAGCTGGAGTGCTACAAGCAGCTTCCTCTGTCCCCCGCTGCCGATGCACGGGGCGAAGGGGGGGTGTATGTTTGAAAAGTTAATGGGGCAAAGACGGGTTTCCGAAGTCTAGCATGGGGCGCAAGCATGGCTTCAACCCGGAGCGGGAGGATATGCAAACTTACTGGAAAGCATGGGAGCTGAAGGAAAGCATTAACTGCTTAACAGTTTATACAACCTGATCAAACGCTGTGGTAAAAAGCAGAACTTCCCGTTTCACAAAGAAACTTACCATGAAAATTAAAGCCGGAGGATTTGGCCAAGAGGGTTGTCTTGTGACTCCTTTCCTTCCCGTCTGCCTGCAGACACCTGACTTGGTCCCGCAGCCCACACTGCTGCAGACTCACCGCTCTCCTGTGAGGCCTAAGTAGGGCTCTCCCTTCTCAAAGTTAAGCATTGCTACCTCTTAGAAACGCAGGGTTTAGATCCAAAATCTCTACCTCATCAGGGTATTAGACACAAAATCCTCCCCCCATGCCCCACAGAAAAAACAAGGTTTAGAGAAAAAGCATAAACCTACATCCTAGCACTTGGGGTCCCACACTGAGAAACAAGCTGCTGAGGCTCACGGGGCAGGAAGTACAGACCCATCCCTCTTAGTCTTTATCCAGTCAAATTCCCCAAGAGCCTGATAAATCAAACTTCACAGAACAGCCCGGGCTGGAAGGGACCTTTAAAGGCCATCTAGCTCAGCGCCCCCTGCAATGAGCAGGGACATCTTCAACTAGATGAGGTTGCTCAGAGCCCCCTCCAACCTGACCTGGAATGTTTCCAGGGAACGGTTATCTCCCACCTCTCTGGGCAACCTGGGCCAGTGTCTCACCACCCTCAGCACGAAAAATTTACCTACGAGTAAACAGTGGTAGCTAAATGAGAGCAACCAGCCTAGTAACCCATTCTCATGCTGCAGACAGGAGCTGCAAAGACACACATCTTCAAAGCTACCTCAGCTCTCCAGTGTTCTGCTCTGAAAGGCTTTAGAACAGGCCACCTAACAGCACACCTGCTCAATCTGGTTTTATGAAAACGTCATCACGACACTTTTCCTGACTTTAAACTTTTTGCATAGTCAGTTCAGCAGGACAGCAGAGCAGCAGCAAAAGGAAGCTCCAGGTTTGCTTGTCTCCAGTGTAACTCTAAGATAAAGCTCACATGCATGCATTTTTGCAGTATAGAGACAATCAGAGAGCTAGTACAAAGTTATTTAAACCATAACATGAATGAAGGTGGATTACACACTTACAGTTTGGAACAGCTAACAGTTGTTACAATAATAATTTAAGTAGGTCCTCAAGAGGAGAAAAAAAAATACACAGACATAGTGGTTCACTTCTGTTTAATCAGAGACTGTTACAAAGTGGTAGACACACATTACAGACGTGGGTATGTGCAATGATCCATTCCTGAAGCGTACAGTTCACAGAAGATTCCCAATGGATGCAAATGATGATAGCTCTGCATTTTCTTTGAGTCTTCTTTATAAAATGAATGCTATAAAATTAAGCTAGTTACTGTTATTATTTGCATACATTAAAGCAATGCACATACTTACCAGTCTCTCACTTTCTCAAATTAAATTCAACTTCCAATATTTTGCCACCTGTCTTTTCAAAAAGATCAATGATCCCATCTCTTTCATACTACTTAGACAAAAGCAGTATGAAATTTCAGAAAAAAACCTTTGTGACACGCTAACTTCTGTGGCTGTACTGCTGCTGAGAGGGGACTAATTCAATCACATGCCTTAAGGTTCTTCAAGAAGGTACTAACAGTTTGGAGTCTGGGTTCATTGCACAGTGACCGGAATCTCTGAAGCAGTGATTCTGAGTCATTAAGCAGAAGTCTGAAGGAAATAGTGTAAACTCCCTGTTCCATACGTACCGCACCAGAACTGGGAAGGAAGACTCCTGAACCACATTAGACTGGACAGCTGCTATAATGGTGTATCAGAAGTTCAGCTACAACTTAAAGACTGCTCACCTGATTATGAAAGCTCAGATTGCTCGTATTGTTTTGGTCCCATCTTAGAAGAAAATAAACTTCATTCTACCAAAATGTATTGCAACGAATTGCCATAAAAAGTTTAACAAAGAGATGATGTTCTACCAGAGTCCGTATGAGGATCTACCCTGGACAAATATACTTTTTGTGTTTGATAAGACACCATTAAACACCACTACTCTTTAGTTATCCCCACTGATTGCCAAGCTGGTGTACCAGTAGCGCAGGCCAGCATCCAACCACTGTCAAAACCGAGGCTTCACAAAGTAATTCAGCAGCCAAAAGCAATCAATTACTCATTCCAACTTATTACTGAGCATTGCATTAGTATCAACTAGCGTCAACCACAGAAGTTAAGAGAAAGATGCATACATTCTGTTAATAGGATAATGGCCTCACAGCAAGGTATTATTCATGCACATCTGCCATTAAAATATACAGGCAAAGTTAAGTTATAAGTGTTATACAACTTTTCTTTTTTTCTTTCTTCTAGGGAGAAACATCTACACAGTACTATTCAAAAACCTGCATGTAGCTATGTTTGCAGACAAAGCAATTTATTGTGAATGACTGAGAACTGATGTAGAGAAGATACCAGGAGATGGGCTTCAAGGGCACTATTCTAAAATCCAGGAAGACAGAATCCCCTTGAAACTTTTTATGTTAGTAAGATGAATTCTGCAGTGTCGCGTAAGATTTCAAAATTCTAATAACGCTGGAAGCGTCAAATCACCCATGAAACTACTCTAGACCATACAGATGAGCTGGCAAAACTAAGGTGTCTGTTCAGCTACCACACTAGCTCGGTTCCTATATAATTATCCACCAATGACATCCTAATTATCCACCTAAAACTCACCATGTGATAACATGCCCTTGAGAACTGAATTAAAGCACAGAGTTTCACAGCTCATCCAGAGCTGTGAAACTGTGCTATGTGCTACAGCACAGGAAGTTTTCCATTTCCCATGCTGATATGTAGAAATGAGGTACACAAAGCTTAAATAAAAATACATGTATGCAGCTATTCTGGAGAAGGTTGCATCTTTTATCCACTCCCATAGAATCTCCCCTATTTTCTTTTAAGGCGTAGTATGTTCTATAAAATAAAAAGCCAAAATTTCCAGGAATATGGAATAGGGCAGAAGAAAAAAAAAAAAGAGTACAGGCAGAGCAGTAACTCTGGAGTAAGATAAAACAACTGGACAAAACCACACTTGCAGGTAGCCTCTGAAGTGCTGAAATGGGCAAACAAAAACAAAACAAAAAAAAAAAATCAAGAAGAACAAGCTCCTGGCTTACAGGCCTAAGAAAGTAAAAATCTGTTGGTAGGAGACAGTAATTAGCAATCACTGAAGAAAAATGAAAGAAAGGTAACATTACTGCTATGGATTCTAACAAACAGAAATGCTTATTCCCCAACACAACAAATATAGTATCCTATAAACAGTCTCTTTTATAATAGGCAAGTTACCGAAGAAGGGACTTCAACTTTAGATCTTCACACTTTTCAGTAACACCAATGACTACTTGTTAAGGCTCTGCATTAACTTTTCCTTACTAGTGCTTTCAGATATTACCTACTCACAAATGTAATTAAAACCATTACAGATCTTAAAAAAAAGAAAGAAAAAAATCCAGACGTTCACACACTACTGAAAACAGTAGTAGATAACAGATACATTCACATTTCAGAGATCAAAATTCCCCTCATGTACTTAAGTGGTTATCATTTGAACAAATTATTTCAAATAGGAACATCAGGTACTTACAGATTAAACTAACCTGTACTGGCAGTGCTGTGGAATTTTTCTTCTCTACCAGTAAGTAGCAAATGCTGAAATTCTGCTGCTAGTTAACAGAAACACAAATTGTATTAAACCAAAGAGTTTAATCCATAATTTAGTTTTTCATTAAAAAAGCTGCCAAACTTCAATTACTGCAATTTGTTGCTTAAGAAAAGCATATGAAGTAAAGGCAACTATGAAACTACTTTTAGTTTGCCCTTACTTTTCTGATATTTTTCATACACAAGCCAGAAGTTTAACAAGGTAATCCTGTTGTCTACCACAAACATAAAAAGGAAGTTACAATACTTACATTGCCAGGTTCCTTCATTAAACAGTCTCATAAAATGTGTTTTCTTATTCTAGACTTTACAAATGAAAGAGCAAAATGTATTTTCTTCCACTAAAATTTATGGGAAAGAAGCTAAAGAATTCAGTGCAAGTAACACATATGCAAGTAACTCAATGAAAAAAGAAAAAGCTCTGCATGATACCTTAATTTCAAAGCATTACGTAATTTCCTACGTTGGGAGACAGTGAAATAGCTTCTTTGATTTGATGGCATAATTCTGGTAATTCAACAATTGCTGTTAGTGAAAACCACTTATACGTATTGGCTAAGGGCAGCAGAAGTTGAAATTCTACACACACAACCCCTTTCTGAAGAGCACCTGGGAACATGGTTAAGATTTAGACAAAATTTAAGAACTAAAATTTGAGACGTCAGAAGCTTGAATCTAGTATAATGCAGTTAGCTAACAGAGATACATGTTTTAACTTCTAACAAGGGAAGTTTTTAAGGAAGCTTTCAAGCTCTCAAAGTTGTGCATTCATTTGTTTTTAGTTATGATGATACTGGCATTAAAATTCTACTATTTTCTCAAAACTTTTTAACTTTAAATCCCTGAGAGAGAAAAACTTTAAGATCAAGACAATATTTATGGAGAAGTTAAATTCTTTGTCATTAAGACAGCAGTGTCGCTGATTTTTCTTACTGCAAGAAAGCCTGTAAGAATAAAAAGTTATTGTAAACTTGCTCAGAAGGTGGAAGCACCTCACTATTCTCAACAGTGATCAGGTGTACCTGATCTGTATCAGAGACGGTTCGTACCATGGACAGTCAATTCTGGCTCATCAGGGTGCTAAGAACAAACGACTGGGGATCCTGTGGTTCAAGACAGGATATGGCTGTCTGCAAGGCAGCAAGCTGAAGCTCCTGACTCCCTCAAACAGACCTTCACAATACAAGAGCAAGAATGCCTTCACTATGCAACAGAACCTACAAGTACTGTACTTGAACTGCATTTTCTTCTAGTAGAGCCTTAACTAGAATCTGTGCTCTGACAACCAAAAGACTGTAAAAAGATGCTGCTTACAGTACTAGGAAAACTCTCAAAGTCTTTTTCAGAACTTCAAAAAGAACGTTACATACATTACACTTCAGAATCACTTCAATTCTATGTTGATCCCTTCAAAGGCTGCTTCAAAACTTTTCTTACTCTAAACTAGTACCTATCTACCCCAGCTATTAAGGAAAAATACGGTAGTATTTTTTAATAGCTGCATTTTTACAGAACCCAGACACTACTGTGATTTCACTGATCTGATTATTTTGATTGCAAGAATACACACCTAAAAAAGAAAAAAAAAATTCTTCTGGAAGCAGCCTATTCCTCAGAGTATTTAAAGGCCACAATCTTTATCAGGCGAGGCATAGAACACATTATGAACTTATCAGACAATTCTAAAGCAAGCCAAAGCTTCATGCGTGGTACATACTTTATTTGCCACATCTCCCATTCACTTTTCTTATTAAAACCAGTGGGTGTAGATTAACTCAATGTAGCAGAATATCAGTCATTCTTGCCCTTAAAAAAGAATCATGTACCTCTATTTAAGCTTAAAAAAACCCAAACTCCAAGACCTACCTTCCACTAATATTTATAAAAGTCAAGTCAATGAAATACTATCATCATTAGAAAAGAAATTCCACAAACAGTGAGATGTACAACATTGTGATACATGCACTGCTGCAATACTGAGAGCTGCAATACTGGAGTGTCAGTAAAAACATACTACCATGCCTCAAAATAAAGAGATTTTGTCTACAGCGTAAATTTTTTTTTTTTTTTACTATCCCCCTTAGATCCACACAAGGAGGCAAGAAGGAAAATGTCACTAACAGAACTTCACAAGAAGAGCAAAACATGAACCATTTGCACTAGATGAGAATTTTACAAGTTGTTTTAGAGATGACAGGCCAGCTGGTCTAACAGGTGAGGAGGTACTCCCAGCAAAAAGCATACAGCCTCTATGCCATCCTTGTGACTAAAAAGGCAGCAGCACTTGCACATCTATCTTTAAGGACAAAACACAAAGCAAAAGGAAAATGCACATCATTACTTGCTGCAAAGGATAGTTTAAGGACAAACATTAGTCTGTGTAACAGATCACAGTAACATCAACATAATCTGCTAAAACTACCAATTCCCAAAAGGGGCAAAAACAGACCTGACCTGTCCTTACAGAAAGGACAGGAATGTAAAGGATGGAAGTAAAGGATGTGTGAACTACCACCAGAAATTACAACCAGTATTTGCAGTGTAGCAGGAAAACCCAGAGTCAAATCCCCCTTTAATCCATAGAGTAACATCCCACAAAATTGTTTTCGTGTCAAATGAGTCTTTCAGACATAGATAGTGTGAAACTGATCTTCCTGGAATAGTCTTAAAAGCAGCTTCAAGAAAAAAAATCTAGCAATGTGGTGCTGAGAAGTGCTAGGTTTTGCTCACAAAACAACTCAAAACACAAATAAATGGTTCATTTGCTCCAAAGTACTAGCATACAAAGCTTAAACGATGACACAGTGAAAACAGGAACTGCATTTTGGAGACACTTTTTCCATGAACATGTCGAACCTAGTTATCATGAACAAAAACAGATCAAAGCAATTTCTCTAAATTTAAGAACTTTTAGCTCTCATCAGTGTTATCAATTTCTAAGATATAAACCAAGTGTGGATCTAAGCAGGATACTCCAGTGGACACAAGACAGCATACGTATTTGAATTTTAGCTTTGTGTGCTTGATGACAAGTCAAATGTGAGTGGCTGGGTAAGAACTACCCAGTGCTGCATCAGTCTTAAATGGAAACTGATAACAAAGATCAGTATCAGGCATTTGAAATTTGCCTATTTTTCATTTTGAGTTTCTTAAGAGATCCAGGTACTTAAAGCAAGAAGTACAACCCATGCTGCATATTACTTTTGGTTAAACCATTTCCTTAGATATTCTAGGGAAATAAGAACTATGCCAAATGCTCCTAGAGACTAAATATGTGAAACAAATACTAGTCGCAGCAGAATACCTTGAAGTGTTGTTCTCATCTTCACTGTTATCAAGGGTAGCACCACAATGAGAATTAAAAAAATAAGACCATGCTCAGTAATAATTCTGAAACAGTTAACAGCAGACATGTCAATTTTCCAGTCACACTAGACAATTTTGGGGGGCTTGTACAGGAAAAATGCAAAGGGCAGAGTACAAAGAAAGAAAAGTACAACAAAAATGTGAAATTAACTCTTGTAACTAATTTAAGAATTAGAACTCTATAATTTAAAATTACTGGAAGTCACATCGACAGTCGTTACTTAGCAAAACATGGAAGAAATTAAATGCAGTCTATGCTCATCAAAAAACACCACAAATTTTAAAAATACCTCAAAAATTCTAAAAACTTATAAAACCTGACTCCAACACTTGTTAGTTTTCTATTTCGTTGCTGGTAGGCTGCAAGGCCTCCTCGGACAAAACCTGTTCTTCTGAAGCTGAAGTTGTCTTTAAGCAACCTTAAGCACTCTAGAGCTCATTTTTCTTCAGAAAGGGTGCAATTTTTTGCAGGTCACTGTGTGAAAAAAGGAACTTCATATATATACCTAAGCAAGTTTTGAGTATGCAACAGAATTCCATGAGGTTTCAAAAAAGTGCTATGATTTTCAGTATTGTTGCAATAGACAAAATATTGCCAAGTTTGGAGTGTATTTGAGAGATTGAGAAAAAGGTTTTCCCTGAAATGGAAAAATCTGCAGCTTCCATTTCTCATTCTCCTAATTTACCAGCTTGAATCTCTATTTCTTCGTAGGGCTCTACATTAATATTTGTTGTGATGCAGCTCACATATGCAGCAGTGCTAACCTCAACCTCCTCCAAAGAAACTGGATTCTATAATTTAGGCTACACAATTTTGTGACTATAAATGTCACTTACTAGTTAAAACCTAAGTATTTTAAGCACTTCGGTAGATACATCTCCCCGGAACAGTCAACATTAGTAATTGATATTTACATTCCACTAGTTCAGAGACTACACAGTCATATTCCCAAACCCAAATACAGCACAAATGCAATGCAGGGAAGGGGTGGGGGGAGGGCAGTGTGGCTGAAGGACCACCGGAGCAGCCTTGAAAGAAACGTGTTCCCTTAAGAGAAAAGGTACCCAAACATCTTAAAACATGTTCCCTCCCCCTAAGACTCTTAAAAGCACAACAATAATAAAAATATAAATATTAATATAGAGCCCATCTACCAAAAGAGAATAAAAAACCTAAATTAAAATAAATTTAGGGGCCTTCACCAAACTTGCTGCAAGTTTGGGGACATAAATATCCAACAGCCATAAAGCTGTGAAAGCCCCCAGAATGAATAAAATAAATCCCACTTGCCTCAGACTGAACAGGGCAACACTGAGACTCTGCCTCAGCCTGTCCTATGGCAGGGCTATAAGAAGAAGAAAAATTTAAATTTTAGAAAAAACATGACCCAATTAAGTGAAAGACATGCATTCAAAGTTAACAAGATTCCAGTGATCAAGCAAACAAAAGAAAAAGACTGCTATGGCACCTATTTTGCTAGGCCCAAACAAAACTTTTTACAGTTGGTAGGTATTTATGAATTGGACAGTTTGTTTTGCTTTGTGTCTTGATCAATGGAACAGTTGTCTCGGGGCATTTTTCCCATAACTGATAGTATTTACTGTACTAGTTCACAAAAAGTAGAGAGTTAAAAGATTCCATCAGCCACTGAAAAATATTCACCCTCACCTTAGTATTTATGTAGAAGCTAGACCAGTACAATTATTAAGACATTTACTATTATTTTTAAGTGTCATTAGTTACCATTTTAAATTGTAGCCCCAGCTCATGGACTGGTATATCAGAGTCTCAATTTAACTGAAGAGTCATAATGCCCTTCTTGCTGTTTATAAAACCGAAGTAATCTTGGTATTTCATTTTTTTATCTTGTATGCAGAATTCTGATTCCTATAAAATAACTGCAGGTTATGTTTTCCATTCAATTTATCCAAGTTTTAAGAAAATAAGCTATACAGTTCCATGTAAGTACTGTTGAAGAGCTCCATACGTTAAAATAATTGCAGAAACCATAGAAGGCAGATGCAGCTGAACACGTTTCTAGAAGCTTGTTTATATACTCCCATGCATGCACAAAGTGAGGAATAGTTATCCACTGAAATTATTAGATATATATCCCAGCCTCAAATTTATTATCAACACCTAAAAAGCTCATCTAGGGAAGAATAAATAAAAAAAAAATCCAAAAGTTCCAGAAGAATTTTTTAGTCTACATAAGACGGATAAATTTTCAAGATTTAAAGCAACCTTTGCCAAAGGCAGAAAGATATTCTAAAGGCAGCATGAAACAGTCATATCAAGACTTCTGAAGAAGTAGCCCGGGCTTTTCCAAGGTTCTTTCATGCCAGTCTCATACTTTTTGCTCGAAAAATCAGCAGACGTGACATCAGCATCTCATAATGATGTTGAGAGACCACGCACAAAATAATTTAGAACTTTTTAAACAAGTCCTAGATGCCATAAGTTCTAATTATCTTGCTAAATATATGTTCCCACCTGTGTCTGAGTACTTTCTTGCAAGCTGTTGTGTTGGTTTTGTTTTTGTTTTTTGTTTTTTTTTTTTTTATTCAATATTTGCATTACATTACAATGTAAAGATTGCTCAAAATCCACTTGCAAGTTTCCATTTTACTGTTAAGATCTGCCACGGCAAATTTAGGCAACAATTGAAAAACAAGGTTTCTGCCTGTGTAATTATATCCCTAGAGTCCTGCAACAGGTATAAAAGAGATGCTTTTCTGTCATCATAAAAGCTTCTGCAATCTCTTTCCAGGGAGAGATTAAAGCGAAAAAACTGTCTGCATGGCTGCGTTACAGTAGGGATTTTGCTGGCACAACTACGTTGATTAAACTTTGTACTGTAAACCAAGCCTTAGTCTTTATACAAGCAATTACCCCATTCAAAGTACTTTTCCTCTTTTTGGGAAAATGCACCATAAATCCAACTCTCTGAACATTAAGAAGCAGTATCCAAAGAAATGAAGGCAGGGACCAACAGACAACATATGCACTGAATTACCCGCCTGTTTACAGAAGAGTACACACAAGGGACACAGGAGTAACTAAAGATAGCCACATTGCAGCTCTTACAGCACAGAAATGACAGGAGCAGGAATGTAAGTATCTACATAGAAAAATTGTTCACCTGCTTGCTGAAGATTATTAGAGTACTGTAAGAACATTACGTGGCAGTACTTAGTCGAGGGATTATCACAACATTACTACTAAGGAAAGTTCAATCTTAAAACGTGACCAAGCTACAAGTCTATGTAGTTATTAGCTACAAAACGGCACTATTATCGGAACGAGACATTCACTATTTAAGAGGAAAACTCTTAATTAATACAACTCGCAGAATATGCTGAGTTAACAGTACATGCTGTGAGACTTCCAGGTATTTATCCCAGGAAAAGTAAGGGTCTGAAAACAACATACCAATGAGTTACAGAAAGACACCAAAGGGAAGAGGTATTTACTTTACTAGGGGCAGGAGGGGAAAGCATCCTTGCAGCAGCAATATGATCTTCAGAAAAAGCAAGGAGTTCTACAGTTTTAAAAGCAGAAGTTAAGATCAATTTATAATGTATTAATTTTATGTACAGTATTACAAAAAGGATGAATGTAAGACACTGTAAAAGTCTCTCCAGTGTTTTGTAATTATCCTTATTAGAAAAACAGAAGGAAACCAGAGTATAAAAGCACTGCCCAAGCAAAACAGTTTTATCTGTTATGTATAAAGCAAGATGAAGAGCTAACAAAGGATCTGACATCAAGGCCCACTGAGCACATTTGCAAGCCAAATACTGCACATCTGACAGGTGATCAGCAGATACCAGTGATCAGAGAGAACTGCTTCTCAACAGAGGCTTGGAGTTATGGTCTATAAACCGCTAAACACTTCAGTAGAAGTGCCTGACAATTCTTAATGGTTAAACTAAGGCCATTCAGCTGCAATTAGGGCATACTGGACGCTCCAGTGCTTTTATCAGCTATTCCACGACCCCAAGTTTGAAGCTGAGAGACAATGTAGTATTGTAACTGTACTGTATTTCTGGACTATTAAGAGACAGTCCAGAGCAAAACCACACAAAGTACTTAAATGCAGGTAAAAAAACCCAAGACTTTCAAGAAAAAGGGACAAAATCCTCAGTACAATAATCAAGTGGAAAAAAAACTCCACCATCTACAAAGACATCTGTGGAACAAACTAACACAAAAATGCTGATAAATCCTTCTAACCTACCCTAAATGAAGGGATATCCCCATAAACTGAATTGCACAGATAAGGCTTGAGGCTGGAACATGTATTTAAAGTTGACCTGCAAATGAAAAATTCACCACTCCTTTTTTGCCCTGTTGTGAAGAGACCACAGAAACTCTCACTTCCCTTCCCTCCAAAAAGTCTCCCTCTACATTTTCATTCTCATCAGAAATATAGCACACTAACACAGTGATGTTAGACATTCAGAGAATTACAACCTTGGCAGTGATTTATCACTCTACTCTTATAAACAGATAAATGACTAATTCATACAGGGAAGACCTCTCTTCAGTAACTGTAGTTAGAACTCATAAAAAGGTGTCTTACTCTAGACACTTTCATTAAATGGCTCATGAAACTCAGCCAACATTTAATCATAGCACGTAACGAATGGTTTATCTTTTAGACTCTGTTGAGATCTGAAATTCTGAACATTTAAAGTAAAAATACAGCACATAGCATAATACTCTTGCCCCTCTTGTCTCTTTTATACACCGAGAAGAAAGTCAAGCTACTTTTTCTCTTTTGCAGGTCAACTTCAATACAACATCAACTGGAAGTCACTCACCATGTGACATGCACCTAAGCTTCTAGAAATCTTCATCTAAAAGGCTCCTGAAATTTATACGCATTTGTAAATTAAAGACAGTCAGTCAAAGAATGAACTAACAGGACACATCTGGCACCAGGATGCATCTTAGAGCAATCATTTTTACATCCTACAAGTAAGTGCCAGGACTAGAAACCATTTAAAATTTCTTGAAGACCAGAAAGCACAAATAAAGAAACATATGCATTAAGGTAAGTTACAACCAAGAGTTAAGATGTGCCTCCTGCAGCCTCATTTTTGAGGAGTCAGTTAATAAGTGTACAGGTCTTTGTCTACTCAGATGTGCAGCTAAGGAGTGACTTAATTTGGGAACAAGGAATTCAGACTTTATCACAACAGCACCCATAATTGTGCTCATTACACCAATAGCTACCATGGCATGCATCTGTACAAACCTTTCAGGCAGTTGTCCACAGCTGGTCATGAATAAAAAGGCATATAAATTTTTCTCTTCTTTTATTACAATGAAGTTTATAACAGTACAGAAAAGTCACACGACCTTAGTGGGTCAGTTTACTTAAACCCTGAAACAGGAGGAACTCTAAATACATTAAATATTGTTACAGGTTCAGACTTTAATGTACAAGTAGTTGGGAACAGTTACAGCCCTCACCAAACTATGTTGGGGACGTGAAGTCCAACAGCACTTGAAGTGCTGTGAAGGCATCATTTCACAAATAGCAACATAATGTTACAGAACTTGCCTTTAAGGTGGTATGTTCATGTAATTCCAGCGCCTTCACAATTTAACGAACCATATTTACTATACTTCACTTCTAAAAACCTAGATGAAACATGAAAAAGAAGCCATACAGTATAAATTGCAACATCAGGAAAAGTTCCTGTTATTATTCCAAATAATTTTTCCCATGTAAAATAAGAATGTCCAATAGCTCCTTGCATGTGGGAAGATACTTATTTTTTTTTTAAAGTCACAATGAAGCCTTAATTGACGGAAGCTCGGCTATATTAACAGCACAAGATGAGAAAAGGTTTAATCTCCAAACCTATTAGAGCGTGTGTAGTAGCATCAGTAGCGGCCACCTTGCGACATTACAGGAGGTCTCATTCCCATTGGAGGTCGAGGAGGTCCACTTTGGTAAGGGGGCACCATTGGAGGTCCCTGACCGTATGGCGGCATCGCTCCAGGAAGATATCCTGGCATGCCCTGGTGATGAGCACCATACTGACCTATAAACAGAACATTTAAGATGCAAAGACGACTTTTTTTTTTTTTTTAATATAATGGGCAAAAGTTGCATTTTGTTAAAAGCTTCAACCCCCCTACCAGTATATGCCACTTCAAGTTTTAAAAAAGTTTATAGCAAAGACAAATCTTTTCAAGAAAAGAAAGCTAGGAAACTTATAAACTTATGATTACCATGAGGTGGCATGGGAGGTCTCATTCCTTGTTGTTGTGGAGGAATTCCTGGCTGTGGTGGCATCATACCTCCAATTGGTCCAACTGGTGGATTACCCAAGGAAGCCTGTCCTGGTCGAGGAAGATTACGCTGATATTTAGGCAACTGTGCCCTTCTCTCTTCCTAAAATAAGGAACAGACAATCATAACACATTGTAAGACTGAAACTCACCAAAAGCAAAGTAAATAAAAGTGTAGCAAAGCAGATCACAGGTACTAAACTCTCAACTACCTTACAAGTTCAAAGTCTGCTACTAGTAACATTACACAGTAGCATTTAAATTTTTCACCCTTCCTTCAAAGTTACTGTATTAATACAGGCCTATCTAGCAAGACGAATTCTCCTCCTCCTTCAGCTAAAAAAGCCGCTTTGTCATAACACGTCGAGACAAAAAATCCAAACACAGATCTAAAAGACACCTGAACTGAAATTAAGGTTCGTTCCATACATATTGTCTGTATTTCTGACTGCTGTAACAGCATCAAGATTATTTCAAGCTCACTAGCTGTATCTATTTAACTTCAAGCTTAAGTCACATGCAGAAAAAGTCCAAATTATATTTTGGGTTGAGTAATTTCCTACCACCAACAAAACTAAGTCTTAGATTTGCAGCATGACCATTGTAATATGTCAGTCATCACTTTGCAATCAAAGAAGTTTTCTCGATGAACAGTTCTGCTACATTAATTCTGCAGTTTGCACTCTCGCCGTTACTAAAATACACATAATGCAGAGCTCAGAAGAAATTCTATTTAATCAGCCATATCAGCGTAAGTTGCATTTCAGTGAGACAATGAAAATATTTTAACTTACCAGTGATATATCCTCATCTGGATGGATCAACTTACTGGTTGCACTGGTTGTTGTGAGCGTAGCTGGCTTACTTGTTATAGATGTAGCTGGTTTAGCTGCAGTACTGTTTGTTGTGCTAGTGGTTGAGGCTGTAGACTGAGTGTAAGCAGGGAATGTAGGTTTTGGGGGTTCTGTTGTTGTTGCAGGTGTAGAATTCAAAGGTTTAAAATCAGTACCAACTGGACCTGGAACAGCTGCTGCAGCCTGTGAAACACAGAGATAGATCAATATTTATTTCTCAAAGCATAAGAAAACTTAAATGATGTCTGTTAGACCTCTGAAACCTTCCAGTGAGATACATAATTAAAACACGCTTGACAAAAGTAAAGTTCAGCCTTATCGCATACTAGAGCAACTGAAAACAAGACAAAATAAAACCCAGTATATACATATATACACACACACAGAGGAAAGTTTAACATTTGGAGGTCAAAAGCCACAACTAGAAAAAAGGAACAACAACAAAAAAACCCACCCCACTATCAAAATTTTTTATCTCAAATACTGAGTTTGGTATCTTTGAGTCTGTATCTTTCCTGAATTCCTGTTTTATTAAGAGCCTATTAAGTATAAGTTCATTGTTCTCTCACTAAATTATTTGCATACTTTATCAACCATTAGTTTAGAGTGAAGCTCAAAGTGTTAGTATTCATTAAAATTAGATATTTAAGAAGTGTTTTAAGTATTTAAGAAAGCTCTATTGTGTCAGGGTTTTTAAGCGTTCTCTCTACAAAAACCGTGCAATATTTTCACAAAGTACTATGTCTCTCTATATATTTAATCTCATGTGCGAATGAAAAATCAACTGAAGGCAGACATGAAGTTCACTACAGATTCCAGCATCTCATCTTTCCAACTTTTTTCTTAAATTAAAACTGTTAGGCAATAAAGATTTGCTTTACCAAGCTTTCTCTGAAGATGCAGCAATCTCCAAAGCAAGCTTTAGTTATGAGAGAATGCTTTTGTTTCTAGTCACTGTACAATTATCTGAACTTTTCAATCAAAACAAAATACTTCAACTTTTTGCATGTAATGCCAATTACAAAATTCCCTACATTATGATGTACCATATTCAACAACATAAACTAAAAAGCCTTCATCATGCATCAAGCTAACCACTGCCCACTAAAATGCATTTAACTGCTTTCATGCTTTTTTAACCCTTTAGAACCAGGATGTAACATTTCATTCTTTCACCCTAAGAAATATTGGGCACTTTGACATGTTTATTACTAGTCGGATGCAACTCACAATCAAGGACTCTGCAGTTTTACCAGCTAAACATAATCAGGAATATAACAGAAATTATCTGAAGATGTTTAGTCAATTTTAGATTTTTCAGAACGGTCCAAAGGGTTAAGTTGCAAAGCAATTTGTTTTTAACTGTGACTTCCTGCGTACTTGTGCTGTGCTAGGAAACAGAGCGTTAGAAGATGCTGACAGACTTTCTGAATTGGAGGAAGCTGCACTTGAGCTTGTGACAGGTGTCCCCATCTGTAGCATAAAAGAAAGGAAACAGTGAAAAGTCTCCAAACAAATGGGTGGAAAGTATCCAGACGAAAGGATTTCTTATGCTAAGTCCCTTCTTATGAAAGGACTGTGTTTTTGTAACAAGTATCTTCCCTGCAGAAGTTCAAAATACAAACAGTACACTATGAAGGTTTCTGTAACATACTTGAAAGCAATTAAAACTTCAGGACTTATACACAACAAGTGCAATCAAAGGGTAGAGGTCACAAGCCACTATGAATTCCCCACTTCCCTCCCCAAAATATTTAAAGAAATTTTTACTACCTTAACTTACTCCTAAACATTTTAAAGTAAAAAGCCTCCCAATTCAGGCAACATTTAACCAGTTTCACAAGACTACATAATAAGCTAGTCCATCTATCAGTAGAGAGCCCATTATGAAGAGAACAGCAGAGAACAAGCCCTATCCGGATTTATACTTTGGAAATTTTAGGCAAAGTTCTATGCAACAGATTCCTGTAGGTGACTATCACATCCCTTCACCCACCCAAAGCACCCTTATAAATGACAAACTCAAGAAGTGTTTTGCCTACTCCTTTCTTCCCCACCTTCTTACAAAACTTCTGTCTGGTTTCGTGGCTGTTGTAAGACAAACAGAAGAATCTTTTAAAATTCATTTAAGCACTACACTGAATTAAACATAAGAATCGACACAAGCAAGAAACTTAACCAGTCATTTCTTGGGCCTCCTCAATAATGAAGAATAGATACTGTTGACATGGTGGCAAGTTGAAGAATATAACAATAGATTCCAGGGTATGAGACACCTTACCTGCCCCGCACTTGGGAAGAGTGGTTTAGTAACTGGAGGCTGGGGGGTAGGTGCCGATGCAGCCGGAGCTGGAGGCCTGTTAAGAATGCCCGGCGCTGTAACAGGCTGTGCTTGTGTCATTGGAGGCATCCCAGGACGAGGACCAACAGGTGGTGGCATACCTATGAACCAAAACAGATGGGTAACATTATCAGGCTGAAGGAAGTAAGAATATTCCTTTACAGGATTCTGTTCACTGTGTTCCTTAGAACAAAGTCTCACCCCCAAGGAAGATGTATTTTTAAGGCAACAGTAAAATAAACCGTGACAAAGGGTAATGCCAGCAGTCACCAATAAATGTCCACAGGAAGTAACCTCAAACATGTCAGAGCAATGCTGAATTAAGTTGTGTTTTCTACTAGAGCTTCAATGAAGAAGTTAATGATCCCAAATAAATCAATGCAATTAACGCAGTAACTGTTTCCAACACACTGTGTCTATGCTGCCACGTGCGTGGATTAAAACCGTTACAAAATTCAAAAGATGCAGCCATTACGAATGGTATCAGAACTTTGACCAAAACACCCATCAGCTTTGCTGTGGGTTTTAAGCACAGTGGAACAGGAACACAAGGCTAATTTTTGTGGCCAACCAACATAATACACACACTTTGTATGTGCGGGGCTCTAGGAGGTTCAGAGACGGGAAGCTAAGAGCTCACATGGATTCCATTATATTACTGTGCAGGATAACTAGGCTGTAACTGCCCTAGTGGCTTGCCTTCTCCTTCAGTGAGAAAAGTGGGCAAACCTCAAACTATCACAGCATAGCTGCTGTCAAATGGAACACCCTGAGAACTTAAGGCTGCTTAAAAATGGCACAAGCGCAAGAAACAACTCTTCTAGCTATGGTAAGAGACAAAAATACCAGTTAGTTTCTTCACACAGCAAGTTCATTACTTGGGTACGTCACCAACACAATTTCTCATTTCCCAACATTTTAAATCATTACAATTTTCCAGAATAGGAAAACAAAAACTATATTCTACTTTTTACCTTCACAATGGTACCAAACACAAATAATTATTTATAATCAAAAGCCATAAATCAACCCCTTCACCTGGGCACAAGAGTGGGTTTTGTGGCAATCAATCCACATCAAGGTGGTAGCCTAAGTCTGTGTATTCTTTATATAAATCCTAAATCTCAGTGAAAATAAATTAATATAATTTAGCTCTCACCATAGTATGAGTTTGACAACCCTGACCTACCTGGTGGCATACCAGGCATAAGAGGTGGTATTCCTGGCCCAGGAGGCATCATTCCACCCATCGGCATCATCCTATTAAACAGAAAATGAACACTGGTATGAACACTCATGACAAACTCTTAAGTCAATCGGCACATACCTGTATTAGATAAAAAATTATAGTAAATAGTCTCAAGAAGCTCTCAACAGAGAATTCAAAACCATCTGCCTCTAACCATTAGAAATGTTTTTTCTACAAGAAAAAAAAAAAAAACCAACAAATGAAAAAATCCTCCAAATGCTTTTTATTTGAACTTTAATTCCTCAAGCTTTCACTTCTGCTATTATCTGATTTCGAGAACTAGTCTCTCTCTTGAAGTCTGTTTCAGGCTACCAGTTTCAGCAGAGCGTTCCAAGAACCTGATCTTAGTACGCTCACAGAAATTGAAAGCAGGAAAAACAGCTAACGCCAATCACACTAAAAACTGCTGTACATATATACAGTATATGTACATGTATGTACAGTATAGCACCCTCATACTGTTTTAACATATTCTACTTCCTCTATTGAATTGCAGAAAACCCAAATCTGTAAAAGTATCCACAAAATACTGATAAAAGCAGAGGAGAGACCACAGGATAAGAAAGCTTCTGGAGTTTCAATTACAGTAAACATTCCCTAAGCTAAGGATAAAAGAGTGGGATTGTATTATTTTTTTTTAAACGAGAAGTCCTTATTATGGCATATTGTTCCTTCATATTAGAAACAGGTTTAGATTATTTTTTCTTCCTTGCTACTGATACCTGGAGCAAAAGAAACGGTCTGCATCTCCTAACAGAAAGGTGGCATCTAAATGACCTCTTTTATCCTTATCTCCTAAACCACACTACAAATGAATGCATGTTCCCCATCTAAACTACACAGCCAACCCTTAATATAAGCAAATTCCTCCTGCACAGGGCTGCAACTCCATAAAAAATAAGCTGTCTACAATACTAAGTGCTTTTAAATCGGGAAGCTACAGATGAATATATGCTTCCTTTACAGGGAACAAACCCAGTGTAGTTAAGTTCGCTTAATTTTTTCCAGACATTCAAAGTTTATTTAGGGCAACAAAATAAAAGAATGTTTATTACTTTAGCTAGCAAGATAAAGCAGGTATGTAACAGCCAAGTCCCCAGCAAAACCCCACTAAGAAGCAGTTTATATTTGAATGACAAAGTCAAGAAACCTTCACCATTGCCGTTTCCAAAATCAAAACAAATCATAAACAGGCAAGCACTCATTCTGCAAGGAAAATTGCTACCCAGTCTTATTTTTCTTCTCAACTTGTCTACCACTGCTGCAAAGAACAGCTAATGCAGAAGCAGTGGAGACTGGGAACATAGTACCACTGCTCCTTTTTTGGGTTAATGGTTGGAGAAGGCAAACTCAGCCTTGCCACCCGTTTTGACAACTATCTGTTAGACCCCAAAAAAGTGCTGGATACTCACTGATTGCTGCCACCAGAAAGCTGACTTTTTGAAGCAATAGAGGGATAGTGCTACAGCTAGTGGCACACTAAAACCAAGGTTCATTTAGATAAAGCATCAAAACTTCAGCTATTATACAGTAACAAAACCTAACTAGACGTTTTCCCCAAATTCTTAAGCAATATTCAGAGATTTTCAGTAAGACAATTTCAAGCTTATAAAAAACATGACATAAAATGGCATAATGAAGGTACCTAGAATTACATTAATGAGATGCTTACATGTTTCCACCACAAAATGACTGCATGTATTTTCTCTGTTGATGTAATCTGTGAAAATTTATGACAAAATCAAAAATCTAACTGTGATTTTCCAAACACACTGTGATAGGGTACGGTGTCAACCCCAAACAAGCATAAAAACCAACACATTACTTTTGCCCAAAATACAAGAAAAATTTAAATTATCCAGTATTTTTTTTCCTGTTAGGTTGATGACTGATACCCAGATGAAAAACATATGTGCCATACATGAAGGAATAGCGGTTCACAGAAGGCTGTAAACCAACACAACAAAACTTTACATTATTATACTACTACTGAATAAAGTTAGGAGAAAGGCGACATACTTATAAATAAACTCAACAGTTTGGCCGCATTTTTAATGTTGGTTTACAGCCATCCAGTTCTTTGGGTAGTCTTAATATTAAGGTTACAGAGTTCACAGGTTCCTATGTACATTTTTCTAATTGGCTTTACTTTTTCTGTGACAGTTTAAAATGCACAGTATGAACACATATCAAGTCTTTCTTGCTACTCACCCAGGTGGCATTCCAGGCATAACTGGAGGCATTCCAGGCATCATAGGTGGAACACCTGCCATTAATGGTGGTATACCTTAAAAGAAAAATTAAATTTTAAACAACTCCCAAAACCAGTCACTAACAAATCTCATCTAAAACATTCAGACTGGATAAATGCTTTACAGGAGCTCTAAAAGATTGGTTTTCTGAAGTAACACTGCTTACAAACAATGCAACATAAAAGATTCTCTGCAAATATGACTTAATTTATTGTTCTCAGTCCTGCAAGACTGTGTACATTTACTGTCTCCGAAGAACATACCTTATCATTACAAAAAATATAATAAGAAGAGACCAGTTTTCGCTCCCTGTCATTGGTCTGTGTATAAATTGCCTCTTTTATGTTAGCAGTCTCTACATTTATGGCAGCCTTTCTGTCCTGTTTACAAAATCTTGTTACAAAATACCACAAATATCATTGTTAGACTTATGTTTAAAGTACCAATCTGTCCTACTACTACATTAACATTCCCACAAACTAGACATGAGCATTAGGTATCTTAATTCTACTTCACAACAGAAATGTGTGCGCCCACATAGAATGGGGGAGGAAAATGAAGAAACTGCTTACGTGCGCCTCACAAAACTATTTTGTGACCTCTAACATTCGGTGTTAGAAAGGGCAGACTGTTATCCCAGCATAGAAGCAGCTATTTGTGTTTCTACTCAGCTTTTCAGTAACTAACTTAAAACACCTTCTCACCTGGAGGCATCCCTGGTGCACCTGGCACAGGAGGCAAACCTGGTTGCGCCATCGGGGGAATGTACCCCTGCTGTGGCTGAACTTGCTGGGGTTGAAATGAAGTTGAAGCTGCAGATTCATCATCTTCATACTCATCAGAATCATCCTGTTGCTTCTTCTTCTGGCTCTCTGCTGAACGGTAGAATGTATATGGTCAGACTGAAGGCAAATTATATTCTATGAAATCAATTTTATCTGGGGTATTCTAGCTGGAACAAAAATAGCAAAATTCAGATCTTATCAGCACATTCAAAAATTCATAGAATCACAAAGAAGAAAAACTATGTGAGCATACTTATATGTACAAATAACAAAGGAAAGTGACTCACACTGTAATAACCCTCAACATAATGGGGGTCTTCCTTCACGTCGGTCTCATGCTGCCCAGAATAAGACAGAGCAGTTCAAAGGTATACTTAAAAAGCAAAGAAATCTAAGTATTCGGGCAACATCAGGCTTGTAACACCTCTGGCCTTTCCTCCACTTACCCTCAAAAATAACATCACCATCCCCGTATTCATTAGTTAATTGTAGTGGCACTGGCATGCAGCTATTTCTGAACAGGAAAATAAAAATCTCTCCTTCTACATCACTGCCAAATGTCTAGAGCTGCAGTTGGAGAATGCATTAAACCCAACCCTTACTCTTCCAAGAAGTGAGACCTGTATCACACAGGTTAGTATCAGTAAGCATCAGACTAAGGAAATAACCAATAACTAGAGAGATTACACTTTACCCTGAGTTTTTTGTTCAAGTAACCTCCTCCTTTCCTCCATATCTTTTTCTGGAATGCCCTCCATGCCATAGATTTCCAGTTCAATGTCTGTTCTTCCAGGAATAGCGTTTGGAACAGCATCTATTGTTTCTTTATGTACCTAAAGAAAAAAGACAAAAAAAAAAAAATGCTCCTGACCACAATTCAGGTTAGAGACTACATGCTCTTCAACCAGTTTCAAGATGGAAAACAAACATCCTTAATGGGGAGAATCTCTCTGGCCAAGCATTTTCTGATACGTGCTTCCTAATCACTGTTAACTACAATTAGCTTCTAAAATCAGTTTATAAAAACTTGCCTCCTGAACACCAAGACAATACAACTCCTTCACTCCTCCCACACCCCAAAAACGACAGCAGAGATCTCTACTGCATACTCTCCACATGACTGCTGACACAGCAGGACTCCTGTTCTGGAAACAGCCCATTGCTGTCTTTTTCTCATCAGTTTTTAAGACTCTGGAAGCCCCAAAACGCCCACCAGCTTAAGTTCACTATTAAGTCCAACTTCAGACAGTGTTAAGAAAAGCTTATGTGAGTCTAAAACTTCTTACCTGCATGCAATGTATAGCTAAACCAGGTCCTGTATACAGTTTCTTATGACATATATGGCATTTAAAGTGCTTTGCTTTTTGATGCTGTATAAGGATTTTTTCATCATCAAAATCCCTGTTACAGTACCTGTTGAAAGCTGTTAAGGAAAAATTTAATCCTGAAAGTGACCTTCTATATAACGCTAAGCTAATTAGCGTCATTGTGATTTTTCCTAAAGAAAAAAAAAAAAGCATAGGAAGCATCTCTGAGCATTCAAAGGATGACAAATATTTCAGGGATGTCTGCAACCAAACCTCTCCCTCATACCATCCAGCATTTCCCTCTTCAGATTGGTACAAAACTGGGTGCATGCAGTCAGAACCATCATTTTGTTCCGTATTCTCTGACGCATGCTTTTCAAGTCCTAGTTATTTCTAAGTGGATTCATTCCTTCTCTACGTATTTGTAGATGAAAATAAAGTTGCTAAAACATTAAAGGAGAAATAGAGTTGAAATCCACAAAAGGGAAGTGATGCAAAAGACTTAAAGTGCCTATTTAATAACAAGTATCAGTAGCTAATATTTACAAAACAAACCAAACCTTTCAGTTAAAAATTCCTTTCCTTTTTCAGTCACACACCAATTCTCACGACACCACACAATTGCAACAGCCATTAAAGAATTCTGTTTCTTAAAAGAAAAATTTAAGTGAAGAACTTTCTGGATAACTATGTAACAGAAGAGGGAAACCGCAACTTCCTTTCTGCAGGTCAGCATTAATATTTCATCAAATATTCCAAACATCTTCATAAGCAAGACACACAGCTAGTAGCTGTTCCTTGTTAACACGTGTCCCTCACTTCCACCAAAACTTGAAAAATATTAATACCTAAAATAGAAGCATAGATACCGTCCAACATATAAAGCTAAAAAAAAAAAAAAAAACCAAAACCCAAAACTCAGAGCACCTTATAAATTCCTTTAATAAACAATTTTAGATCTGGCAGAAACATTTTAGAGAAAAGGTAAATCTGTAATCACCCCCCAACAAAAGGCAGATCGTAAAGAAACGATCGAGGAAAAATCCAACTGTATTTCTGGATACTGAGAAATTATATGTGACTCTGATGCAGCAGTTACAAATTTGAAAGGCCTCTTCCCCCCCAAAAAAAAAAGTTTTCAAAAAGCGTATTTTAACCACATCCGCCCCACTTCTTTAACAACTGTATTCATCAGAGGCAGCATTTTCTTCCATTAACATTCATCCCCCCTGCGGGATAAAGACCGTTCTCCATATTCCCCACGGTCTCGGCAATCTCGCCGGGCCTACCCAGAGGAGCGCCAGGCAGCGGCGACCGAGGAAGCGGCGGTCTGCCCCGCCTGTACGGGATATGANGCAAAATGGAACCGGACCAGCCACGGAACCAAACAATAATATGGATGGAGATAAGGAACGAGCCCCATCCCAGGACGGCGAAGAGCCGGACGGAGAATAGGAGAGGACGGGACAGAGGCCCGACAAGGCCAGGCCGCTCCCTTCCCTACCTCAGCTCCCCACCCCCACCTCGTCCTACACAGAAGGATACCAGCACCAAGGCTTCAGCTGCTTCTTCTTCTTACGGCCCATAGCAGCGGCTCCCCCGACCTACACGGAAAGGAGACAGCCGAACTCTTCCCTCCTGAGCCGCAACGCCCACAACAGCCTCTCCGCTGAAGTGAGCGAGGCAGACACAAAATGGCCGCCACGGTCCCTCCTGGCGCCACCGCCTCCGCGCTCCCAGCCTGCACCGCGGCGGGGGGGCTGCCCACGTGACGGGCCCCCGCCGTCCCCGCCTCCCCTTGGGCCTCCCACAGTGCCTCGCGCTGGCGTCGGGCCGCCATTTTGTCCCGGGCGGTGTGAGCGGGTTCGGCAGCGTGAGGGGGTCGGTTGTGTTTGTCGTCTCCGTGTTTAACATTAAGGAGAAACTGGGGTTTTTTTCCCCTATGAAATCAGTTACTGGGCAAGAAGCCGGTATCTGTTAAGCAGTCTGCTCTACACAGTGGCTTGGTGGGGTTGCCTGTCTGTGCATAGCTGGCTCTTGACCGGGAGGCCTTGGAGCCGGCCCTCCAAGAACACTGTAGGTTGACCGGAGTGTGTCAGCCCTCGCGTCCCTGCCGGGCTTGTCTGTGGGAACTGCACGATCATTATGTTGATCAGCCCGAACAGCAGGCCCAGCAACAGATGACATTTTTTTCGTGCCTTCTGCTGTCCTCAGCAGTCTTTGTTTTCACTGCATGAACATACTGACGTTGATCAAAAATCACAACACTATGCAGGAAATATCTTCCCTTCACTGCAAACGTTAAAGAACAAGTATCTGGACTCTGTTTTGTGCCTTGCTACCATCTATTTATGATGTTTAACAACTGTTGCCTTAGTAAACTGAATCAAAGAAAGGGCCAGGTGTCTATTGAAAGGGAAAGCTACAGAAGTACATTAAATTAGTGCATCGTTTAATCACAAGGATGTTAACCACGCCTTGGGTAACACCATAACCCCATGAAATACCAGCATCCTTTTACTTTGCTCAAACGAGTTCATAGCCTGGAGCTATATGTATACCCCATGATTTAGGGGGGGCTTAATCTCACATGTATACGCTTGCAAACAGATTTGTAGAAATCCAGAAAAAGTTCACTGGTCAGTTTTGGGATGGCAGTAACTCACTGCCTGCTGGTTACAAGGCTGAGCTAACATGTGAAAACGTGCTTCAGCAGCAGAGCAGGCGCTTTCAGCACAGGCCGCACGGCCAATCCTGTCAGACGTGATTTGGGCGGGTCCCGCCGTTGAGTCAGTGAACAGCTTTTGACAGATCGCCTGCTTTGGTACACGTACTGTGGCGTCGATATCGCATTTTTCAGTAAATTACACGGAAGGGGGAGCTCCCGCAACGCCACGCACGTCAGCGCTGGCTGGGCGAGCGCTCATCCGCCTGCCCTGCCTCCTCCCCGCCGGGGTACACCCACCGAGGGCGGGGGGAGCCGCCCGCCCTGCCCAGCCTCCGGGGCGGGGAGCGGCGGCGGGGCCGAGGCGCGGCTCGGCCCGGTGGTGGGTCCGGGATGCTGCCGGCGCTGCCCGATGGCGAGGAGCGGGAGCCGGAGAGCAGCGAGGAGGGCGGCGGGGCGGGGGAGGAGCGGCGGCCGGAGCGGCACGGCAGCACCTACCACAGCCTCTACGGCTACCGGGGCTGCAGGTGAGGCGGGTGGGCGCTGGGGCCGCCCCGCGAGGAGGCCGCTCCCAGGCCTCGTCAGTTCCCAGCCGCTCGCATGCGCTTTATTTTTCCCCCGCTCGCTCTCTCCGAAGAGATTTGTTCCCCTCCCGTCGCGTCCGATTCCCCGCTCCCGCCTTAAGGCGCCCTCAGGCCGCGCCTTTCCGCGCGCGGTTCCCGGCGCCAGGGCCGTGCGACCGAAGCTAAGGGTGGCTTGGTGTTCAGGTCCCCGCAGGGAGCAGGCAGCGGCGATGGCAGCCCCAGCAGCGCGGCCGCAGAGACACCCTCCACCGAAGACTTCAGGTAGAGCCAATCTGCAGAACTGCTTTATCGCCTCTCACGCTCCGTTTTGAAGCCTTTGCCGTATTGCTGTTAAGTGACTAGTAAGCAGGTACATTGCAGTCAAACCAGACACCTCTGTGGAAGCTTCCTGAAGTCCCCTGTGTGCTTTTTGTGGGAACGGACACGGCGACAGAGCTCAAATAACGTGTTAAACTATCACCGTTGAGTTTGAATGCTTATTTTCTTTGCTACTAATACTTGACATTTCTGTATTGACTTGGGTCTTCATGTAGGTAATTGAAACATATTAAGCCATTTTAAATGGACATGTTTCCACGAGCTCTGTAATGGAGCTGTTGCTCTATTACAACCAGGGAAACACAGGAACAAAGAGGGGCAGTGACTTGTTCGGAGCTGCTGAGCATCAGCTGACACCACGACTCCGGACTTCTGGTCTAGTGGGCAAACCACCGAAAGCATTTCTGATGGGCCAGCAGTCACAGAGAGAGCTGGCCCTAAGCCAGAGAGAGATCACTGTGGTCCCCCTTCAAGATGCAGGTGGTTCTGCACTTGTTCAGAGAAACAAAACAATAACATTTGCTTTTTGCTAATTATTTCTTCTTGGTTTTTTAAAGCCTCTCCTTGCTGGACACTAACTTACCAGCTGAAGCGGAGACTGAATTGCGCAGTTTTATCGCTAAGCGTCTTACTAAAGGAGCCTTGTTTGAAGGAATGGGGAATGTAGCGTCAGTGGGGCTGAGGTAAATTTTAAAAATTATTTGTGAATCAGAAACTGTAAGAAACATTGGCAGCATTGCACATCTTGCCGTCTGCTGCTGCACTTGGCTTTAATCCTGATTCCATGTTGTCATTCTATTGCTGCTGCTAACAGCTTTACGCAATGGCACTTTCCTCTTTTTCTAGGTAGCTTTGAGAAAAATATTGTAGTAAATAACTTACTCCTTGAATAATTTAAAAATACTACATGTGTTTATGACTATTTCCTTTTAAACTACCCTGATTGCATCACAGAGGAAAAAAGGTCTAAGAGCTATATAATCATAGGAGCTACCAGTATTAGCAGGTGAAAATTCTTTACAGCAATCATCTCTGTCTGCTTTTTGCACTTAATTATTATGATGTATCTGTAACAAAATAATTATTTTTTTTTTTCTGCATAGCATACCAGAAAATAAAATTGGCTGTTACTACTGTCGTTTCCAACAAGAAAATCTTCTGGAAATGGCAACACTGGAATCAGACATGAATGCTCCAGAATATGTGGTTTGTTTCTTAGGTGGCTCAGAGAAAAGTCTAGAACTATATCCTTTTCTTTAACTTTATCTGTGTGGAAAGGGAGATGATGTAAAAATTATGTTCTCATTTTGTCTGTTTCCTACTTGAAATCAGCCCATTTGTGCATGCCTTTCAGTAACTGAAAATGTCAATAAAAGCCATATACTGCAAGAGAAAAATGCAGGTCTTAACTGATGCACCTTATTTTCCTTAAGAAGATACTTTCAGACTTGAGCTGGACAAATACATTCAGAGTCTGAAGATAAACCTTGCTTTGGAGGTAAGGCTTAACTTTTTTTTTTTTTTTTTTTAAGCAGTGAAAATGACTATTTTTGCAAAGAAATTACTAAGAAAATCTGGAAGATTTAGTCTATAGAAACAGAATAGGTGTTGTAAGTACTAATATGAAACACTGGGAGAGATACTTGATTCACTGTAGTGACAGTGAATGTCCAAAGTGCAATTAACCACACAAATCAATAAATAAAGGGGTGAGACTTTTTTGTGCCTTTGTAAAGGCTGCTTGCAATTAGATTCAGGGAGGAGAATGACTAATAAAAGGTAACAGCCTACCGGAAAATTGCCCATGTTCCCCTAGATTCTTATCGCTTCTGAATGTTAACGAAGGATTTTTAGTGTTTTTCTTGTAACAATTTTTCTGATGGAAACCATGCCTTGTAAGTCTGTCTCATCCCTTCTGCTGTTGCGTGGTCTTTGCTCAGTATGTATACTATATACGCTCAATATATACCATAGTATTACAGTTCTATTTATTAAAACGTAAACCCCTTCATTGCTGATATTCCACTTCAGTGTGGCTTTAAATGTCAAAATCATTATTTTATTCTACTGTGGTTTGAAATCAAGAAGGATCAGACATCCTAGTTGAATAAATTATTAGTAGGCTTCTATTTGTGTAGCAATCTAATTTGTAGTTAAAGTTTTAACATTTCAACTTGTTACAGCAAAAAACCCTGGAGACCTACGTTAACCCCTACTTGAGAAGCTGGTTTGAGAATGCCATATGCCCTATTCAGAGAGTAGTACAGCTCTTCCAGGAGAAACTCGCCTTCTTGTTACATGCTGTAAGTATATTTCAAACTGGATAACTAAAAAAGGTTCAGAAGGAATCTCAGTGGCTCCAGCTTGCTTAAAGTTTCTTGCATTTGCTTTCCCAACCAGGAGTAAATGAGGAACAGTGTGGTTTTTTGGTTTGGGTTGTTTTTTTTTTTTAAATCTGGGGCAAGTACTTTTTGGCTGCTTTGTCCTAAGGAAGCACGTAGCAATTTTTTCTATCAAATTTCATAGTTAACTCATTTTAAAATACAGAGTAGCATCCAACTTGAAATTAGAATGAGAAAATTAGAAACAGCATAAGAAAACTGTCCCTGCTATGATTCCTCTGAACCAAAAGGGATGTTATATTGCGTATGTGCCTCATGTAATTCACTGGAAACAGAAAATAAATTAATTGTAGCTCTAGTCCCTGAGTTTGAGAAGGGTTTGGATGGAATAGCAAATAGACTAAAACCGATATATTTCTTCTTAATGAAAAACCAGCTGCAGTGACTCTAGTGTTGAGTATTCCCTTAGCTTCTACTCTTTCTCTGAAAAGAACAATTCTTAAAGTACTACATTATGTATTTATTGCTAGTAACTGCAATATAGCAACAGAAGTAATAGCAAAGTTGCATCCAGCTATTCTCTTTTTTTTGTTTGTTGTAAGGCTTTAAGTTATACTCCTGTAGAAATAAAAAACGCAGATCAAAGAACAGAAAAAGACATCAGCAGGTAAAGACACTTTGAGGCCAAGGAAGCTGTGAGTAACTTGGCTTTTGCGTATGACACCCTCCTCCTTGCTGTCCAGGAATTGTAAAGTAGCAAGCGGTTCACAAGAGCTTTTTGTGTCAGGTTTCTGGCAGCTGCCAGCCTCCAAGGACTTGTTCAGGAAGAAACGATGACCTCCTTGTGTATTGCCATGACTGAGGAACAGCACAAGTCAATGATTATAGACTGCGGTGGACCTCAGCCTCAGTTGCATAATGCAGGTAAGATTACAGCTGTGAATGTTTCTTCATGTTACCCAGCTGATGAGAGCTGAGAATATTCAGAAGCTCCTAGGTTCTGTGCCCAGAAAGTTTGGACTCTGGCTGGAAACTACACCACCTGGTTCCTGTGAGGGAGCAGAGTAGCTTGTTTTACCTGATACACCAGAACTCAGGTTTGAGAATGGTTGGTAATAAAATCCACAGTGCATTTAGTTAGCGGGCCATGAAACTATGACTTTCACACTTCAGAGAAGCTGCAAAACTTCTTTTTTCCCTTTTGTAATTTTGACAAATGTTAAGAAAATGGATTGAACAATTGGAACAGAATTTCATATAATCACTGTAGCTATGTTTGCATTTATTTTCCACATGTATTGTTTTTCTTGGCCTGGGTATACTATTATCAGTCATTATGTGAAAGTGATTAAACCAGGTGAATGCAGGTATGTATTTATGTTGAGCTTATTTGATTTTTCTTACCTCTTCTTTGTGTTCCTGAACACTTAACAGGAAGCAACAGATTCTGTGAGGACTGGATGCATGCTTTTCTGAACGGTGCTGAAGGTGGAAATCCATTTCTCTTCCAGCAGATTTTGGAAAACTTTAAATTGAAGGTACCTGTTTATATGTGTTAAAGATTTGGAGAAGACATCAGGATTACTGAGGGAGCAAATACTCCTTTTTCAGCAAAGAAAACTGTTAGGTTACTTATGATGCCTGTACATCATTAACTGATTAACTCTGAAGTTTAAGGTGAGGACTGGCTTCCTGTAGTTGACAAAACCAGAACATAAAGTAGCATGAAAGTTTCTTCAGTGAGTACTCCAAAGGCATTTTCTCATATTTAAAATAAAACCCACTTTTTTTTTTTTTTTAATACTGTTAATTTGAACTGTGCACATACATTATCGTGTAATTGGGTAACATGGAGAGAGAGTTAATGCTCCTTAAGCGATCTGTCAGAAGAGGAGAACCGTTGATACAAGCTTGGACATGATCAAGTTGTGGTGTCTGCATGTTTTGAATTGTTAAAATAACAGTGGTAATATGTATTGAAGACAGTACACAATTCTTACGTGGCTCTTGAGTAGTAATACAAAATTCCTATTGGAAATGCTTTTGCTTCTCCTGCTATTCTTCCTCCACTTTTCCACAGCATAGTATGTTTTCTTGCCATGTAGAAGGATAAGAAAATGCTCTGTTACCCTTTTGCCAGGCTATACAGGACATCAACAACCTGAAGAGGTTTATCCGCCAGGCTGAAATGAACCACTACGCCTTGTTCAAGTGTTACATGTTTCTAAAGAACTGTGGCAGTGGAGACATCCTTTTGAAGATCGTTAAAGTAGAACATGCGGAAATGCCAGAAGCCAGAAATGTAGTGACCGTCCTTGAGGAATTCATGAGAGAAACATCAGTGGCTTAAAATCTCTTAATTATTCTATACTTGTTTGAGGGTATTGTATAAATCATTAATTTCTTCTGTGCGGTTTAGTTTCACTATTGCAGGACTTTTAACTTACATTTAAAAGTATTACCTAAGTCAAACCTAAGTTGCAGTTTCATCTGCCTTTTCTCTTTTTTAGATAAAGCTATATGAACTATTTTTAATGTGTAAATATCAGACCATACAAATTCCTGCATAGTTTTCAGTGCTTACCAGATTCTCCAGATGACTTGCTCCTTTTCTGAGGAAATCATGAGATTTGTGTTTTACAGTCATTGCACACAAAAAAAACCCCAAACACAAATCCTTTACCTGGCGAACGTTTCAGTGTTTTAAATATTTTAAATATCTTTAAAATGATCATATCTAATCATTAAGATCTGGTTACTTTAGTTTTAATGTATCAAGAAGCACAAACATCTGGATAAATCATAGTAAATGAATTAATCATATTTGTTTATATAAGAGAACACAAGTAACAAGTCTGAAGCTAGTTTTCACATTCTGCTTCAAATTGGCAGATTCAACTTGTTAATCGGTATGAAACAGAACTGCCTTAGACTGAAGAGAGTTTTAGGAATCTGTTTGCGTGTGCTCATACGTATGCATAGATGCTGGGTAGACGTGTTAAATTTCCAGGCTATTTGATTAATCTCATTCTTCATTAGTATGCGTTGTGATCAAGACCTTTGTGCATTCTTAGTACCCATTTTGCATTACTGTAAATCATCATGTTTTTCAATCATGGATAATTAAACTTGAAAATTTGACAGATTAAATATTAACTATAAATTAATAGAAACTTCTTAAGAAATTGAGGTAAACTAAGTCCCCAAGTTAACTATTCAGACTTTAAAGCATTTCATTGTATTTCAGCAATGAATTCTTACCCACAGCATAGGACATTTAGACAGCAGAAAACTTGAAGAAAATCTTTGGCTACAGATGGAATCAAAACTTGGGAGGCCTCTAGGTGGCCACGTCACCGAGGTCTATTTCTGCAAACCTGATATAAGCAAAATTCCCTGTTGCTTTCCTTTGCAGCAGAGGCTGTTTGAACACCTCACATGGGGGATTTGAACAGCTCTCCCTGACGCAGGAGCTGTAGCGCTCTTCCTACTGCAGTGAAGTTCGACTGTTTGTTCTGCCAGAGCTGTGCTGTGATGACAGCAGTTGAACGCTTTCCTGTGACGCCACTATGTTGAACCTATAATAAGGTTTACAATAAAACATTCAAATCTGTAATAGTGTGCCTACCTTAAATTACAAATTAGTGTTGCTCTTGATGTGTCCTATTTAAAACCCTTTATTGACACAACGCAGAGGAGCAGACAGTGTCATGTGCAGGAGTCTGCAAGCGTCATATTGACGGCAGAGGTGACACATATCACACGTGGGCAGGCCAGAGAGGAAAACAAAGTAGTTTGAAAGAAAACCAACCCTTATTCTCTCATTGGCAGGAGCTCTGAGAAGTAACGTTTTCCTTCAGAATACTGTATTCGTGAGCGAGTAAAGCTGCGCCACTCAATGGAACATGTCACCCTTTGTTGCTCTTGTACATTTTTACCAAAGTTGGCGCACTGATTGTTTAGTATTTTGCCTGATCAGGAGACAGGGAAGAGCTCGGTACTCTCCAAAAAGAAAGTAGTTGGATGTGAAGAACAGGGAGCTGTGATATGGTAGGAGCGTAAGAAAGCATCGCACCAGTCCCGTCCTGTTCCTTGTGCCTGCCGCTGGGTGGAGAGTTGGGCCAGGCCTTGGGCCCTACGTGGTGGCCTTGCTATTGACAGAGTAGGTCAGGGCCAGGCCCAGCCGTGCCGCTGGTGATAAGCTTTCCCTGAGATGCACCCACAATTGCTTGCCCCGTCTTCATCCCTGGAAGTTGTCAAGAATAAACTAGCTGGAGTGCTGAACCACCTGCGCTACCCTTAGCTGACGCTGTCTTGAGCAGGAGGTGGGATTAGAGATCTTCAAGGGTCCCTCATAACCTGAGTTATCCTATTATCCTGTGGCCTGTACTGCATTCATTTCAATAAGACTTTTGTTTGTTTTCTAGGTAAATTATCACAAGTCACTCTTCGAAATCCAGATATTTTTAATGTTAGCTATAAAACTTTGATGAGTTTTGTTGGGGCTTCTGCTCTCCAAGGTCACGACTGCATTGTTCAGTAACAGTCCCACTGAATTTCTGTTACACGTGGACAGCTTTTTGTATTGCAAGTTCCTTTTCCTGAATTTTCCCAGCACTGAAGGTGGCTGTCATTGTGAAAAAACTTAGCTTCTTGATTTCTGGAGCCTTTGTTTTAACATCATCTTGCTTTTGCCACCTTTGCAGCGACTTTGACAGTTACCTGACTACTAAACTCAAGATGCACACAAGTGCACACACACTGAAATACACCCTGGTAGTTCATGAATTTGCAGGTTTTACTGGCATCTTCCCATTATAAATTCTATTTTAAGAAACAGAACTAAAGGAAATTAAAACAAAAGCATAATAAATAATGCAGAAGCAGCTGGTTTCGCTGCACGAATGCCTGGAGAGTATCACACATGACTTCCTCCAGCAATCCGCTCGCTATTCAGAGCTCAGGATGAAACACACAAAAGGTCAGAAGATGCTGAGGTGCGCACTTAGTTTGCAAACCTGAAAGATTTTTACTGTAGTTTTAAGGGTCTGATTCAAAACCCTTTGGGGAAAAAAAAAAAAACCAACCAAATACACAACAAACACAAAAAACCAACCAACCAACCAAAAACCAAAAAAAAACCAAAAAAACCCCAACAACAAACAAACCCGAACAACATACAAATGAACCAACAAACAAAATCCCCCAAACCCAACCAACCAAAAAAATCCCCCAGGCCCATGTTGAGAACGCAAGTTTAGACTGAAGTGTTAGACCTCTTGCAGTTTGAAAGATCAGGGTCTGGTTTGGTATTTTGAGTTTCCCCCCTCTTTACCCCCAAGAGAAGTAGCATATAAACCAATTAGTACTTCTCTTTCCAACACTTACGAGCAATGCTTACTATACAGAACAGGATTTGAGCTACGGGAATAAAATGATAATGAGTTTTATGAGTTTGTGTGATCAAGGCTGCCAGCTTTCGGCTCCTTCTTCGTGACAGATATTCTGGAGTTGGCAACATTTCTGTCCTTCAGTTTGCCTTTCTAAAAATATTTTAGCCAGCAAAAAAAGTGTATGGGGCTGGCAGACAGTAACACTCCTTATATTAACTGGCAAACCCCACCTTGCCTTCTCACTGAAAGTCCTCAACTAATGAATAAAGAGGTTTAAGTGTCTCAGAAAGCTCAGTTAAGTGCAGAAAAGTAACAGCAGGAGCCAAGTCCCACACACGGTAGCAGTAACCTGCCTCCCCTTAGGAATAACAAATCTGACAAGAACTGTTGCTAGTTACACCTTTGTTTCTTTAAGTTACACCTTAACCCAACATTCTCCAACAAAACCACAAGATATTTTTCAGAATAAGCCACCCCCTTCCGCACTGGTGGAAAAAAATTTATTTTAGTTATCTCAAAATAACTAAATCAGTTGGATGTTTCCTGCAGAACTTCCTGGATATGTCATTGCCACTGTTGATTCCAGAGACGAGAATGTGCTGGCTCTGAGACTTCAAGACATTCAGTAGAGACTGATGTTGAAAGAGAACAACACTCCAAGCCAATAAAAAATTGTAAACGGTGTAATGTACCTGGTCGTCAGCTTCCCCGCAGTTCTGAGGTCACTACTGCACTAAAGCGTCAGTTGTCAAATGGTGGGACAAGACCTGAATTCCACTGCAAGTCCCAAGCTGGTTCTGCATCCTTGTTATACTTCACGGAGAGATAACGCAGCCGTTCGCTTTCCCCGTCATCTTTTAGACTGATATAAAAATGAGTTACCAATACCATTATTAAAAGATCACATTGCAGAGCTCAAAATCAATTGCTCTTCTGCTAAATACTGCTTTAACTGTAGATAAACTTACAAAACTGTCTTTGAAAGATTTTCTTTGTTTTTTGGCATGTTGTGATGTAGAACAGCTCAATTTTAGTAAAAAAACCCACCAAAACCAGAAAACAAAAAAACCCACCAACAAAAAAAATTTAATGGTTTCTGCGCTCAAATAATATTGTTACAACAAAAATATACAGAATGTACACAATACAAAAATATTTGGAAACATACCGTAGCATCTTACCTTGCAAATATCATTTTGTTTTACTAGCCCTTAACGGGAAAGTATGATTTGTTCAGTATTTTAAGGCAGAAGATTACATTGTTTAGTGCTTTGTGTTTAACACTTGGATCTGTTAGCATCAGCAGTGTAAGCAAAAGAAAAGCTACATAAATCTAGCTTTATTTTCAAACTAAACAGACACTGTGGGGGAGTCAGGAGACAGTCAGTGACTAACCTAGCTATTAAGCTTTCTGGAAATTAAGATATTTTTGCTACTAAAATCAGGCCTAGTGAACGTTTTGTGGTCTGTGTTGGAAAGTGCCCTGAAACATAAGTTTTCTGTACTACTACCAGCATTTCAGAAATACCTCATTAGAAAGCTTTTTCCAATTAAAAGCCAATTATTAACGATGACATTAAAAATACATTTACCTTTAAACAAGCTTGGTTTCTGTCTTATGTGTGATTCTTTCTTTATAGGGCTGCAAAACGCACTGTTTTCCTTTATAACCAGCTCTCAGCATCAGTGATTGCAGAAGGGATTTTTTGAGTCACATCAGAGCCCTGTGGAGCAGCCACTTCCATAAAAGAAACACAACAGCAGCAATGTTCAGAGAGGTTCAAACCCCAGAGGTGTTGGCCTTCGTTCTCTACAGCCCAGTTTGCCCCCAGAGGTTGCTGGTGTTGAACTGCATCTCATCCATATTCTCCAGTTCCACTTTGGGTAAAGCCAGTGAATGGGGTTTCCAAAGCAATTGAGCTGAGCTTGAATCGATGTAAACAGATTTTGAGCTCTTTACTCACTGAAGTATGTGTGACAGTCCTACCCACGATCCTGTGAGACTAAGTATTGGCACAAAACAGCAGCTGCCTTGTGAGGTCAGCAGATAGCTGTTATTTTAGCAGCTCTAAGCGCGTCAGATTCCACCCTCCGTACCCCAGTTCAAATTGATCTAATCTAATTTGAAACATACAGGCAGTATAATCCATCAGAAGGAGCAAGGTCTTGGGACGCAGAATCCCTGAACTTTATTTCTAGTCCAGCAACCTCAGGCAACAATAATTTGTCCCTTCCCCATCGATAAAATATTTCCTACTGGAAAGCAAGTACTGAAGAATGACAACATGCCACGCAAGTACCAAGATTCCTCATCGACTGATGGGGAAAAAGTGGCACGAGATATTGTCTTAAGAACTCAACAAAAGTAAATTCATCAGCATTTTTATGACTCCTCTACACCTCACTCAGAGACTGTTCCCGGTAACACCCTCTCCCATCACTCCATCACAACCCTCCCCCTCCTCATTCCTGTATTAGTACCGACACGTGCAAAATTCATCTCGACCTGCCTCCAAGCATCTAGGAATAAAAGGTGCATTTTGCAAGCCCTGTGGACTTTGATCTACCTGCTTCTCCTCCTCCTTCTTCTTCCGCCCTCCGGCCGTCTGAGCCACTTCTCCGGGATGAGGGATCAGCAAGAGGCTCAGAGCCAGACCCCATCGGTGCTGTCACCGTGCTGCCGGCAGATGTCTCTGAAGGAGCTCTACAGCCGGCACCCCAGGCTCTCCCAGTCTGTATTATCGCAACCTACACCCATCCTCACTGGGCCAGTGCTGCAATATACTTACTAAGTGGGAAGTCCAGCACAGAAGCAGCTTCTTTTTTTGCAGGTGTTGTGTCCTCTCTCAAGGACACAAGCAAAAAATAACTTCTTCTAATGCGCACGGTTCAAATCTGTACATTGTTAACAGTCCTTGCCCTTTGCTCTGGCACTGCACGTCCGTAAAGTTCAATAGACTCACACATTTTATCTGACTGATGTAAAATCCTGGCGGCAGCTGAAATAAAACCAAAACAATCACCAAAACCAGTCCCTCAGTGGAGGCTCTTTCAGGAACACGTTGCTGACTGTGACAAGTTGGAACCAAAAATGAGCAGGATGGAGAATATTTCATCTCCCACATAAACCAGCAGCTTCAAGGACGCCTGGAGGTAAAAAGAAAAGCCTGTTTGCTATTAGCTCTCTGGTGCGGCAGCACTGTGGCACTCCTGGGTGCACTACAAAACAAAGTAACTGGGCTTCCTGATACTCTGTAAAAATATAAGTTTTCACAGTATAATTTTAGTGATAAAAAAAAAGAATTATAAAAGCTTAAGCACTTTGCACTGCTCCTGACTCCATGAGCTGATAAGATTCTTAGCAGACAACAGGCTCCGTGTACAACCTGCTCTATGTATGGGGAGAGATTTCAGCTCTGATGAGCAGGAATGTGAGAGGGTTTAATTTCTTCACCCACAATAAATCAAGTACTGGTTTAAAGTCTGGCTTTTCTGATCCCCAGGTCTGCTTGTAGACTTGCTCAGACAGGGCATGGGGACACAGCATGGAAGTCTGCAAGACGAACAACAGTTTAAAAGAACAAGTCACAAGCTCAACCTCAGAGCTGTTTTCAAGCAGTTCGTGTGACCTACGTTCATCTATGGAAAAAGGACCAAAGAAGGGTGCCTGGACTAATCTGTTCAGCTCCCTACTACTCCTGAGCAGAGGCAGAGGTATGTTGGCCAGGGTCAGGCTGATGAAGAAATCAGTGACCCTTGAACTTCTCGCCTTCTGCTTCACCCCAGAGCACATCACTGGCAGGCACAGAAACCTTTCTTGGGGAGAAACTGATGCCATTAAGTAGCTTTCAGCTGAGAAACCAAAAATAAGAGTCAATCGGTGCATACTGTACTCCGGTAAATTATAGGCAAAACAATCTGGGGTTTGTTGCAATAGAAAACTTCTCACAAAATTTTCAAAGTTTTCCTAAAACTTCCAGGGGAACTCCCATTTCTGCTCACCTCTGGTTTAAAGGCATCTGTAATCAGAAGGGCTTAGCAACAGGTGAGCAACAGAATGTCCTCCTTACGTGTTAGCCATGCTTCTGCCAGTGTTCTCCTAGCTCCCTGCTCTCCTGCTGCTTCCCAGGGAGATGATCTCACCTGGCCAGCACCTGAGACAATGCAGGTAAACTCTCACAACTGCTTTGATCTGGACCCAAACAGCACAGGCAAAATGGCACGGGGAACAATTCCCTTTCTCCAAAATGAACAGAGCTCTGACCTTTATCCCTTCCTCTTGTTCCTTGATCTGAGGGCCCATGAGCAATGTACTAGCCATGCAGAACGACAAAGGTGCAGTTGCAGAAGTCCCATTCCTGTGCACAAAGGTGGCAAAAATTGTTTCTTTTGCAGGTAAGGCTTATTCCAGGCTGTAAAAACACTTATTTTCTCCCTCCTCCCCTTCCCCAGGGCAACAGGAGTTTTACTGGCGCATACTGAGGGAGCAGAACTTCACCCTTCCAGAGAGATTTCTCCCCGTAAGAGGCAAAGAAGGGGACAACTGATAAGGACTTCTGAATGTCCCCTCTCGAAAGACAAACCCCTACCAGCTTGTGGTGTCATCTGGCAGCACTGAATACACAGCTGAAAAGATAAAGCCCATGATACAGAGACATTTTGCTACAGGGCAAACCCAAGTGCTGCAATGCCTGTGAGATGTGCTGTGGAAGGCTCTGGTGGCTGGTGCCTGGGCACCAGTATGCAAATAGAAAAAAGGAAGAAAGGAGCTAGTCTAGAGAGACCGCTATGGCTGCTTTATCCGGGCCATCATGCTAGGCGGGTAAAGGGAAGAGAAAAGGAGGGCATCCACATTCCTGGACTGTAGTTTGGCAGCTCTCTAAAGTGAGAAGCAAAATAACATAAGCACCTTACAGAGAAGTGTACCTATAAGCGCTGCTTGTGCTACAGATGTTCCAGTCTGGTCCCCAGGTCGGTGCAGGCAGCTGTACGGACTGTTGTACAGACTGGTTCCAGATTGCCAAAACCTGGGGGTGACTGACCAACATTAAAGAAAAAGGCATCATTGCAACTAACTGTTGCTTGGAGCCCCTGAACGTCCATTGCCTCAGGAAGGGGCATCCTCAAAATTTAGCAATCATTTTAAAGCCAGTTTTATCAGTTTCACAATGATCACTGTAACACTCTTTCCACTTCAGTGGGAAACCCGTGCTACATACAACCTGATTTAACTCCACTGACTTCAGTGGACAGATTTGGCCCCAAATGGACTGTATGGCTGTAAAGACTAGATAGTTCCCACCCTGCGCTGCTATAGGTGATCCTGGTCCCACTTTTCTAGTAAGAACCTGCTAAAAGAGTTGATATCCTTGGTAGGAGCTCACTGCAGGCCAGGTGTTAGATCAATGTGGCCAGAAATAAAGTGAGAAGAAAACAGCACCTGATTGTCAGCTGATAAAAACACAATTGAACATTTGCCCTCCTTTCCTTCGTCCCTCAAAAAGGAAACCCCAGTCACACCCTCTAGCCACAGCAGGCTGGTGGGAAAAAAATATTAAAATCAAGTGAAACATGCACAGTAAAAGTAACCACTGGCTGGGTGTCCACAACACTAAGAGTTCCCAAGGTTTATAGTGCAATTTCATTTGACCTGTAGTTGAAGACCAGCCTCCATCACTTTGGGTGATCAAGTTCTGCTGATTCCTTCGAAAGGTGTGCAAAACAGGTGTCAACGTAGGCTAAAGTATCTTAGGAACCATTCAAGTAATTAGACAGCGGCACTGGTACAGCTGAACAGTCGGATGCGCCTGCAGAAACCAAACCCAAGCTGCCTTGCAAGTACCACGTGAGTCTACTCTTTTTCCCTTCTAGTGTTCAGCAACACTGAGGAGATTCATTCAATGACTGGCCGTAATTCCAGCACTGACCCGGAAGATACAAATATCTCCTACGAAATATTGATGTGTGCTAACAAACCAAGTGATAAGTGCCCAGGTACAAGCTGCTCAATGGGAGCCCTGGCAGTGGAGAAACTGCAGGGTCCAGGCCAGCCAGTATTACAGTACCGTTGGAGCTGTGAACAAACCGATCAGCGCATTCCTTCATGAGATCTTTAAGCATCTCCTCCAGCACGCACTTGTGTTCAAAAGAATCATCCTCCCCTAAGTAAAATATAAAAATAGATCCTCCATCTTCGTTCATTTAACATAGATGACAGATGACTTCTGCTTCCGAGATTTCTGTCCCATGTTTTCAGGGAGGGGGAGGTAGCTTTAGATCCAACAGGCTGTAGGCAAAAATGTTCCAGAAGATGGCAAACAAGACAAAAATGACATAAATAGAAAGGAAAATCCACCATAAAGTCTGATCTTGGAGTCTCTGCTCATAGTTCCTCAGGATGATGACACCAAGGGTGATTCCAACCACCACCCCTCCCAGGTGAGCCATGAAGCTGGGGTGTGGGCATGGTGGGTAAGCAGAAGGGTGGAATCGCAGCCACACAGCTCTTCCAAATTCAAAGCTCACTGGAACAAAGAAGGAAAATGAAATTAATTGTCTAGGTCTATCCCTTCTGAAGTCCATCTTGCAGGCAGCACTGCATCCCTGAAGAGATGTAGAGGGAGAAAGTGCCCTGTACGGTGAGCATAGGGAATTTGGGAGGCCATGGCCATATAAGGGATGTGGCACACAGACATGAGGTCTCCCCGGTGGCTGGTAGGTGGTCTGGGTTCATGGGAGTGTAGACAGGTGGGGGAATATTCTCCTTCCAAAACATATATCAGAACCATAAAAAGTAAGACTTTGAAGACAGTTGTCTGTGATGAATACATTGTCTAGTTTCCCTTATTGTGCTACCCAAGGGATATGGCTTGAAGATAATTCATTAATGTGTGTAATAATGCTGTTGCCATCAGAGATAAGAAGTGCTCTAGGAAACCTAAGTATTGTCATTACGAAAGCATTGCTTGTTTGCGAATTCAAAAGATGAGAACGTTTAAGTCCCAGTTCTCCACAAATGCCACAAGCAACAGATGCTGGCTAACAACAAACCCTCATTTAGAAATGCTCGTGTTGAAAGCCAAAATCTGCATTTGAGAGTGGTGTGGTTTCTGCTGCCAGAAGGTCCAGCTGCAAGTTCCTACCAAAGCTGCTGCAAAGTCAAAACTCTCTGAATCAGCATGAACACTTACGACAAGGACAAACAAAACAGTGTTGTGTGTGCGCCCGATATTGCATGATACTTACTACAGATCAAGGCAACAGCCATGCGCAGTAGTTTGAATTGGCACTTCATTCCTGACCAGTTCTGGAAGAGGGACAGGAAAACAAAGTGATGCTGCATGCAAACTTGGGGGGATTTTACATTCAGATCTATGCTGGAAGAGCGCCAAGAATGACCATCCCTTGAAACAAACCCCTTTCATTGCCTCTGCCACCTGGCTGTGAACCTTCACACACCACAGCAAACGCCATTCTGTCAATCCCAGAGGACATAATCATGAAAGATATATTGCAGACATGTCCAAGTTATGGACAGCCCATAACTTCTTTTCCACTTGCACAAAATTTCCAAGCAGAAAAAGAGATCGTGTTCTGGGGAACTCAGATGTATGACAACACTATTATTATTATTCAGTCACTAAATGAAAATTTGCCTGTTGAAAGCACTATGAGATACCACACTAGCCAGGTTTCTTGTGACAAACTCCCTGTTCATCATACTGAAGAAATAAAAAAAAATACTTGTAAACTCTTCAGCCTAACTTGAATGGCACCCAGTGACTTTTCAGCCTGCTGAAGACCCATTCTGCAATACGTATTACATATATTCAAGTTTAACATGGGATCTGTCTGTAAATCACTTCTGTGACTGCAAAAATGCAATCTCTACAAAATAAGTAACTCATTTTCTCTCTCCACAGAGACCTAACCCAGTCTGAAGTCTCTGAACTCATGCTGATTAATACTGTGCTGCTTCCTTGAGTTTTCATTTCCATGTAGCTGTTTTAAATTCCTCTCCTCGCTCTTTTCCTTAGGGTGACACGCTTTATTGTTTTCCCCTGTCGGTTATTTTATTTATTTAATTCCAAGAATATTTATTTTTACAAGCGGGAATGTTTTCGTTTCCTTTGGTTTCCAGGAGGCACAAGGGAACAGCAGATTCAAGAGACCCTCCCTGCAACAGTCCCTCCTCTTCCCAGCACGCGCAAGGCACCTGCGCAAGACTCTCTGCTTTACCAGCAAACGGCCAGCATGACACTTAGATACCCAGCGAGCAGAGAGAGAGAGGAGGGGAAAAGAAAAGCAGAAAAAACTCCACCAGAATGGGAAAGGCAGCAAAAGTAATTTCAGACGAGAAAAGAGTGAGCAGATAATGGAGAAATATAGGTGCCAAGGTAGCAATTGCTAAATTGATTTGGAGGAGGCCAACAAGTAGCAAAATGACAGGCGACTGTGCAATGTTTTAAGAAGAATCATAGAATGTGTTGGGTTGGAAGGGACCTCTGAAGGCCGTCTAGTCCAACCCCCTGCAGTAAGCAGGGACATCTTCAGCTCGATGAGGTTGCTCAGAGCCTCATCCAGCCTGACCTTGAATGTCTCCAGGGATGGAGCCTCCACCACCTCTCCTGGCAACCTGGGCCAGTGTCTCACCACCCTCAGCGTAAAGAACTTCTTCCTAATGTCTGACCTAAACCTGCCCTGCTCTAGTTTAGAAGAGGTCTGGGAAAGTATCTGGTGAAGACTCCCTACATACCTCTGGCAGAGCCTCTTCCTCTAAAGCAAAGCAAAATGTCCTCCAATCTCCCTCTCTGAATCCCTGTCTGAAGAAACCCTGTGTCTGCATTACCACCCTGTGAGACAGAGGAAACTCCCTCCCGCTTCTGTTGGCCCAGTAGCAGGGAACACAAATCTTACTGAAAATAACTATATAGAAGAAGGCATTTCCCCAGTAGAAACCCTGTGGTATAGGGGTAGCTCCTCTCCCTCACTCCCTGTCTCTCCGCCAGCCACTCAACTGTCCTAATTTGGACAACAGCCCCCAGCAAATTTATGCTCCCAAAAGCTTCAAGACAGCAAAGGAGACCTCCTCTGCTCAGCAAACCACTCACTTCCCTGCTCCCAGCTGCTACAATGGCTGCCTGGAGCAGCACCATTGTGGCTTGCAGCCAGAACCTGCAGATTTCACTTCATACAAGCATTAAATACAAAGGCTTTCTTTTAGGCTTGACACAAGCGCCACCACACACATGCATGTTTTCCAGCACCTGTATAACAGACCTTCTGTCTCTACTGCAGCCAACTCACATTATCTTCCCACTCAGACCCCGGGGGAGGACACTTTACCATAATTTTTATGGTTATTCTGCTCTGACATTGCTGTGCAGCCCTGTACCACCACACACAAATCCTAATCACAGCAAAACCAGCTGTCTCAGCAAAGCCATTTTTGCCCAGCGGTCATCTTAGAGGTCACACAGCCAGATATGCTGGGCTTTGCCACCACCTAGCTGTGCACCTTGGATGAGCTCCTGTTTTGAGGTCTTAGACAAACGATGATGCTGGTATTTACTGACTTTTGTAAAGTGTTGCATTAGGTGAAACGGCAAAAAGATGCATCACTAGCACACCCAGGGTTCAGCTTCAGTCTGGGTTTTACAAATGGAGATCAGGGATCTTCTGCACACAAATCCAGATACTAAATTTCCTTAGGTACCCACTAACATTGCAGGGTACATGCAGACAGAAACAAGCCTGCAACTTCTGCAGAGCCAGTCAGTTCCTCCTTTTCCAAACATGTGTCAGCCCTTGCAAGGTGAGCTGATAGCCTGGAGCACACGGATGAACTCTTGGATTACCAGCGTCTTCGGCTTCTCCTGGCAAGCTGCCAGCCACCAGGGTACCAAGCCACCCACTGCAGCGTAACATTTCCATTCCAGGACCACACCACTGAGACAAGACTCTTAACTGGGGCAAGCTCTGAACGACCAACAGCTGGGTCAGGCCCTATTTCCAGTCCCTTCGGGCCACCAGACCCAGCTCACTTCCAAAGAGGTCAGACAGTCACGCTGGTACTCACCATGACTATATTGGCCAAGTGAGCCGAGACAAGAGCATACACGCCTCCAGAGGAGCCCACCACAGGCGCAGTCATATCAGCTACTGACACTGCCAGGGACCCTGGGAGAAAGAACAAGGGTTTGTGACAATTGCTGGCCAAACACACATACTGTCCCTTACCCTACATCCCTGCTACTGCCTGTTTTGTGCTAATTACTGCAGGTCAGTAATATACAGATAAGGGGGGGGATCAATTGACTTGCGAAGCTAACTCAGTCCTGTAGTAATGCCAAGAGAGTGACTGACTGATTCTTTTGCACCTACTTTAAAAGCAGCCAAGCCAGGCAGCAACACATCTTCAAATCTATACTGCAAAAAGTCACTTACACCCTGATTAAAATAACAAGGAAGCAGGAGGCAGAAAAACGTCTGCGCCTTGTTCCTCACCTGAAGATAAAACAGAAGTAGCTCCCATACTGGCAAGACAAATATTTGCAGAGTGAGAAGGAACTGGGGACTTGTAACTTAGCACAGGCTTCTGATCAAAGCAGAGCCTGTTAGTTATAAAACTTCCAAGTAAAACTAGCTAAAAATAAAAATAACCTGGATGAAGGCAGTAAACACAAGATAGCAAAATGACAGGTCAATCACGTAAACGCACCACTAATAACAATACATACAAACATAGACACTGCTTCTCCTTATCTGAATTGGAGCCTTAGGTCTGCTCAAAGCTCTTTTAGTTGTAAACTTTAAGAGTAATTTGAGAGAGAGACAAAGGCAGACTTAGTGTCACAAGGCAGCAATAATGAAGATCTTTGTGATGAGCGTGAATGGCAGAGACACAATGGCAAATCTTGAGAGAGTCCTGGGTAGTACAGAATCTAACAAACTTCCTTGCTAATTGCTTGGCTGATTCTGGGTGAAGAAAGTGCTGAGGTTCCACCAGCCAACTCTGCTGATAGCCCCCTCCTTCACTGTATGGCCCTGAGACTTTGCAGCTCTTAAACACTGCCATCAAAGGAAAAGTTAATGAGAACTTACGAAAACAGTAATGAGAACTTGCAGTTAAGTCCTTGGACACTGCACTGAGCATATACCTTCAGCCTCTCGATCTTATCTGGCACAGATGTGCGATGCGTATTAACACAAATTAAGCATCGTGGTTTGGTAGATGGATCTATGTAGAAAAGCTTATGTCTGGAAAGTTGCAGATTGGGGACCACTTTAGTGCTTATTAAAATAAGGGGCAAGGGACGGCAGACCTGGTCTGCTAACTCCTTTCTCTGCATTAAATAGCATGGGGTTTGTACCATGTCTAATTGTGTCCTAGTCCAATTAGTCTTTCCACAGCCTCTCTACTGGAATGTAGAATTTATTAGTACACTATGCAGCCCATTTTACAAACGCTTTATCTGCTCATTATGGAAAAAATAAAACTATGTAGCTGGGGAAAAAAAAACAAAAATCACCATAAATCTTGAACTGAGGCAGTCAATCATTGTCTGGGTTCCACTGCGAGGCCATTGGTTGTTCTTAGACTTTCCTCCTGTTTTAATTAGATCTTGATCTATTGTCAGCTAACTTCCATCACCTCCAAACTGCTGGTAATGCCAAACATAAATAAAAGGAATACAGCCCAAACTAACGATCAATCAAACCCCATGGCTTCATGATTAAACCAATTTCCAGATTCCTGTGCACTGCTCATAACCTACAACCAAATCCTTCTTGCTTACTCAGGCTGTAGAAAGCAGACAGCACAGGACAAATGGAGGAAGAACTGGCAAAGGGCCTGGTGGGGGACGGGGCGGGTGGTGTGGAAAGAAAAAGTCTCTTCATACAGGGATGCCTGTGATGCCACCCTTCTTCTAGGCTTTTCTGGGACACAAGAGGAAAGGAACAGCACAACCTCCACGCTCAGGAAGACCATCTAAAGCAAGGCTATTTTAAAGTAACAGGTTATTGGTGCTTTTTTAGCAGGTCTGCTAAAGACAGAGCCCATGGCTAGTTAGAAACAGATGTAGCATCTTTCACACTTCCAGCCTCCAAAAGAATTTCAATACACAGAAGATCAGTGACTGCTCTTTTCCTACACCCAAACATCACAAAACATTTCTCCTACACAAAAGCCAGCACAGACCTTTTTCAGATGCTTCTCCATCTGAGGCATCCAGAAGTGTCACCTACCTGCCACAACTCCAGCGACGTACACAAAACTGATCCTCACAGCTCCATGCACCATCTCCAGGGGAACCCCAACCAAGAGCTGAAGGACAACATTGAGTCCAAGGTGTTCTATCCTGTGGCAAGGGAAAACAACAGTTGTCCTCTTTAAGTCTTTGTCTCCCTTCTCTATCCTTGAGACAGAGATATCTTGGAAAGGAAATCAAATAGCACCTGCTTCACGGAAGTAGACTGTAACGCTTGGAGAAACAATGGCTCCTGAAAAAAAATCAAACCAAGAGCTACGATGTTTCTTCCCTCCTTGCTGCTCATTATCTTTTTTGTATCCACCCAGGTCCTGTCAGCCAAAGACCTCACAGAATGTTTGGTTCTTAGTGAGAGTTTGTTTTTTTTTTAAATAAAGAAGCAGTTTGAAGAAGATAAATGACTTGTCCAAAAAAGCAGCAAGATGGCAGCAGAGCCTGGAACAGAAGCCACAAACTTGACCCGCTCCTCTCTTCTCCTCTCCTAATGATACAGCCTTTCCCTGCACATATTTCCCCATCATGGCAGTGTGTGGATATTAAGTCAAGAGCAAGGTAAGCCTACAGCAGTCCCAAGAAAGTTGTTGTTTCCTTGTGACACATAATGCCACTTTACTGTTTGTGCTGTCTGACCCTCGTGCTTTTCTGCTGTGCCTGCTTCAACGTGATCGTGGCCAGAATGGGAAGCAGAGGACATTTTATCTCTGGTTAGGTGTCCAGTGAGACACAAGGTGTATTCACTGAAGCTCTCTGTTCACCTACCCTTGTTTCCATTACAGTAAATAGCAAAACTCATGCTGAACACAATAGGAAAAGCTGGGCTGATCCCAGTCTCGTAGAAAACTCCCCTGTTCGCTTCAGGATGTGCAGGACCACTTGCAGCCTAGAGGCTAAAATGTGCATATTTGGTCAACACCCCAGGGCACCACTTTTCTCCTGTGCTGAATCAATAGTTTGAAAGCAAGTTCTTTGTTGTCCTAATCAATAGTACTTAACAAAACCATCTTCCTACTTTTCAGAGCTCTGTGCAAATATTTACCCATGCCTATGCCATCTGCAGGATCTTCCAGAGATGCGATAACAGCACCAGGCCCCTGAGCAGGGTCGCTCTCCACACGGCGCTACCGTCTGGGATTTGCCCTGGGCTCTCCGCACTGCGACCTCGCTGAGTGGCTGCAGCACACTGACCGGGGGCTAAGGTGCTTTCTCTATGAAGAGTGCCAGGGTCTGTTTACAAAGCAGGTGGACCTAAATGACACAGCCGTATCCTTAACACAGAAGGCGAGCACCTTTTGGGAGAAAAAGCGCAAAATAGCTAACGCATTGAAAAAAGTCTACATCCCATTTTATAAAAGAAAAGGATTGCTCACAGGCAGCCAATCTTTGGTTTAAGTTACATGCATTTTCGTGTGTTTTGGTCTTTCTTCATGTTACCATAGCAATTTCCCATATACATCAGAGAAAATGATGATGGTGAGATGCAGTAATGACAGAACAGTCACATAAACGAGAATTTAAAGTTGGACTGGAAAAAACCCCAAGAAATGACACTGCAGGGAACAGTCCTTTCTGGATATCTTAAATAGGTTTGTTTCAGCTTAATTTCTCTCCAAGGATAAGTTTCTCTCCTGCATGAAACACTCAGCACTGCAATTTGTCATCATGGGAAACTGCAGTATGTGACCCAGTGTTTTTATTACCTTGCTCAAGACTTTTGAAGACACGGGGCATGGGCATATTCTGGCACCCATTCTGATCCTGCATGTTTACAGAATTTAGGAACAACCAGCAAAGGTCAAACCAAGATCCCAGAAAAGAGCCAACGCACCCAAATGCCCTTTTACAGAGAGGGAAGAAACTTTGGCTGGCACAGAGTCAGCGTCATGAGGAAGCACCTGAGGTTTTCACACAAAGCAGCGGGCCTTATTTTTCAAAGGAAGCATTTGTAAGAGCTCAGCAAAGTTTATCCTAGCCTCTAAAGTGACTGCTCTGATTCACAGCTGTTCTTAAAAGACTTTCCAGGAGCAACCCCATTCACTTCTCCCCATCACGCTAAGAGCTTTGAAGGCTCCACAGTCAACAAGCACCCATAAAATATAATTAGCCTTCGCCAGGGCTGAACGCGTCATTCTTGAAATGATGATTTCATTGATTTATTAAGGACTTTCTCCTTCCCCGGGACCAAACAAATGGGACTGTGCATCAATGCAAGTCATTAGTTATGGCAGTGTTACAAATGCGTGGGCCCCAGATAATCAACGTCTGCTTTCCATGAAAGCAAGGGCAGAATTTACAACTTTGCCTGCCTTTTCAGCCCTTGACAAAGCTCCCTCCATCAGGGCCAACAGACAGCCCGTGCATTTTTGGAATCTTTCTAGAGGCACAGCCAGCCAAGCCTTAGCAACTGCTGTCCTCTCAGACACCTTCCGGCTGTCACTTGCTCTTCAAAAAAACAGAGTGAGTGCACTAAATTAAGGAGCAGTCCACATTACCATTTTAAAGTCTCAGCTGGAAGCAGGATAACAATAGACCCCATGGCATTGGGTTAGCCTCTGACTTGAAACCGAGAGGAGAGTGATGGGCTAACACTTAACAAATGTTATTACCTTTCCAAGATTTATCTGTTCCCCTGATACGAAAGGAGCTTATCACACAGAAGTTACCAATAAATGAACATTTAGCCTAACTCCAAATACTGCAGATAAATCATGCGGTTTATTTTTCCAGTGGGGCCCTCCATTGTTTTGAAGGTTACGAAGCTAAAGAACTTGGAATCCAAGAGAAAAACAATGAGTCTCCTGCACACCACCTTCCCCACTGTTTAACTCTGAGCCAGCCACAGATGTAAAATAAACCTGAGATTTTTTTCAGCCACTAAGTACGAAGGATGCCAGAGTACTGCCTGATACAGGAAAGGGTGACCTTGCGCAGGTTAGCAATGCATGCCACAGGTGATACAGGAAGATATTTAAATGCAGCAAAAATTGTCCTTGTGCAGGTGCTTCTCTTCAAATATATCCCAAAGCGATCTGCGGTTACATAAGTCATAGAGTAGAGCACCACCAGAAGAAAACCCAGATACAAATTAGCTAACATCAGTTAAAATTAAGTGGTTCTTCCTTTTTCAAGCCCAGTTTTCCCCACAACCTCAGTGATGGAAATTTCCAATTCTCATTTTATGTAACCAGCCTCATGTCTAAACCCAATAGCCTCCACTTGCAGACTGAAACCTGTATATAACAGACTTTTTTGAGGGATTTAGCATGCAGAGTACCGATGTTGCCATGTCCAGAAGTTTCATCTATATTTTTTTTCCTTACTTTCCACTTGGGTGGAGTCTGTTCTGTCCTACGAATTTTATCCAGAGATCTGGGGCACATCTTGTGCTGAAGGGCAATTACACACAGAGACACTTATTCCATGGCAGAGAAGAGACATCAGCATGTCTTCCATAGAAAAAGGAAAAGATCAGCTTGATCTTTCTGGCCTTTCATAGGAGAACATTGACGGATGGGAATATAGGCTTTCTATTTAAGAACAAAGGGTCTTTATCCAGTTTCAAACTACAAACTACTGCTAAAACTTGCTGTGATTTTTCAATGACAGAATTAAAGAAAATTGCAATTATCTGCCAGGAATGTGCGAAGATAATGATCTGAGAAACTACTCAGAGGGGGTAGAGTGTTTTGCACAGGGATGAACTTTCCTGTGACACTCACTCATCACCATGGCATCACAAACATCACACAGTTGCGCCTCAGAATCTTGGGAAGACCAGCGCAGTCGAGAAGGACAGTTAGAATCCCCACGCCTTGTATTCGCTTCCCAAGTCTGCTACACACCTCCCATAGGATGAAGGAGAATTCAGTTTACTGTGCACCTTCATTTTGCATTTTGCATTAGATGGTCCATTCTCTGTCCATCTGGTCATCTGAGATTGGCAACTCTTCAGGAACACTGGTGTTTGTACGGTGCGTACAAAATGGGAGTTCAATCTTGAGTCAGGCTTCTAGGCATTATCTCAGTCCCTACAGAAGGGACAACATTACTAAGTGATGACATACCATAGGCACAGGGAATTTAATTGACTTTTCCAACCTCAACTAGGAACTTTAGCAAGAACACACCATGGAGTTTTTAAATACAAGTACAGCATCTTTGCAGACTTGTTCTACCACTTGCACAGCTCCTCTAGAGGGTCACTGGGCTTCGATCTGGTGAGTTTTAGGAAACACACATGGGGGAGTGCACAGTAAGAGGAAGGTGTGGTCCCAACACTGGTGGGGAGAAGAGCAGCATCTGTTAAGTTCCTTATGTTGCCTCCTCCCTTCAGAGAGCTGCAAAGGTTCGCCCCCATCGCACAACACTCCACAACAGCTTCAGATTTTTATGTGCAATTTAGAATTGATTTTTTAAAATTGATTTTTGAGCTGATTCTGTCACTTTTTCCTCCTCCCTCTGGGGAGCCTGAGCTGTGGGGAATCTCTGCAGTTTGTAAGTACTCACCCTGCATGCATGAATATGTAGGTTAGGTACCTCCAAGCCTGAGCACGGAGCTGAGGATGGTAAAGCAATGCATTCTTCAGATACAAGGGATGTGTGACTTGCAGCACAAATCTGTCTAACACCACTCCATTGTAAAGAAAAAAGGCAACCTAGGAGAGCAGAGAGATTCCTTGGTTAGCAAATATCTTCTTGCGGAAAAGCACTTTGTAGCTCAAAATCATAGAGTAAAGGTCAAATATACAACAATTCTTCTCCCATTTGACACCTTCACACAGCATCAAAGTTCCCTGTTTGGAGGAACCTGCAACACATTGGTATAACTCTATATGTGGCTTTCTGTAACACACCAGCCATTGAGTCAGAGGATCTCAGCACCCCACTGATCAGTGCCATATTACACCCTTCTCTGTGCTTATTCCAGTGCATTACTCAGCAACTGTACAAAGATCTCATTTGGATAACAGATGAGCGGGTCAGAATATTTAAATCAGTTTCTTTTACCTCTTTTTCTCTTCATTCACAGAACAGAGGTAACTGTATAGGAATTTTTCATCTAATTCCATTATTTGAACTACCGGTTTCCCTAGAACTATACAGAATTTCACTCTTCAAAAAGTTTTGCTATAGTTTCCCAAATTCTGTAGTTTCATATACAAATTGTTTCAATGACTCACAACCACACTTGGAGACAGATAAGGTCGCAGTCTCCACTTACACACACATACACAGGTAAGCCAAAACGGCTTATCAGCTTCGTGCTTGTCCTTGTCTGAATTTAAATGAGTCCCACTAGCCCTTGATCATGTTCCAGCAAAGCCTTTGGCAGCGTGGGATGGGCTCCCAGAGAGAGGAAATTAAGGCACTTGCCTCTACAATAGTGATAGTAATCATGAACCAGGGTGGAGGGCAGCAGGTATAGCTGTCGTAGTACCACTTGCGGTCTATCTCTCGTGGGAGGGTCTCGTATGCAACATGCCGGATCAGCCTCTGTGAAAGGCTCAGCCCCGTTTCCTCCAGTAGCGCCTTGCTGCACAGCCTCCTGTTCCCCTGAAGGATGGCTTGGCGAAAACTATTTGACCTTTTGTTGCTCATCTGGGTAAAAGAAAAGGAAGAAACCATGAGGACAAAGCAAGACCTGGCTCAACCATCAAGGGCGATTAGTGCCAGATTGGCAGCACCAGATCCAGGCAGGCAGGAGAACCACCACCAAGCCAGAGCTTTAGGAACCAAGTCTCAGGATAGTCACGGGATGACCTACATGGGGTGCGAGGAAAAACAGTACAGGGTCTGCTATTACAATACCAATAAATGAGGTCAGGGCAGAACACTGGCAAGGCAGAGCAGAAGCCGCTGATGCACCTGGCTGAGCTCTCTGGACATTCTCCAGCCCTCCATCCACTGCCTCCACCATCAGTTATCACAGTCCATGTTCCTGTGTCCTGCTTCCCTCGGCTCCCCCTGCTCTATCACACTTCCCTGCACTTATCTCTTGGAGCAGAAAAATTCTTGAAGGTAGGAGCAGGTATATCCACAGCATCTAACTCTTGTGTTCTGGTCCTTGCTGGCAGGAGTTATCTCTGGACAAAGAAAATTACCGCTTTACGTAAAACAAAACTGCATGAGCAACAGCAACAAAACAATGAACTAAACTGGTGCACAGGCTGTCTTAGCCACTGCAAACTCACAAGAGGAAAGGATTTCTTCTTTTAAAACAGTTTTTCTCAGAGGGGGCAGGTTTCGAGATGGTGCACGCTTTGAAGGATACAGCTAATTTGTATACGCATTATCATCTTACATGCATAGAATTAGCTATCTATCTTCTTGAGCATACATTTTCCCAATTTGGATGCATAATTAAAGCAATTGCATTTGCAAATTAGGCAGATGGAATTTTATGCCTCGCTGGGGGGGGGGGAGAAATCAGGTCTGAAAGAGCTTGCTCCAAGATTTGGATAATTGCTAATTAGCCCTGATGTCAAACAAACCTGCTGCATTAGAGTCACTGTCTGTACTGGCTGAATCTTTGGCAAGAAGGCTTAAAAGGCTAACTATGCGTAAAGACCACTGTAGGGGGACCTTTTACAGTAAAAGGCGGCAAAGCGAATGTGACAGCCTGTCCCTTCTTCTGAAAGAGCTGTTAACTGATCTCAGAAACTACCAGCATCTGCAGTCTCCCAGAACCAAATAAGAGGTGACGTTCAACAGCATTGCCTTCCAGTTGTCTTGGATCACACTGGTTTCGGCTAATATCCCAAAGTCAGCAAAGCCCAGAGCTCGCGCTCTCAGTGCCCAGGCAGCCGGGTAATTGTTCCAAGCTGGACCAAGCAGCTTAAACCACAGTAATCACTGCAGGGAGCCACCTCCTGTTAATCACTGGAGGAAGGCGAGGGGGCCATCTGAGGTGATGGCACTGCGACCCATTCTCCCAGCAGCTGCCCATCCCTCCCTAGCCTTCCCTTTACAGCCTGTTTCTCCAATGCAGAAATTTACCAACGTGAGCAATACTCACAGGCAATTGATCTATTTCAGGTTTTTTAAAACTCGGGAAGTATTTCTTCTGCCATTCTCCTTTGCCATTCTCTGCCATTGCATTTGAGAGAAGGGACAGACATTTGGAAATCAAGGAAGCACCTGAGAGGGGTCTGGTGGGAAATGGGGCCCACACTCACAGAAAGGTGCCGGAATCATTAGCACATCTGAAATGCATTTCTACCAATGCACGCGGTATGCGCAACAAACAGGGGGAGCTTGAAGCCATGATGCACCAGGAAAACTACAACATAGTGGCTATCACAGAAACGTGGTGGGATGCCTCACATGACTGGAGTGCCACAATCGATGGCTACAAGCTCTTCAGGAGGGACAGACAGGNGTCACTTGCCGTTGTTCTTGTGGGGGACTTTAACCTCCCGGGTATCTGCTGGGAATACAACACAGCAGAGAGGGAACAATCCAGGGGGTTCCTGGAACGTGTGAAGGATAGCTTCCTCACACAGCTAAGTGAGCTGACCAGGGAAGGT
>VXBH01002952.1:774597-805745 GCA_013400035.1 Rynchops niger | reverse complement strand
CAGCCAGCTCTCAATCCACCTCACTGTCCCCTTGTCTAGCCCATACTTCCTCAGCTTCCTAAGGAGGATGTTATGGGAGACAGTGTCAAAAGCCTTGCTAAAGTCAAGGTAGATGACATCTACGGCTCTCCCCTCATCCAGCCAACCCGTTATAACATCATAGAAAGCTATCAGATTGGTCAAGCATGATTTACCCTTGGTAAATCCATGCTGACCACTTCCAATAACTTCCTGTTCCTCAACGTGTTTGGAGATGACATCCAGAATGAGTCGCTCCATTACCTTCCCAGGGACAGAGGTGAGACTAACCGGTCTGTAGTTCCCCGGGTCCTCCTTCTTGCCTTTTTTGAAGATTGGAGTGATGTCAGCCTTCCTCCAGTCCTCAGGCACCTCCCCTGTTCCCCATGACCTTGCAAAGACGATGGAGAGCGGTCTGGCAATAACATCTGCCAGCTCTCTCAGCACTCGCGGGTGCATCCCGTCAGTGGATGAAGCTCATCGCCCGTACCTTTTGTTCCTCAAGATGTATTCGGGGCGTTTCAGTTGGTGGCAAACGAAGCAACGGGCGGGACCAGTAACGGTAACAGGAAAACCCCGTAACATTATAGTCCCGAGACCAACGTGCTCACTCCAGTCGTTAAAACCGCCTGATATTTTGTATATGTAATTAAGTTCTAACAGACTTTTACCGCGGCGCTATGAAACTACCCATTTGTCTAAAAGCCCGTGCAGGATAAAGTGTGTCAACTACTTAACCGATACTTGATATTAAAAACTATTGAAGAGAATCTTAAGCCAAGGATTTAAAAGTTAAGAAATGCACCTGCGGTGTTGTAACACCTGCCATCAGGTATGACCGGCAAAACAGAAGCCACTTCTTTTGAACACGTGAAATTCCAACCATCAACACTGAAGAACTCCGAAAGAATCAGAATTTAGGCTGGGCATGATTAAAATACGTCTGAATATGGGAAGATGCAGTTCAAGTGGAATTTAAATATTTCAGTATTTCCAATAATCTGTGTTTTCATTTGACTGAAAATTATCTAACCGTAGATAAATATATAGGCATGAATATATAAACATACATAAACATAGGCATAGATTATATAAAGCATGAATATATAAACATATATAAACATAGGCATAGAAAAAAATGAAACTTTGATTGGTTCAAACCAATATTCTTTCCAGCGTTTATCGTCACGTAAACTTTCAAAATTTGGGGATTTCATTCCAAACGCAAATGCCAACCATTTCCTACCCTCGCGAGCCACACAAAACACATCTCTTTTGCCGCCCACTTCTCCTTACGATCCCCCCATTACCTGGCCACACGTTACTTTTCCCATTCCGGTGCTCTATTGAAGGAATGTGTTAAGTCTTCAGATCATTTTGTGTCTCCGTATCTAGTAGGATCTCTCACCCTTTCAGACACGCTACCCAAACCCTAAACTGACTATAACACTGGTAATTTTATATTGCCTTTTCCTGGTATTCTCCCAGCAACAACAGAGTACTTCAACAAACCCTCTGCTGAATCTATCTTCATAGCATCATCCGTTCACGCTATTTTAGAACTAAAGGAGACAAAAGACAGAGAGTTTTAATGCTTAAATTTAAAAACCGATGGAATAGCTTATTCCTTGCAGGGCACTCAAGCACTAGCGCGTACACTGAAAGCACAGTTTAATTACGGTTATGAGAGCTCTGAGCTTCTGAAATTTCAGCCTGAGATAATAATAACCAGGATCAGTCAAGAAACTTTTAGGTTAGATGATTGGTCTTAAAGCACACAGGTGCCACAGCAAAGACAAGCAGAGAATTTGCTTTTAGGGACGTTAAAAAGTTAACCCTTTCTTCCTGCCCTTCACTGCACGCCTTCTAACTTTTGCAACACGCAGGAAAACACAGGGCGTGTTTTTTCTGAGTACAAAACTCATGCACTCTCAGAACATTGTCCATATCGCACATCCAACATCATTAAAAATCCTAAAAACACACAACAGTGAGATCCTGCTGGAAACGACCTGCTGGAGAGCGGCTCTGCAGAGAGGAACCTGGGAGTCCTGGTGGACAACAGGTTGCCCATGAGGCAGCAAGGTGCCCTTGTGGCCAAGAAGGCCAATGGCATCCTGGGGTGCATCGAGAAGAGTGTGGCCAGCAGGTGGAGGGAGGTCATCCTCCCCCTCTACTCTGCACTGGTGAGGCCACCTCTGGAGCACTGGGTCCAGTTCTGGGCTCCCCAGTTCAAGAGGGACAGTGAACTGCTGGAGAGAGTCCAGCAGAGGCTACAAAGACAATCAACGGACTGGAGCATCTCTGTGCTGAGGAAAGGCGGAGAGCCCTGGAGAAGACCAAGAGGGAATCTCATCTGTGCTCATCAACATCTAAAAGGCGGGTGTCAGGAGAATGGGGTCAGACTCTTTTCAGTGGTGCCCAGTGACAGGACAAGGAAATTCCACCTGAATTGAGGTGACGGACACCTGAGATGATGATGGCTTTGGGGGAATGCGTGACGTGCCGAAGTCCTGAGCTCTTTTCATGACTGCAGCAACGCTGGCTGGTGGGTCATAAATCCACTGTGGCACGCTGCATCTGTTGCGCTAGTGGATGGCACGCTCTGCTGCGTCTTGCGTCCTTCTGGCGACAGATACGGACGCTCTCTTCATGGCTCTTCTCTGACAGCAATGGAGCAAAGACGGGGCCGGTCTCTTTTCAGTCTTTCTTCAGTGGTGCCCAGGGACAGGACAAGGGGTAACGGGCACAAACTTGACCATGGGAAGTTCCTTCTCAACACGAAGAGGAACTTCTTTGCTGTGAGGGTGGCAGAGCCCTGGCACAGGCTGCCCAGAGAGGTGGGGGAGTCTCCGTCTCTGGAGACATCCCAACCCCGCCTGGAGGCGTTCCTGTGCCCCCTGCTGGGGGTGACCCTGCTCTGGCAGGGGTGGGACTGGGTGATCTCCAGAGGGCCCTGCCAACCCTGGCCAGTCTGGGATTCTGTGATTCTGTGACTTCTACATGGAGTAATTTTGCTCCTCAAATGCAGTCTCAGCCTTAATCCAGACTGCAAGCAATTTTCCCAGTATTTTTCCAGTATTCTCAGTGTTTCCCCAGCCTGCAGAGAGTGAATCCAGCACGTGCCATTATCCCTAGCCGTAAAGGCAGTACCCAGCCGGGCAGCAAAGCTGGGTCAAGTGTGCTGATTTCTGCCACATCCAGGAGATTTTGGTAAAAGAGCCTGGTGGGGACCCTCATGCCAGGAGGCTGCAGACCTTTTTCTAGCCTGACTCTACCCTTTCGCCCTTCTACCAAATCTTACCCTAACATACACCACCTCCTGCATCACTTCTAGTCCATTTTCCAAACAGTCTATTTAATTACGTACTGCCCTGCAGCGTGCCTTCCCCTTCCTCCAGCTCTGCACAGGTGCCTGCAGAACACAGTCAGGTTTGGAGACCTCCACGGATGGGAACAGAGAGGGAAGAAAAGAGTCTGCCTTCGGATTTGATATTAAATATACCTCTTATTCCAGCGAACTGCAACACCCTCAACTGCAGCAGAAGTCTCTCAGCACACCAAGCCGTACACACACCCCCCCAGCTGGGCAATCCCAAAGAGGCTGTAAGGAACCGGACCGTGTTAATACGGGATCTGCAGGAAATTTTACTTTCCCTACTTTACTGTGATTTTGAAATTTTCAACATTTGACTGTGACTATTTGTAGGAACGGCAAAAGGGCCCAACCCTGCACCATATCGAGAAGTGGCCAGTGCAAACATTGACCAACTTTTGTAAAGCTTCTTTTCAGTGTGAGGGAGAACGTCCCAGTTTTTTTGGGGAAGTACTGACCTAACTAGGTGAAATGCTCATAAATAGAAGTTACGAAAGTCTATGATTCTGTGATTCTATGATTCAGATTCTAGGATTCTTACTATGGATCAGGAAGTCTCAGCCCAAACGGTGAACAATCTGAGGGTAAAAGATACATTGCATATTAAAACCGATGAATAAATATAACCTTACAGCACCACTGCATTCAATTAGTTACTTGGGAGGCTGTGGTAACTGTTGCTTAAATTCCTGAATATTGCTTAATTCTAAACTGGCAGTGCTGGACATTAGCAAAGGTACTTTAAGAAAAGCCTATAACATGTAGCTATGTTTTACAGGCTAAATTCGTAATTATTTTTATGCATAATATATCGAATCTCTCTTTCCTGTCTCCTCCTTTCCTTGACTATTTTTTACATCTCCAGTTTCTCATTTGATATCCTATTATCACGAATGCCAAGCCTGATTTCCTTGTTTTCTTTTTTGTTTCACTCTAAGCCTTATGAAATGGTCAATATTAATTGGAATTATGATCACTTTTTAAAGAAATTCCGATGAGACTCGCGATTACTCAAAGCTCCCTTCTACACACTTGTAGCATGACAAAATTAGGAAAACATGGCATGGAAAACGGAAGTCCTAAACACTTCTTTCTAATCGGTTTGTTCCTCATTGCTGCAAGCGTCAGTCCCCAGCAACTTAAATACCTCCGAATTAGTTCTCTACGCAAACCTTTATATCTTTGTCTTTAGTATCTTTGCATAGGACAAGAATTCTGTCACTTGTAGTTCCTCCACTGCCTCCTGCTTCAGCTGCCTATAAACTTCTCTGAATCCACGAAGTCGCAGATGAAGTCGTTACTCCTCCCGCTCCTCTCATTCCCCCCCTCCCTGCTGTAAACAATTAGCCTCCGGTATCCAGTTACCTTGTGACAGCACAGCAAAAGTCAGGGTAAGTCAAGCCTTAAACGCTGGCGTAAAACAAATAGGGCACGTAAACAAGAAAAGGGATTTTAGACCAGCTGATATCAGCGCAGAAAGATCAAAAGTAGCTTCAACGCCCTTGTGTTAACCCACGCACGACAATGAAGTGCCGCTGAGACACGCATGCATTTCTATTATAGCTAGAAAAAAACCCCAATTTCCAGCTAAAAGACCAGAAATCGGGTCGGCTTAGCAGAATTCAGCCCCCGGCGTGTGAAACGGCTGCTCTACTAACCTTGGCTGGTCAGAATACCCCAGCTAGCTTTCCGTTTCGCAGGACGCTCCCCTCGACTTTCTACGCGTCTTTTGGGGAGACTCTGGCTCCTCTGGAGAGCAGCGTTTGTTGTCATGACGTGGTGCTCCCGGGAAGCCCGGCTGGCATTGCTGCAGGTGCTCTGGGTCGACGAACCTCCGCAAACGGATTTCTGCTACCTTTATTTAGTATAGTTTTTTTCCCCCCACCTTCTTTTGGCTTTTTCACACAGGATCTCGCCGTACGTACTGTCGAATGGCTACAACACCGAAATCCATTCAGGAACATTTACTTGCTCAGACTAGTGAGCACACGGTGGGGGAAGGGAAGAACTGCTCTAGCGTTTTCTATTTTTAAAACAGAGAAAGAATCAGCTTAGCTACAGCATGAGTCTTAACTATTTGCGTGATTCAAGTGGAAAGAAGGTGTTAATTTTTTAACCGTTTAACCAAAGAAAGAAAACAAGATTCCTAAAGCGTTAAGCATTCCATGTTTTGTTGCTCGAATAAAAAGCAGCCTAAAACACAACAACTAAAACGGCTTTATCGGAATGGCAATTCTTTTAATAATAGAAACAATCATTATTACTGTATGAAGCCTTACTCATACGTAACTTGCAGTTAGGAGGGATTCTGGAATTCAGAAGAATCCATGAAACTATGCGGTATTTTTCGGGATTTTTGTGGTGTTTGCATTGCCTGTGTGGTGGATTCAGGATTATGTGGTGTTTGTATTTGGGGCTTTTTTTTTGTTTTAAAGAGGGGACGAGGTATCCTACAGACATCAACGAGACACTACATCCTGAATAAATAATAGCATAGTTTGACTACCAAAATAGTAAGAAAAGGGATTTCACTGGTTAGTTTGAAAGTCTGATCGTGTTACGAAAGTAAGGCTGCAGTCATGTCGGGAGAAGCACAAGTCAGTATTTTTCTTAAATAATAACAAAAATAAGGGCAACCACTCCTCTTTTTGTTAGTTTGTTTGTTACTAGGTGTTATGCTGATACTGTCCAACAGAAATGTGCAGGGAGAAGCAATCCACGGAAATGAAAACTAGCCATCTGTAAACTTTTAAAAAAGGCAATTAACATTCCTGGGTTTCATAGTGCTCTTCCTTCCAGGTCCCTGACAAAAATGAATCCCCGAGAGGTTGAAATAATACGCGGGTATTCAGTGACATTTTCTACGTGCCTCTCGTTTTTTCTTTAAGAGAAAACCCGCAGCCAGGTTATAGTCAGGCGGCGTGAGGGGAAGCAGAAGGAGCAGCTGCAAATTTCACCTTGAAAGGGGAGCACGCGAGAAGGGCCCTACGGGACGGGCGCTGCGCTCCCTACGCGGCAGAGGCAGGGGGGCTTCGGCTCGGCTCGCCGCAAGGAACAAACCTGCCCCTCTCCCAGGCGTCATTCGGCCGTCAGAAAGTTGTTTTCCTCGGGTTTCATCCAGCCGAAGGGACCAGAATATCTCAGAGAATGAAACAAATGCTTCCGCACGCGCAGCAAGCAGGCTCCGCAGCTTAGTCTGGAACACAGCTTTTGCAAAAGGGCTCATTATAGAAAGGCGCATTATAAATATATCACTTTAATACTAGAATTACTTGTTAAATCGTCGTGTTTTCTTCAAGTAAATCGATACCGGAAGACGAATGAACAAGAAACCTTACTAAGGAAGCGCATACGTGCGTCAGTGTCCGGAAGACACCACCGCTATTCTCCGGGTGAGAAATAACCCCTGACAATTTCTGTGCTTGCCATGGCTCCGAGGCTCACCGCGGTTTCACACGTCCTTTCCCTTTGGAATGGAATGCCAGGACTTTCAGGAGAAGGTGGCGGGGATCGGGATCAAGCAAAGCATCTGGCGCTGCAGGGCTGGGAAGAGAAGACGCGCGTGTTTTTGTAGGAGTTTTGTGGGTGAGGCTGTCAGCTGAGAATGAAGCCGGGTCCCTCATCCAACTTGTTTCCCACAAATATTCCAGCCCCCTTGGTTATTATTCCCTTTTACTAGAGGTGCGGCTTGCAGGAGCACGGACACCAGCAGACACACAGATGATGTGGCTCCAAAGCAGACGGACCCCAGGGGAGGCAGCAGCACCCAGAGAGCACAGACTAACCCCAAAATCTGCCACCTTCCAAGCAAAGGCAGGAGGAAAAGGACCTCTATTCCACAGGCACTTGCCACTCGTTAAGTTACTTTGGAGGACGTCAGAATCTTTTTTCATGCTTTAAAGAAGGCAAAGCTCATCCCATTCGGGACTCGAGAAGCAACTCTTCAGGAGGACAAGAGGAAGAGGCCTCAAGTTGCACCAGGGGAGGTTTAGGATGGATATTAGGAAAAATGTTTACACTGAAAGGGCTGTCAAGCGTTGGAAGAGGCTGCCCAGGGCAGTGGTTGAGGCTCCATCCCTGGAGGGATTGAAAAGCCGGGCAGACGTGGTGCTGAGGGACACGGGGTAGTGGGGGGTTTTGTCAGAGTTGGGTTGATGGTTGGCCTCGATGATCTGAAAGGTCCCTTCCGACCGAGGCAATTCTAGGATTCTACGAAATTCTGCTGGGCAGAACTATACATCCTCCGAGCAAAAGCCATTAAAAAGCCCTAAAAGCAGTACCTAAAACAGCGGAAGCTGGACCAACATCCAAAAGCAACTGGAAACGCATTAAAAATAGAATCGCGATGTTGATACAAATAGGGGATGAACGTGCAGTGAAAACTGTGGAGTGGGACAGAAGCACGCGCTATTTCTCTTCCCCCCCCTGGCGCGGAACTGCTATGTGATGTCCCTCGCGTCAGGCACCCATGCGCGGCGTCACAGTAGCTACAAATTAGAAGTCAGTATCTCTTGACTTCAATCGGTAATAAAGCTCTTAATATTTGAAACCACTTAGGCTTGGTGCTCGGATTGCGTTCCTCAGATTTTTCTCCACAGAAGACGCTCGAACACTTCCAGAATCCAGCCGAAAACCTGTAACAGAAATCCAAGGAGCTTTACCCTTAGAGAGTTTCTTTTTTTTTTTACCCAGATTTTATTAAAAAGAACTGCCAGCACGGTTTCAACATTGCTATGTCAGCAAATAGCTCTGGGTTTACAGGGGCAGCATTTCTTTACTGGGAATGAAAATGGAAAGAAATTTGTGTTCCTCTCTTCCAATGGGGAACTCATTCTGCTCTGAAGACCGTTCTTGAAGTGATAAAGACACAGCTGTGACTAACGCACACAAAAAAATGTGTTGATAAAAACATCGACGTAAAAAAAAGAAACCCACACCTTTCAACCCGTGGCGCAGCCCAATGCAATACAGTTCAGACTCCAGTAACAGCTGTTTATCTTAGGAAAAATTGGACAAAACTGCACTATTTTCAAATGTCACAGCTCAGCGTTCTGTGGGGGACCCTCCTTGAGTCAGCCAGCTGGCGAGCCACCTCGCTTCCCAAACTGTTCTCTACGCTCACGCTGTTTTTACGACCAGGATCGTTGTTGCGGGGGTCAGAGTGACCGCACGGAAATTCTGGAGCAGGACGAGAAATTGCCTTCTCCTGCTGCCGCGACCCACAGCCTACAACCCTGCAGCTGAAAGGACGGACAGGCTCCCCAGACGGCAGTGCCAGTAGCCCAGGGACTGCCGTTTGCCATTGCCAAAAACACACCAGCAGAGATCTTCGACATTCCTCCCTGTGGGAGACGTCAAGACGAAGCAAGTTTTAGAAATAATTACAGAAACGTGGTTACTGACAAAAACATCGTGTGCGAAAAGGCCACAGCGGCCACAGTGACGCCCTGACGCTCAACGCCGAGAAGTTAAATGTGTCACACAAGTACAGTGATAAAGCACTCACAGCAGGACAGGGAAAGGACCGGAACGGCTTTTTTATTTTTTAAAAGCAGATTATCGCAGCAAGCCATACTTCGTGGCCAACACAACGATATCATGAATGACCAGCAGCCCACCAGAAGTTTAGGCTTCACTCAGGTGTCACCAACCCGTCCTCTGCCCTCCACATCTAGACAAAAGCCAGCAGATATACAGACACCAATGAAAACGTCATTAGTTATTTAAGGGTAAAGTGACGTTTCTCCACACCGCTAGAAGCGCTAAAAAAGGCTATTGCACACTCGTGCTCTTTCTACAGTGTCATCGCTCTCTCAGCTGGAAATCCAAATTGTTATTATTAAGGTTGCAACAGCACGGGTGGCTAGCAGTTCTCCTCTCTTCCCCCGAGATTTTTACGGTTGTTGGGCCTTGTATCCTTGGACCCTGGGAATCAGAACGGAAGGTTTAGAAAAGATTTAAAATTCTGATAGGATAAAGGCCCTGTCTCAGCCACCAGAGAAGCTGAATATGGAAAAATGGTACATTAACTACATTTCCTGGCTTGTGATTTTGCAATGCTGTCCTGGTTTGAGTGACACGGGACCAATTTATCTTCTAGTGCCCAGGAGAACACTTTTAGAAGACTCTAGTGTCTGAATTTGTGAAAATATTTACTTCATAGCCAGCTCTGCTGTGCGGGTTTCAAGGTCTCACTGTTTTCGAGCTCGCCAGGCGCGGGGATGAGGAGGAGCAAGACCCGGGCACTTGACCCCAGTTGGCCAACAGGATTGTTTCATACCATGAACATCACATTCAATATAAATTGGAAATTTGCCGAGAAGCTCTTTCTCCCTCTTCCTTGAGAGAGGTCCTTGCCCCGATGCCGGAGACTGTCCTCCCGCGGCCGCAGCGCTCGCAGTGTCCCACATGGGCTGTCCCTGCGGGGCGTGCACGGCTTCTGCTGATGGAATGGGCTGAGGATAATCCTTGTGCATTTTATATCGGTGTCGGGATCAATATCGGTCGTTTAGTATTATTAATGTCAATTATCTAGCCTTATTCTATCAAATCTGTTTACATTTCAGCTCTCGGGTTTCCTTGGTTTTTCCCAATTCCCCTTCCCAGGTGGGGAGGGAAGATGGAATCCAGTGATAGGATAATGGTCTAAACGACAATAAATTGCTGTGGGTTTCTCAAACCGTAACAGTGAGCTAAGGAGAAACAAGTCACAGCAGTCACACTGATGAATCCGGCCACACCAGTTACCAAGCAGGCCTGGGCTTCAGACAGCGACGGAGAAGAGAGACACAAGGCGTGAGACCAGCAGTCGGCATGGGCAGAATGGTGTAGAGCACCATGGANATGAAGAGAGCGTCCGTATCTGTCGCCAGAAGGACGCAAGACGCAGCAGAGCGTGCCATCCACTAGCGCAACAGATGCAGCGTGCCACAGTGGATTTATGACCCACCAGCCAGCGTTGCTGCAGTCATGAAAAGAGCTCAGGACTTCGGCACGTCACGCATTCCCCCAAAGCCATCGTCATCTCGCCCTGGCAGGAGTTCACTCGCCGCTCGCCTGCATCGCAAATGTTAGAGAACATCCCCGACGAAAGGGGTGCGAATAGCAGCACCCCGGCCATAACAAGGCCAGGGCTGAGGGAAGGAACATCACCTTCAGGGAGCGGGGCTATTTTGGTCCTAACGCCCCACCGCTGCACAAAGACCAGTGCAGATGGTATGCCTGAGCTTGTCCCAGTCCACTACTGGAGTGTCCTAACAGCCTTTGTCTATCAAAATTATCTTTAAGCCTTGCGGGCGGATTGCTCCAGGATTATCTTTCAGTCTTATCGCTTCGCACCTTTAAAAACCCAGTTTTTAAGCTACCTCAGAGTTCACAATGTTTCGTTTTGCACTCGTTTGCAGTTCAGAAGTTTATCATTCATTTAATCCGGAACAAAATAAAGGAATCAATGGAAGGGGATTTCCATGTGAGCTAACTGAATACTGCGCACATCAAGCAAGCCAGGAGGACCTAGGCTGCCGACGAGTAAAGGTCCATCTTCAGAAAAAAACGCATTTGTAAAGGTCCATCTTCAGAAAAAAACGCATTTCAAGGAGGCACACGTAAATGATGCTGACCATAAAATACAGCCCGTGGCGATGCTCTTCTCCAGGAGGCCCTGACACACAAATACAGATAACAGTGAAAAAAAAAAAAACAACCCAAAAAGGGATCCACGTGATGGGATATCTCAGTTCATTTCAGAGAAGCAAGTTCACTAGAACTTTCTGCAGCCTCAGAGATTTTCTGTAAGGGGAGGGAAGAGTCAATACTTGCCAATAGATGTGCTTGGGTTTTGCTGCTGCCAATAGGTCGGGGCTCTGGCCGTGCCAGCCCGGTTGCATCACATAACTCTCACCAAAATCCCTTTAAGGTAGGTTATGTTCTTCAGAGGAGAACGGCTCTGGTATCTTGCTGATACGCCATGCCATTTGCTTCATTCTAAGCAAGCGTCGTCCTGAGATTTATTTTGAAGTATGACTCCTTTTTGGCAGTTATTTGTCATACTAGGCAAAATTATTTAGCGTAAGAGAAGCATAAAGGAAGGTGATGAGCTCCGTCAAAAAACCCTCCCTTCTGAGCCTTCAAAAAAGAACCTTCACACTATCTTAAGCGTTTTTACACCATGAGCTTACGTGCTGCATATGAGAAACAAATGCTAAATGTGGTGCCTTACACCAAGTGGTATGGTGAATAGGTATGCCATACAATATTCTTGTCGTTACTAAATGAATCTCTATTGTATCCAGGAAGCCAGTCGAGGTCTTATATGGCTTTTATTAATAGAACTGTGATCTCTGTGGAACGCAAGTTGAGAAAATGCCTCGTGCCTATCTTCCCTACCTAACAACTGTTGCTGAGTGACATTATCAATTGCAACTCGTTAGAATAAAATAATAGGAAAACTTCGCTCTAGTCATTCGCTACAGCTCAAAATGTAATCAGGCTTTCCAAACAGCGGATCTCTAACAGTGAAACACTACGTTATTTCCTATTTATGAGTTGTATTCAATGGACCGGCTTCGTGGGTCCACGCAAGCAGTGCTCAGTGTACAGGAAAAAGAAGGAAACAGAAGGCTCCGTCCTATTTGCAAGTCTCACAATCCCGAAAGGAGACGGGGACTCCAGCCTTGAACGACCACAGTCCCATGGATAGCTTAATTTAGGGTAACTAGGAATAACCAGTGTGCTGAGCATTCCTACCATGCCTGGCCAAGGCAGATACTGCAAAGAGGGGTAGCTTAGCACTTGCTATATTCATTCAAATGTAGACTTTTTTTTTTTTTTTTAAACATAGAAGAAATCACGGCATATTCACTTCCCCAGTTCTGCAAAAAAAGTACAATATATTTTGAGAAGCTACACTCAAATACCACAAATACTATTTTAAAGTAATACTTGGAAGCTACTTGAAAGGAGAATTTGTATAGTTATGCATAAAGTGATAAACAGTGTGACGTAATTAAGAACCAGGATATTAAAGAAAAAGCATTTTATGTTGTCAGAACTACTTAGCTTGTGCATCAGACCCCAGGTACCTGTACAAGTACACGACTAGCTGTTTGTTGTACATGCCATGTGGCAGGGGGTTGGAAATAGATGATCCGTAAGGTCCCTTCCAGCCCAAACCATGCTGATTCTATATTAACTTCTGCATAATGATTCTTTCATAAGAGAGTTCCTCTATACCACCTTCTCCTTCCAGCTCAGAATAGCGTGACAGTCACTGAGTATTTTTGCCTTATAAACAGTTTATGAATGGGAGCTATACCTCCTTCTAGAAAATCACCTGTATTATCGAAGTATGGACTCTTCCATACAAACCAAGCTCTTACCAGTATTTGTCAGCAGAGTTTCTATCTTCCAGACCCAAAACACCTGACAATGAGATAACTCTTAAGCTTTGAGACGCACTTACACTTTGAAACGACTTCATAGCACAGCGCTATACCTCGTCCTAAAGCAATTGAACTATAAAACTCGGCTGAAGCTCCAACACAGTGCTTGTATATGAGAGGGCCCTTTGATGATGTGACCAGCTTCTGGTATAGTAGGAAGAGTCTAAAGGTTGCTTTTGATCCTCCAGTTTGTATCCAGCAACAGCTGAGTTATCAACTCCTCACAGCTCTGGAGATGCAGCGAGAGAAGAAATCTCCCTGGGCAGATCACCGTCACTGCAGACAGCCTGCTAAGGAGCTAATTATACCCAAAGTTAATTTGCAATTTAGTTCATTTATGTAGGTCAGTTTGTAGGGCACAGAACATTAAAATGGAATATACATACACGTGCTATGACTTTTTCCACCAAGAAAGAAATGAACGAAGCGTTGACTTTTGTGAATTTTCTAGCGTGAGGGATAAATACATGCTCACTCCAACACAATAAGAAGAGAAAAGCTGCGCCCCGTAACCTGTTCACCACCCAGCTACAGTCCCTGATTGCAAAGCACTTAGCTCTAAACAACTAATCAGCGCCTTTCCATTCAATGGGGCAAGTAAGTGTATATCAGTGTTTACAAAGTCAGTGCCAAAGTTAAAAATAATCCAGTAAACGGGACCTCTATAATAGAATGGATCCATTTTCCATTTAATTCTTTTACGGTAGTAATACCCCAGACTTCACTGAAAAAAGAATTCCATTCTCATAGTTTATTAGAGATGTGGGTCTTTAATCCACTTTAAACAAATGTAAAAGACTGCAGAGTTCTTCCCTGCATTTGGTGCCCTTTCAGTTTTTTAATACTGTGGATGATAAAATATTGTATTTATTTTTATAAAATCAGCAGATGACACTAAACTGCAGGTGCTGCAACTGCTCAGAGGGAAACAATTCAAACCAGACTTGAGTAAAATGGAGAAATGGTCTGGTATCAAGAGCATGAAGTTAGCTGAAGGCCAGTACAAAGTATTACACTTAGAGAGGAAAAAGCAAATGCAGACTACAGTGACTCTGTTTTAACATGGGGTTTATAGTAGGCTACAGACTGTTTCCTTAATACTTTACTCTTGGGGGGGTGGGGGGGGGAAGGCATCATTCCAGGAGGTATTACATAGGGTATCATGTATATGGCACATGACGTAACTGTTCCACTTTTATACAACCAACAGTTCCAGCAGTTGCACTAATAAAGTCTCAGCTGGAGCACTCTGTTTAGCGTGGGGAATTAGGCATTAATAAAGATGTCTGTGAAGAGCATAGGAACTGGCCCAAGTCCGAAGGAGAGCAGCTCCAGTAATCCCAGCTCTAAAACACAAGACTTAGGAGGAGAGACTAAGTTAAATCCTTTTTTTTTGTTTGTTTTTAATTCTAGAAAAGACAAAAAACAGTAGAGGTAGGAAGATGCCTGCTAACAGTCTTTAAACTGATTACTTTTCATACCTGGAGAAAAACAGATAAATACCTCAATCATATTTTACGTATTTAGTTTGCAGAAATAAAGATTTAGGTAGGACTTTGGGGGAGGGGGAAGCATTCTAGTGATGAGAACAGCAAAAACTGCAATTGGTTGCACAAGGACACTGCAGAAATCACTATTACTAAGCGCTTTAAAAACAGGTTGGACAAACATCTGCCAGTCAACCCACGTATATTTGATCCTAGCATCCAGGTTACCTCCCAAGGTGCCTTTCAGCTCTACAGAAGAAAAGTTTTACTCAGACTTCCTCCCCATAAACAAATTAATGTGACTTGCAATCCGTAGAGATTTTATATGCACTTTTCTGGTCTTGGCTGGTGCCGGACGCTGATCTTAAATTTCAGTGCCACATTACAGAGGGTAATAATTTCTAATTACTGGGACGCTCTCCCTATCCAGCTGTTCACATACATACGAGATCCGCAGGATGGATTTCACACAGTAGATGGCTGACTATCCATGCTGGAGAGAAAATATTCCTGCAATATTAAGGAACAAAATATGGCAACAAGACCACAGTAGGCAGAAGACACAGGTAAAGCTGTCTTTTGGTATTCAACAAAGAACAAGCCGCAAAACAAAGCCAGCCGTGAAATGTGTGGTCCCTGGGCCTCAAATCCTGTACTGACCAATAGAACTTCAGTTTCATCAAAGGAGCTCCACCAAGAACTACTGCTCGGTACCGAAAATGTCCTCAATTATACAGGCTTTGTAAAGGAAAGGCTTATTTTAACGCAAGCGCTCAATTCAGTACACGCAAAATAATGCCTGCGCCCAGTAGCGCATTATTTCCAAAGGCTCGTTTCTTCTTCAAAACCCTAGCGCTCTGTCCTCGCCAAGCCACTACAGCAGCAAAAAGTAATTTTGTGGTATTACAAGCAAACTGAAAATACCAGCACTAGCAGAATTTTAAGAGTGTGTAATCAAGTTAAAACTAGAAAATGAAAACCAACATTTCCTCTCATTAGAATTACTTCTTGAAAACACTTCAATTAGGCGATGACAGGCTGTTTTTCTGGTTTGGGTTCCTTTTTTTTTTCTGCTGAGGCTTCTCTGTTGCTTAATAAAAAACACAGAGCAGGATCGCTAATTAGGAGGATACTCAGTATTTAATTTTATCATTTAATGTTACAAGCTGTAGCTTCACATTACTCATTGTACATCTTCTAGATAGGACTTTGAAGAGGGTATTTCGCTGCATGGTATGGTATAAACGCCACTGAGGTATCGCTGGTCCGTATTTCACAAACACAAACAAAGCAAATCCCACATCAGGGTGTGAGATGAGACAGTATCGTGCCCCCTTCCACAACCATAGGACAACGGTATAGAAAAGATGAGATAAAATAGTCATTTTGAGGAGCCTTATTTGCATCCCAACGAGCAAGGACTGGTCCTGTTAATCACGACAAATGGCTGAATTTGCAGGTTGTGTAACATCGGCTGAACGCGTGCTTGGGACTGTCCCAGTCCAGACCAAACACTGGGAATCGGGCAGTGAAAAATCAGCACACACTGGTGTCGAGTTGTAAAAAGTACAGTTTAAGCACAAAATAGTTGCATCAGCTATTTTCCTTTAACAAACCAAGCAGAAAACCACAAACTCTGCTATATGTTTGAGCCTTTAAATCAATATAAATATCTGCTACCTGGGCAAAACACTAACCTGCAGGAGCGGTAGATTTTCATCTTTTACATGGGCCAGATACTAGAACGCTGAATATACATTTATTTAGATATAATAGCTCAGACGAATGACCAAACTGAAGAAATATGGATTCGGCAACAGGTGACACCGTAGAGACTATTTTACTTTCCAACCTGACGCATGTTATTCCTCTCCCTCTAGTTTTTCCCAGTCCTTGCTCAGATTCTGTGTCAGTCTTCCCAGAACAAGCTAGCTAGCAGTTTTTGACAAAAAAACCCCCTTGATTTCAAGAGAGGGCCCCCACGCTCACTGCGAGTATTTCTGACAGTGGGACAGAAGGTCCTTCCCATCCTACTGTAGTCAATGCACATATACACCCCGCCACATACATCTGTATCTCTACACACCCGCACACACGTATAAGAGTTGAACTGATGTGATTAACATACTCAGAGGTAAAAACCCCGGGTTTCAGACCTTTCTCTCTAAACTGTGCAGAGAACACATGATCTGAATCCACCTCAGGTAAATCAAGCCAATTCCTGCTTTAGGATGTAAGCCTCTCTCTCTGGTTTGCAAATTTAAATACACACAGACAAAACATCCGACTTTTGTCCCAACGTCAAAGACTGAAAAGATCTTTAAGATCAGTACATTGGGGTTATTTCTTCTTGGTGACGGTACCTAGGGATGAGTGGTGAAGGCGGTAAGAGGCAAGACAAGTCCTCCTGTTCCGTCACCTAACTCAAACGCTATGTCATCCCAGAATCCAAGGAACAACAACCAAAGACAAGGGAGGCAGCAGGGATACCAAGTTGAGCCAAACCATGGCTCAGTCACACGCTAGGACACCACAATGGAGAAGAGAGAGTTTTCTGCCTGTGGCCCAGAAGAGGAACTGAATGGAAATGTTACTGGTTCACCACAGATGAGCTTGGGGCAGCAGCAGTGCCCAGCTCTGCCTAAATTCTGCCAGAGCAAACAGAAAAAAAGGAATTTTCACAAGAGCTTTCAACCCAGTAAAATTCAACGGGTTTCCACACAGATGCCCAGAGGCTCACCCTGACCAACGTTAGGCTTCCTGATATCTGCCAAGCCACTAATGCAAAGTACAGAAGGACAGCATCTTCTCAAATAAATTATTATAAGGAAATTTTAACTTAAGAACTAATGCTCAGAAATATTTGGACTATTTTCACTAAAGCATTGTAAAATAACCATGTGCCAAGCGTGGAAAATTGCAACCACAAATGTGCAAGCTGGGGAACCTCAGAAGCAATTTGGAAAACCGTCTTAGATTGGGAAGTATTTTTCAATCTTAAATACAGCCATCTTAAGTATAGGCCTCTCTCCTAAAAGGAAATTGGCTGTAATATTTCCGTTTTATTCTGAACTTAANAAAAAAAAAAAAAAAGCATAACCAATCTAACAACACTCCTTCAAATAATTTTTGTTTAAAAACCCCAGTGAGAACTACAGGAAAAAAAACATTCACACGTATCATTTGCCATACTGAATATAAATAAGGCTAACAGATAAATAATTACCTGGAAAAAATAATTACCAGTAAGAACAAACCCCTCAAACGGTAGTGATAAGATAGTAAATACAAACATACCTTGTCCTTGAGGAACTCCGTAAAATTCAGCAGCTATCCTTGCTGCCTCCTTGCGGTTTCCTTTCACAATGTAGAAATGGCTAAGGATGGCGAGGCTGATCTTCACAAAAAGTTTAAAACAAAAAAGGGAAAGTATAGTAAAGTAGACATTGGATAGCTGCTGGGCAAAAGGGCGACTTTCTTCTATGACAGTCATTGCTGCGGCGAAATCTCTCTCAGTGTTTGGGTCGGGCTCTCAAATGTGTTGATAAGATCATATGGCTCCAGCCACGCACTCTTGGGAACAACTGGTCCTGAGGAAAGAAAATATCAGCTGGTCATGATGCTTGCTGCTCAAAATATGATGATTATTTATACTGTACATAGTATTGAGTTCACTACCGCTCCTGCTAGCCTGGTGATATTCCAGTGGGATGGAATATAACAGCCACAGGTTCCAAGAGCCTGGATCGTAGTTGTTCCACTCAAAAGGTCTGTTTCATTCCAAATTCTGCATTTCTAATTCATTTATTTACCCTATTAACACATGTTGAAAAATCCACTGTCGAAAGTATTCTTACCAAGAACTACAATTTCATGTACAAACCCAGGTAACTCAGGTCATCGATTTTTGCTAAACTAAGTTCTCCTGCTCCTGAAGTACTTCATTTTATGTTAGACTACGATTTGTTTTCTTACAAAACCGGAACCACGTCAGTAAATGCTTGAAATACACGATAATAAAGAAGCAGGGATTTCATACACCCCGGCTTTGCAAGTCTCTTATTATTTTGTTCAGGCTGAATGAAAATATCTAGCATACGTGGCTTATAGCAATATACAAAAAGAGCAGACTATAAAAATCAAACTCCTAGATATTTTTATAAATAAGATCTCGGAGCACCCAAAATTAAATTAATTAAAATGTAATTAAAATTAAATCACTGCAATGGCAAATAAACAGCATGGAAAATTTATGCTTATGATACACATTTCATTGCGCTGCATCGTATTATTTTAAACCTATGACACAACCGGCTTTATTTCCTGGCCGGTTTTAGAGAGGGGAATCTAAATTCCTCAGAGTTTTTAAGAATGAATTTGGTTACATACCGTGAAGATATTATTCATGGTCATCAGCAGTGAGGCACAAATTGTTCCATTAGTGTGAGTAATTGCTGAGTATATAATGGTGTCACAACACGATACAAGCGGAGGAGCTGCAGGACAGAACTAGATCCCAAAGTAAGCTATAGCCCTAAAATAAAGAACCGCAGCAGCACAGGAGAGGGTCCTGCCCTAAACGTTTGCATTTCCTTTTAAATAAAAGAAATAGTGTCTTTAATTCTAGTTTAAAAATACCCACAGTAATCTTCAACTGAAACACTCCTTTCTATTCTACGCTGGATTCTCTCGTTTGATGGTCAGAAAAAAAGCATTTTAGAATGTTGGCAACTGTCCCTCGGGACCAGAGGGTACGAGCCAAAGGCCCCCGCGGCTGCAGATCCCCTGACTCCAATGAACAGCACAGCAGACGTCAAGGATATGATCCAAAATCCCATTTCTGAAAGGAAAGTGGCAAAATAAAGCACCTCTTATCATCTGGCTCCAGGAGTAATGCATTAGAGTAAGAAACTATAATGTTTTCTGGAAACTACATTCAAATAAACTTATAGAAATGAAGAAAAGACAACGATAAAAGGAAAAGTGCTTGGAAGTAAGCATCAAGATTTTTTAACAGAGAGGAACTGAATTGTGCTTATCTTGAGAGAAACAGACATTCAGTCTTTTTTCTTTGGAAAAGAAATTAATCCGCATCAAAGTCAAAACAGTAACCAGAAAAGGCAATTAAAAGGCAGTTTACCCTGTAAACTAGATTAGTCTGTGAAAAAATATATGCATTTTCTCCTAAATTTCATTTATAGACATTTTCTCATCCAGCCAGAATAGGAACTGCTCTCCTCATACCATAGTTAGAAGCAGGAGTGAGTACTTAAAATGCCAAATGAAAATCCCTTTTTATATTTGGCACATTGTTATCTGACACTGAATTGAGGTGTCATGTTTTCCATAGGGATAAATAGGCATTATGTTCTGAGCCAGCCCTGCCAATTTCCGTTTCAATCATTAACAGAAATGGTATTTTCCTTAGTGACATATCCAGTGTTGGAATTTCTTACTTCTTCCATCTTTCTACTAGGATTATTAAGCTTAACTCCACCAGTCCACGGAGCTCCCCAGCCATCTCAAGTGCCTGTGTTGCAAATTTACCGTGCAGAATAAGGAAGATTCATAATTATCTCACGGAAGACATTTTTCTTCTTCAGAGTGTTTTACCTGACACTTTTTTCTCCCTGTCTCCACATTGTCTCATGCTGTAGCTGTGCTTTCTCATCCGGACTTCTCCCACGTTTTGTTAATTAGCAAAATAGTCTTTCTTTATAGAGGTGAAAATCCAAATAGCAATTAGTATAAATAACAGCTGGGGTTAACAGCAGCGCTCAGAGTTAATCTTCGCCTTACAATTCTGTTTCCTGCTTCTTACGACTGCTGTAGATAAATCACCGAAATTTCTCAGCTTTTAGGTTGTCTTCTTCAGGTTGAACTTTTCTGTAAAGGATCAACAAAAACCACAAAAGCCTTTTCAAAAACCAGGCTGTGGGTGCACAGAATATTTTGTTAAGTGATCTTTAAAAAACCCTCATTGATAAAACTTAACGTTTCAGAAACAACATGAAAATTGAGCAGAAGGGTTATTCCTGTATCAAAGCTTGTCTTTTGTCCCCTCAAAAGTTTTCCTTTTTAGCTATAAACTACGTAAAAATGACAGAAATCCCGAGTTTTGAGAACTTCAGTTCACACATGCTCAGAAGAAGCTGGCAAAATTACTCTCCTAATAATAGTTCTTCTTTTTTAAAACTCCAGAAGCGCCAGCTTAACTGGAAGCTCTCCCAAGTGCACAGGACAACCGAGCGTATCCTAATCTAAGGCCACTAAAGCTCCGCAGCAAGTGCCATTAGAGCTCGTTGGCAACCCCATGCTACCAGGCACCCACTCATGAAAACAGATGTTAATGCTCACACGGCATTTTGTTGCTCACAAGCAACAATGTGAATGCTGAGAACTGAACCCAAAATAGCTGAGAGCGAGCCCAGGCAGACTGGGAGAACCGGGAGCAGAAAGCTACAGGCGCTATCATGGAAATCAGAAAGTGGAAGCGTAAGTAAATAAATAAATAAAGGATGTGACAGTCAATGTCATGCCAGGGAAGAGCGTAAAAAAAGGATATTTAAATGTTCCAAATCTTCTATTGCACGGCAACGTGAAGCTATTGGAGCAGGGCGGAATTCCAAACAGAAATGCATCAGCAACGTGTAACGAACATACAACGGTATACAGATATCACAACACTTGAAAAGAGCGGTGGCTTGATCTGGACAGTCACATTCCCCATATCATTTTGACTTTTGGGAAGGAAATGTCTCTGCCTCGTTTCCTCACTTGTAAAATGGGTTGAAAAGGACCCCTCAAGAGGAGTGTTCTGAAGGTGGCTTCGGTGCTGTTAACAAAACACTCTGCCATTCTGGTGAAAACAAGACAGAAACTAATAATTTTTCTTTTAATACAAAATTTGGATAACAAACCTAAATAAAATGAAATATTGACTGTTCATTCACTTAATGGCTACGAAAGGCATAGCATGTAAAATTATTACAGCATTTCAGGTTTCCTCATAGCACCCAGGAAAACGGCACCGAGCTACACTGCAGATGAACAATATTAAGATTTTTCTTTTGTTTCCAGAACATCGTAATACTGTGACAGACAAGGATCCCCCTAGTTTGACATACTCCCCCGCGAATAAAACGAGAACAACGTAACCGTTTGTCTGGTATGCTTTCCCCCTTTCTGGCAATTGACTATTTTAATTTTAAAGCCATTTAAAAAACTTCAAAGGCTGGAATTTGTCGGCTTAAATTCCTTTTTCATGTAGCTTGGTCAGTTATCATTTCTAAAGGACATAAGCAGTATATTCAAGACAGCAATATTGCCATTTATAATGGCTATAAAAGTGGTTCATTTCTAACTCCAGAGCTCAGACGAAGTATGCTGCCCTTTACAGCTTTCCTGTGTAGTGGCCAAGTGCAGAAATACAGTATTCACAGCAGCAGCACCTGTTTATACTAATTCCGACTGTTTGAGAAATCTAATGCAATTTACCCACAACCGAAGTGAGCAACTATTAGAGAAAAGTGTGCTCTACCTTCTACGGCTAATTACACAACCACAATAATAAACTCTTTAGTTTATTCTGGCAATTCTCCCTCAACGCTTTAGAAGACTGGTGTGCTGAGTTTTCAGTAAGGCGAGATAGACAAGACAAAAAACACAACCGAGATAATATTTAATCTTTGGAGACATTTTTTAATCCTAAAGACCATAAAACCCTTAGAAATACGATTCCTTTATGCCGTATACTTTGTCTTTCGTTCTGGAAAATACATTTACTTCTAATTAAATCTTTTGAAGTACTATCTTTAAATTTAGATTAATACAGGCTGTAGGAGAGTAGTTATACTCACGGCACAAATTCTGTTACAGTTAGTCTTAACAGTTTTCTTCAGTGTTTTGGAGACGCTTCTAAACGTCTGAGAGTGAAACTGCTTTTTTGAAGAGGAGATATGCAATACAGTATAAGGCATTATTTGCATGACACTTCACCTGCATGTCCTTCTCCACATAGAAGAGATTTGGCTAAAACTACACAAGAAGTCAAAGTAGTCATCCTGGGTTTGAAACTTCTGGCTAGTAACAAATACAACAAGATAATTTCATGAAATAGGATGCCAGGCAGAGGAACGGGAACTCTTATGTGCTTTAAAGAACGCATTATTTGATACAGCAGACATTACAGACAGCCCGCCAGGAGAAATTTCAAAAACAATGACCTCAGGACAGAAAGAGTTTAACTTAAAATCAGGAAGAAGCCACTAGTTCTAGTACTGAGCTTCTGATGTAAGCACACAGTGCTTGACATAGGACTCAAAAATGCTGAGAAGCCTGAGCCACCAAAAAGGCAACGTCTAATTCAGCACGAAAAACGACCTGCTTAGTGACCTGCTGACTTGTATTTAATAGGTGTGTGGGACGCTAATCCTCAACACGTACAATTTTACCTGACTCGTCTGAAGTTATTGAATGTTATTTATGTTGTTTCCTCCTTGATGTATGTTCTTTAAGCAATTTTTTCTATTATTTTCTATTCAAAGCATTTGAACTGAGTAAATCTAGATATAGAGCAACTACTTGAAAATGTATTTGCTCATATACGTTGTTCTGCAAAATGTTACCTTAACGTTGAAGGTAAGGCAAAAAAATACAGATATACCATGAAATAACTTTAAAAAAAAATATTACATGTTCTTTACAGTATTATCCTTCGTAAGTTAAGGATATTATGCGTCTATGCTTAGGCACAGAAAAACAAACAAATCATATTTAGCTGATAGCTACAAGAAATTCAGAAACTGGGAGTGACTGGAAGACATCAAAGAGCTGCTGGGCCCTTTACCAAACAGGAGCTCAAGCCCATTAGCACAGCCCAGACACTGCTCTTTCTTTGTAAAACATGAAGAGGTGGCCAGAGTACAGACTTTGTGCAGCTGTTCTGGGGGATAAAAAGAAGAAAAGTAAGAGAAGACAAAGTTTCGCCCAGAGTAGACCAAGCTCGCTTCAGATCTGAACTGCTTTTTCACTCCACCCTGGTGCTATCCTTAAAAATTCTACAGATGTACTCGACCTTGTGACAAAGCCATATTCTCAGCACAAAATCCCGAGAGTTCTGTTGCCAACTGAAGCAAACACGACACCCTAAAACAAACAAATGAAAGGCCTACATCTCCTTTTTACAGCTTTTCTTCTGAAGTACCTTCATGCTACGTCAATCCAGAATCTACACAAACAATGCAGCGTGAATAATAACTGATACCCAAAATTATGTTTCATTCAGATTTCTGCCATTTTCATAGTTCACGCTAGTCTTCTGATCACCCAAAACCTCTTTCAAAATGCCACGCAATTACACCTTAAACATTGTAACAGGGGAAAAATCAAAGTTAAGTGTCCTAAAATGTGTTACCCTCCTCTTCTTGGTAGTCACGCTCTGACTTTTGACGCTCATTCCACGGAACAGCTATGTATTTGGAAACCATTCCTCTTCTCTCATAAGACTATGATACACACCATTTACAAAGCTTTAAGGCACAAAAATTTATCTTACACAAATATGTAAATAGTTGCTCTCTATATTTTGGTGTAGCGCTTTATTTTCAATCACTTCTCAAACTGCTCCGTAAAGTCCAAAATCATGCTTTTGGGTGGATACGGTAGTACATTTTTTTTTCCCCCTCCACTGTGTTAAAATCAGTGCTCTGACACAGTTTAGGTTTTACACAAATCAAGTTCTTCTGGTACATGAATGATGCAACCTTTCATTTTTAACATCACGGAAAGTTTGCTCATTCTACTACTAACTTTTAAGGAATTTCAATTGGCTTTATTCGGGCATTTTGTCTTTCCTGTCTGTTGAAAACACTACTCCAATCTCAGAAAACAGTTCTAACATCCCGACTTACATATCAGGATTTCCAGAGGAGGGAATTAGTGGTCGAGGATTTAAGTATCAATCAGTATGTCTAGATGCAGCAGACATTCTCACATGTATGTGAGATATTCAAGCAATTATGAAATTCCAGTTTTCTAACTTTCTCGGTTCTTTGAAAGAACACAGAGACATTTTAAAGCTGTATCACTTTGTTATACACCCACTGGATAGCTGCTTCTCACGATGGTGATAGATTCCACTTCAACTACCAAGTCTAATATCAAAGAAGCCCTGCTATCAGCAACATTATCATATGAGCATGTTTGATCTGCTGAGCCAGTCCATCTAAGCACTGACAGTAAAGTTCTATACAGAAGGGAAGCAGGTATAACTGACCTGCTTACAAATAAATTCAATCATCTGAGTTCTGCTAAGAAACCTAATAAGTTTGTCCTACAGCATTTATTGCAGTCCTGTTTGGATACCGAATGCAATCCAATTAGTAAGAGTATTACAGAAGATTCCAAAGTCAGTCATGTGAGTACTTGGAGACATTACTAAAACCAGAAACGTGTCAAGAGAGCAGGCACACACAGCCTGCTGACAGACAAACTCTAGCAAATCTTGCCCCCCAGGAGCTTAAAAGGTTCCCACCTCCAGCTGCCCATTCCATTCCTCAGCTGAAAGTTCCTGCCCCTCCTTCTCCCTTCCTGGAAATTCACGGGTAGGAATGCGCGATGGTATTCAGCCATCTCAATTCAAAATCTGGCAATTTAAGCTGCTGATGTGTTACAAACTAATGTTTTGGACTTCACACTGAAAAAACCACTCTCACCCCCTACCACCCCATTCTGCTACGGTAGCAAGCTATGAGGGGAGAGTAATGTCAAAATGCACATACAAGCCACCTCTTAAGGATATTTAGCTGTAAATTTTGATGGCTTAATTTATTGATAAGGCTGTTATCAGTGAGACTTTGAAGAGTCTCCTCATTTTGCATCTCTTTCCCTGTGTATAAGTCCCTTCTTGGGTCCAAACAAATGTTTTCATCGCCAGCCACATGCCTATAGAACTTCCCAGATTCCTTCTTCAGCAACTGACTCACCCTCTGCCTGAGGTATGTGGTACTACCGCTACTACGCTTTTGATATTTGAACCAGCTCGACAGAGCTGCCTTTGCTATTTCTCATTTCTCTAGCAGGCAGTGCACCCACCCTATTCATCTAAGTTCATCTAACTGAACCTGGTACTTCCGCAGTTTTTACACTTAATCTTTAATGAACGGCAAAACGCCACATATTCTCATTAAACTGCTGTCTCTAAATAACTAAGTAAATAAATCGGTAACACTAAAATCCCAGAAAAGCTACAATGTGAAGATTTGTTTTTCATCACATGTATAGTCAGCACAAGAGAAATGGACTTGACAGAAACTTTTTGTTTCAACTGACAGTTTTCAAAAGACCAGATTCTCACCCAATGCCTCTTCTCTGCCACTCTGAAACCCAGACAGACCTCGCCAGCTGTTTGACCTAATACTACCAGGACTTTAGAAACTATTTTGGATCTACAATTATTTTTTATTTATTTATGTGTAAGACCTTTAAATTATGTCATCAAGATAAGACATTTGTCAGTTATTCTGAAGTGAAAAAGTCTGCTCAAAATAGTATTTCTGAGTTGCAAACGTTCTCCATCACCAACTTGAATTAATTTCAAAATTGTTAATTTTATTCTACATTATAGTCTGTCTTTTAATTTTCAATTGTTTAAGTGATATCTTTTTTTCTTCATTATAAACTGTTTCTATAAACAGTGAAACTATCTGTTTCCTTTAACGTTGTACCCGCTTTCTTCAAACTTTTGCCAGGTTTTCTTCTAGACTAAGTAGAAGTGGGTTCATTTATCTCCTTTATGCATAAAGTACATTCTGCTGCCTACGAAGGGTATTAATCAAAGGAAATTACAAAGTCAATGTCATGACTTAGTAGGGATGAGAGTTAAAAGATTATTCTGCAAGTATGTGTCGTGGCTCGGTCACTATACGCTGACTCCCATGGCTAGCGTTCATATCAGAAAAGTTTTTTCCATGCGCTAGAAGTGGGATCAGTTAAGTGATCTCATCGTGACAGAGCTAGCAAAACTTTCTCCTCCTCAAGCCAAGGCATGACAGTCTCTGCCTGGTGCTTTTACAAGTGACATAAAAATACTTTGTGATGAAGAAGTCGTAACTGACGTAGGAAACGAGGTAAAACTAGAGCGAGGTGAACCAGTAGCCCCCAGGCTTCTTGCCACAGAATGCAAAGCACAATGAAGCGTGAAAGCTTGGGCTCAATCAGTGATGTCTGAGAGGACTTTACCTAACATGGCTTCGTATGCCACGGGATGGGCAACGGCAAACCTGCCCGGAGCCAAAAATGAACTCTGTTGGGCTCCAAAACACACTTGGAGTTGGTTTTGGAGCCAAGAATATGTGGTCCCATGTCCAACTAAGCATTCATACAGCGCTAAATGAGACAGTGTTATAAAATATCAAGTTCATTCCGAAACCAGAAGTTTAAAATTCTCTGAGATTTTCTTGCTGGAGGACTAGCAATAAGAACAGAGCCAAGTCAAAATTTCTACTTGCTTATCTTCTTATTCTCCATACTTTGTAGATCCAAAACAAAAAAAAAAAGGAGGTTAAAAACAAAACCCCTTCAGCGCAGTCCGGAAAGACTTCTCTTAGCCACAGCCTTTCCAGGCCAGTTGTAAAAACTGCTCACCCAGAAGAAGTGCAAACTGGAAGGGGGCTGTTGCAATAGAGACAAAAATTCCCCAAGCTGCTCACGGCCACGTTTATTTTTATCTTCATCTACATACCCAGAGCTGCGTAAGAAGCTGTGTGTTGCTACTGTCTCTTAAAGAGATAACTTTTTCAATAATTCATAAAAGACAAATTCAATAAAGGATTTAGAATTTTATGGCGATATTTAGGAAGTATATATACATGGCCCCGGACAAAAAAAATGTTATCTGTACAGAAGTTATCTGTACAGTCTTCATCTAACTAGCTAGGTGCCAAAGATGCCGCAGGCACCTAAACTTTCACTTGTAAAATTAATTAGAAACTTAACCCCCAAGGAAGGCCGGGCTGAAGTTAACACCCCCCCCCCTTCACCTGGGATTCACCAGCCACACACCCCAAACTGTCTTGCCTGCGTGTACCTCGTTAGAGCTGATCCGTCTTCAGCGGAAAAACAAAGAACTCGCACCAATCTCCGTGGACGGTCAGCGCCAACACTTGCTATTTTGTTTACAGACGATTAAAGGAATCACTCACTAACCTGAACATCAAAGTAGAAAGATCTCAACCAAAGGCATCGAGCCGCTCGCTCTCAGAAGACCACTCTGATCATCAGCTGCTGAGTGGGATCAATCCTGCTGAAGTGCCAACACTATAAAAAACATAGAACACACGATTAATAGATCAAAGAGTGCAAAAGAACACAGTTCCAAAGTAGGACAATTCTGGGGAAGAAGAGAAGAAGGAGGGAGAATTCCACATTTCAGACCTGCTCCCAATCACATCGCTGCATTTTGTTCAATTAGTTTGTAATGGAAAATTAGGAAATTTCTTAAAGTAAGAACTGGCCTTAGGTGCTCTGCTGAGTATCCCTGAGTACACTGCTCAGGGATACCGAATATCCATTGCGAATACCTTACACCACCGCCTCTTGGAAATGGTCTCCCAAACTCTTCTGCATCCCCAAGATTCTATATATTTGTTTGCATAAGCATAGTATTTGACCCCTTCAGACTAACACAACTTAGACAGCTGACAGTGACTTCTGACATTAATATTACGCCACTATTCTTTACCAAAAAATCCCCAGATTTTATAGTTTTCACAGAACAAATTGGAACTTGCCAGCAGACAGCTATTGCGAATGGTACTCCTCCCTTCTTCCTTCACAACTGCCTTCGTTGTTTCAGATTTTTTCTCCTCATTTTATTTTGCAAGGTTGCAGTCATCAAAAAGCTACAGAAGGTTTCTATGTTCTGAAACAGTAACAGATCAGTCCTTAATAAATTACACCATCTGTCTTCCCCGGCACACTGTGCTTTTAAGTGACGTTTATTTAAGGGCTCTACTAAAATAAATCCAAAAATACATAAGCAACAGCCGTATTTATTCATTTGTCTTAAAAGCACATACTAATTTGGCTAAACCTTTTGATTTTGGTCTTCTTTAAGGTATTGACTGCTGCTTTGGAAATTGCACTATTTTACTCCTGTAAGTTCTGCCTTAGGTACTTAAGTTTTCCCCAGCAGCGGAGTTGTTTTATATCTAATGAAAAACTCTAAATAGGAACCGTAAGAACTAAAAGCAAAAGCAAAGGCAACTGAGCCTTTTCTTTGAAGATAGAAGAAAAGAATTGCATGCACATTTGGAGCTATCTTTTTGGTTACAGCAGAGATTTCGTAGCTGAAATGCTTAGGTTCCCCAGTTTGCAGTAAAAGCTTCCTTGTTGCTTCTAAGTCTTCAAATATTTGGGGGAAAAGTACCCACTTTTCAGTAACTGTTGTCCAAGGTTTCATTCAGTAACACTGTGTTCCAGACCATAAATCAAAAACCTTTACCTCTCGACAATTAATGTCCTGAATAACAAATCCAAATATAAAATAATAACAAACCAACACAAACCTTCGCACAAAAAGGTCTCTGTGTTTCTGGAACTCTTCTGGAATATCAGGAAGGCTGAGAATTACCAAATGCAAACCGCCAGAGAGTTTATCATCAGAATAAATGATGATAGGAAGGCCGTGCTGCCATACAGAGAGACCTGGACAGGCTGGAGAGTTGGGCAGAGAGGAACCTTCTGAAATACAACAAGNGAGGGATTTGGGTCTCTTCAGTCTGGAAAAAAGACGGCTGAGGGGGGACCTTATCAATGCTTATAAGTCCTTAAAGGGGGGGTGTCAGGAGGATGGGGCCAGGCTCTTTTCAGTGGTGCCCAGGGACAGGACAAGGGGCAACGGGCACAAACTTGAACATAGGAAGTTCCACCTAAACACGAGGAGGAACTTCTTTGCTGTGAGGGTGGCAGAGCCCTGGCACAGGCTGCCCAGAGAGGTGGGGGAGTCTCCGTCTCTGGAGACATCCCAACCCCGCCTGGACGCGTTCCTGTGCCACCTGCTCTGGTTGTCCCTGCTCCAGCAGGGCGTTGGACTGGATGATCTCCAGAGGTCCCTTCCCACCCTATAGTTCTATGATTCTATGAATATTGCTGGAGAGCCTATCCTCTTGGGGCCTGCAACTGGTTTCATTACGGCAAATGCACAGACACACAGCAATCAACAGTTCAGTGGAAATGAGGTTCCCAACTGCAAGGCATGTCCCCACATGTACTTTCATGTCCTACATTCAGTGCTAAACGGGGATACTTAAGGTCCTACAGATACTTACAGATACGTGCTACAGATATTAAGAATTGTCAGTGGAAACACAGAACATTACTACATTTTCCTTTTCTATTCCCTGCCTTTATCTTCAAAGACTTTTCTTCCCTGAATCACAGACCTGGCTCTCAGTTACACAGCGGGGGAAAAGAAACAGCAAATCATTCCAGAACACGCGCACATCAGAATGGCCTGGCAGCCCACCCCTTCTTCTCCCTGTCCCTTCAGTCACCAGGAGGCCTCCAACATTTTTAGAACCTTGGATCTGAGCTCCAGTTCCAAGTCACAGCATTGAAACCTTAGGGCTGGGAAAGCTAAATATAACTGAACCGCTGCTGACCCCTCTTGTCCGCCCTGAGAAATCCATGTTAATCAGGCCTGGTGTACTTAATACAGTGAAATACATGAAAAAAAGCCATTTTACAGACTGTCTCTGCCCTCGGTTCTCAAGTCTTGTGATGATGAAGGTCCATGGAGCAGTAATGGGCGCCAAGCTGGGTCAAGGAAGAGGATGAGGAGCTGGGACCCTGTTGGAGCGGGTCCAGAGGAGGCCCCGGAGCTGCTGGGAGGGCTGGAGCCCCTCTGCTGGGAGGACAGGCTGAGAGAGCTGGGGGGGGTCAGCCTGGAGAAGGCTCCAGGGAGACCTTAGAGCCCCTTCCAGTCCCTAAAGGGGCTCCAGGAAAGCTGGGGAGGGACTCTGGAGCAGGGAGGGGAGCCGTGGGACGAGGGGGACAGTTTTAAACTGAGAGCCCCTGGCCCAGGGTGCCCAGAGAAGCTGTGGCTGCCCCATCCCTGGAGGGGTTCAAGGCCAGGTTGGACGGGGCTTGGAGCCACCGGGGCTGGTGGGAGGGTTGGAACCGAATGGTCTTTAAGGTCCCTTCCCACCCAAACCACGACAACCCTCTCACCGCCTCAGCCGAGCTTCGCCATCGCCACACTGGGAGGAGCGAGGTGAAAACCTGCCTCGTCCTGCGGACAGCGCGGGGCCACAGGGCCAGCTGGGAAGGCAAAAGGATTCCAGTTACACACCCGGCTACTAAAGGTTTCCAGATGAGATGATTTACGCGCCGAGTGTGCGTAACACAGGCAGATCAACAGGAACATCTTATAGGGTGCTTCCTATAGGAAAGAAGGTAGGGAATGGCAAGGCACGCCACCAGTGAAAGCAAGATATCAAGCGAAAGCAGTGATATCAAGAGAAAAAGCAAGCTTCCACCTCAAATATGATTTACATTTTATTAACTAAATGCAAAAATCCACCAGAGCTACCAACTTCCCTGGGCAAAGAATACCTAAGAAACATGGCAGGTGGTAAATAATTAATGCACAGAAAGTGCTCCAACAGGTTACAACCTTCTTTTTTTTTTTTTTTTTTCTCCTTTTTGTCACCCAGAGTTACAAAGGAACTAGGACAAGCATCCGTACTGTCATAATTCACGGCGAGAGTCCCGAACAGCAGCCCTAACCCCGGGTAACGCTCCCAGGAGACGCGGACGCGCTGCTCC
>VXBH01002952.1:750601-774539 GCA_013400035.1 Rynchops niger | reverse complement strand
ATGAACACGGTGCTGTCCCGGGCCAACTCCCTCTTCGCCTTCTGTTTGAGCGTGATGGCGGCCCTCACCTTCGGCTGCTTCATCACCACCGCCTTCAAGGAGCGGAGCGTGCCCGTCAGCATCGCCGTCTCCCGGGTCACGCTGTGAGTGCGGGCGGGAGCGGGGAGGGCTGGGGGCGCCAGGGTTGCTGAGGTGAGGGGAGGCCTGGCCGCCCCGGCAGCTCCCCGCTGTCGGACGGGGCCTTGGCGGTCCCCGCCTCCCGGCCGCTCCCCGCCGGGGCCAATACGGGAGCCCCACGCCGGCCTCCGCCGCCTCAGGGCCCGGCCGGGAGGGAGCAGGGGTGGCCCCGCCCGCCGTGGGCCTGCTGCGGCTGCCGCCGCTCCTTCAGCAGGGCGGTGAAGCGGGGCTGACAGGAAGATGAGGTGGTTTAACCCAAATAATGACTTCGTGCGTTTCGGGTTTGGCCGCGTTAACGAGCTAAAGCAGCTCATGGAGCCTTGGAGCAGCCCCTGGTGTGTGTGACAGGAGCGGGTGGCAGCAGGGTTTGTGTCTGCCTACTGTGTCTAGTTTTGGGCCCCTCGCTCCAAGAAAGACATTGAGGGGCTGGAGCACAAGTCCTGTGAGGAGCGGCTGAGGGAGCTGGGGGTGTTCAGCCTGGAGACGAGGGGGCTGAGGGGAGACCTTCTCGCTCTCTGCAGCTCCCTGAAAGGAGGGGGCAGCCAGGGGGGGTCGGGCTCTTCTCCCAAGGAACAGGCCAGGGGACAAGGGGAAACGGCCTCAAGTTGTGCCAGGGGAGGGTTAGGATGGATATGAGGAAAAACTTCATGGAAAGGGCTGTCAAGCATTGGAAGAGGCTGCCCAGGGCAGTGGTGGAGTCGCCATCCCTGGAGGGATTGAAAAGCCGGGCAGACGTGGTGCTGAGGGACATGGGCTGATGGTCGGACTTGGTGGTCTGAAAGGTCCTTTCCAACTACGATAATTGTATGATTTTATGAAAGGGAAGGTGAATGCAAATGAAGAGTGAGAACTGCTGTCACCTTTTAGATTGGTTTAATATCTTAGGAAAATAAACCCCCGTATTTATGCTACATTGAGGATTGCAAACAGCATAAAACTGGTATAAAAGCATGGTTTTGGGTGTTCTGATGAGCTTGACTTATAAGAGATTGTTGCAGCAGGTCCAGAGGAGGACATGAGGATGCTGGGAGGGCTGGAGCCCCTCTGCTGGGAGGACAGGCTGAGAGAGCTGGGAGGGTTCAGCCTGGAGAAGGCTCCAGGGAGACCTTCCAGCCCCTTCCAGTCCCTCAAGGGGCTCCAGGAAAGCTGGGGAGGGACTCTGGAGCAGGGAGGGGAGCCGTGGGACGAGGGGGACGGTTTTAAACTGAAAGATGTGAGACTGAGATGAGATCTGAGGCAGAAATTGTGTGCTGTGAGGGGGGTGAGCCCCTGGCCCAGGGTGCCCAGAGAAGCTGTGGCTGCCCCATCCCTGGAGGGGTTCAAGGCCAGGTTGGACGGGGCTCTGTGCAGCCTGATCTATTTGAAGATGTCCCCGCTCATTGCAGGAGGGATTGGACTAGATGGCCTTTAAAGGTTCCTTCCAACACAGACCATTTTATGATTCTACGAGGTAGCACACTACCACCTAAAGGGTGGCTACAAAGAAGATGGAGACTCCCTTTTTATGTGGACTCGCATGGAGAAGGCAAGGGATCACAGGTACAAGTTAATCTAGGGGAGATACTGATTGGACACGAAGAGTAGAATTTTCACAATTAAAACAATCAGATGTTAGAATAATCTTCCCAGGGAGTGGTGGAATCCCCAGCATTGGATATTTTTAAGATTCACCCTGGACAGGGTGCTGGGCCATCTTGTCCGGATTGTCTTTTGTCAAGAAAGGCTGTGCCAGGTGATCCTTGAGGTCCTTTCCTACCTGGTATGCTATGATTCTTACTTGGGTGAAATTGTAGTGCTGTGCCAGTCTCTTCCGTGATGCAGAGATCTGGTGTTAATGAGAGGTGTTATACCTTAGTTGCTTCTCTTGATCTTCTGAGAAGTTCTGCACACCCAGTTACTGCACCAGATTGACAGTGATTGAGAAATGAAGTCAAGTGCTTGATAGGGCTTACTATTTAAAAATACATTGTTTTTTTGCAAGGGGATGGAAATCCATAGCAAGGCTTAAATCGTGACGTTTTAGTGGTATTTTTCATAACTACCGTCTCCAAAACCGTTTTTTCTCCTGGTGGACTTATTTTTTTTTTTTTTTCCTTTGAGATTACTAAGCTTAGTTTAATTGAATGATATTTTAATGGACTAATTTTCAAACTGGAATAAAGGTAAATAAGAAGTTGATAATTCGTAACATTGCTGTTACACAAGGTATTAAAATTCATAGCTGATCGCCAGCCTGCTGAGGGTAAGTTTGGTAAATTGATAAGCTCTGTGAGTGCATATGAAAATATCTGTTGTCTCTGTTATTGTCAGTTTTCTTTTTCTAATGTGGTTTACTGTGGCAATGTCAGATATTCCTCCAAATGAGGGTTTGTAATAAAGTCTTCCAAAACGATACGAGTTTCCATAATGTGGAAGAAAATGAGCATTTTCTTTATACTGCTACTTACATACATTCCGGGGAGAAATCTTGTGTAAGTTGTGTGAACTACAAACATAAACTCTGTTTTATCAGAATGGTTGGAGTGTCTTGTGTGAGACTGAGCACTAGAGGCTTTTATTTATGGCAAGTTAAGGAATAATGTTGAAAATGGTTGCCAGCAGACAGCTATGCTGCCGGTGTTCCGATCAGCTTCATATATTTGGGGATGGCTAACACATGTTTTATGAAAATGAAATGTGGTGTAGTTTAGGTACATACAGATAGAGATTTTGGTTAACAGGAAAAAGTCTATAGGCTATTTTTATAACTTAGGCTACTGTGGTGGCAAGGCCTGGCATTCAAAACTGGGGTGCCATAGTTTCTGTAAGGCAGGTTTTGTTTTGTAATGTTGATTATGTTTTAGACAAAAGTATTTAAAAGAAAGTACAGAAAATGGATAAGGGAAATAAAAAATAAGAATAATAATTTATGTAATGCATGAAGGAGAAATTATGAGAAAGAATAATCTTGTGTTTTCTTTTGTCTTAGAAAAAATGTAGAAGACTTCACTGGACCTAGAGAAAGAAGTGATCTGGGATTCGTCACGTTTGACATTACTGCAGATATCCTTAATGGAAAAAATGGTTTGCGAACACTTTGAAATGAGAATATCTTGACATCTATTTTTGTTATCCTACAATCTACAGATATTCAGGACTTGAGGAAAACTAACAATTTGTCTTAAAATATAAATTTAAAATAGTGGAAAGTAGGGCAGTAAAATAGAACTTGGAATAGCTCTTCTGTCTCTAGTAGATGATACAGGGCAAGTTGTTTTCTTTCTGTTTTTTAATGCCCGTTTTTAAAACCAGCCTCTGTAGCGAAGTGTACTTTATCTAATAATGGGAAGTGCATTTTGACATCTGGACAGTATTACCGTTAAGTGGAGTTTGTATTGGTGGTTTGGGGTGTGAATTAATTACAGGGTTTATGTAGCATACTATTTTTACTGTCGTACGGAATCTAGAAACTCCGATGCACCTTTCAAACTCACTTTGTTGTGAGTCTTTCAAAGTTCTGGCCACATAATACTTGCATACAAGTACCTGTCTTCCTTTAAAAATAAAAAGACATTGTAATCCTTTATTTGCTTAGATGTTAAACTATCAAATCTTTAATATTAGATAGCATGAAATTTATTGGGAAGCGTATGAGATACTACAGAATTTATCACACTACTTTTTGGCCTCTTTCTCATTGCCGTTACCATTTTGCAACTTCTCTTTTGTATTTCTCTGCTTCTCTGTTTGTTTTTTATTGCGGAAAGGGGGTTGTATGTGGGTGTTTCTGTTTGGTTTTGTTTTGGGTAGGTTTTTTGACAGTAGAAGGGAATCATTTGTAGGATTTTGGGTCTTGATATAAAAAAAAAAAATCAGTATTTTTCTGCATAAATCAGAACCAAATAGGAGGCAGCATGCTTTACCTCAGGTGATTACATTAAGCCTTGCTTTGCAGCTGGGCTGAGATTCCTGGGATTTTTCCCTGTGTGCTGTTTTTTGTCACCATATTAGGCAAGATGTTGATTACCTCTGTGTTTCGGTATACCTGTTTCAGAGAGTACTGCATTGTGTAAGCAAACCAAACAAAATACAAATCTTGAATGCATGTGAACGCTGGATGAACAGGTTAATCAGATTTTTGCAAGTATATGTTGCACAGGAATGAGGGGGATATTTTTTTTATCATCTGGAAGCAGGAGAGGTAAACTCCTAATCTGAATTTTACCTCTGAAATGTTTATACATATTAAAACCAGAGACTAAAATTCTAAAGTCGGTGAATTCAATTGTATGCAGTGTATGTGGGCGGAGGCAGAGCAAGGCAGGACGGGACCTCTAAAAGAAATGTTCTTATACAAGGATTAGTCTGCAGTATGTGGATGTAAAGATTTCATGTTTTAATGACTTAATAGTACCAATAGTATTAAAAATTTTTTACGAAAACTCTGACTTAATCTTTCATGCCTGCCATAAATAAACCTTGCAGTGTCTAGAGCTGTAAAATACAACTTTCTGGTAGGCCATTTGGACAAAATTTGTAAAGAGCTACTGCTACATGGGCTCTCTGAACTAACGGAAACAAGCTGTTAGTCCTAGGAAGAACTAAGTAAAATGGGAGCTAGAAAAAGAAACTATGAAAAGGGAAGGGGAGGAGACAGTTTTCATAAGCTCTTTTTAGCTTACTTAATTCGTGGCTAACTTTACCAACTGTTAAGAAATCCTGCAAAGGAGATCTTGAGAATCTTGCTTGTTGTTTTGAGTTAGATGATGAAAAATGTTCAAGTAAAACAGTTCTAGCCATTCTTACAGCAGCATCAATTAATTATTTAATGCTTTTCGTAGTGCCTTTTGAATTAGCAGCTTAAAACCGTGATTCAGTCTTGGGATGAGTGGAACAAGATAGAACAGATTTTGAGACTGGTTGGGGAATCTGTTTAATTTATTCTTCAGGATAGTGGTAAATAGAATAAAAAAGAGGAGTGGGAAATAAAAGTTTACAGCTAATCTTTATTGTGAGTTAAAAGGTCTTTTTCTTAGTAGTCTCACGTGGTGCATTTTATTGCTAAATCAACAGACAAGTATTTGAATATCAGTTTTATTATACAGACGGTCTCAAATGGCAGTCATCAGGTCTTTACCGTTGATGAAAAATATGAGCAGAGTTTTGTTCCAGTCTAATAAGCTGACTTTCTTTGTAGTAAGTAGGTAATTAAATATGCTAATTCCTGGTGTCCCTTCCAATGTGCAATACTTCCCGCCTACTAACTTCTCTAATGTGGGTATTACAGGCTCTTTGAACTCTCTACACTCCATCAATTTTGTATTTATATACCGTTTAATGCTATTGTATCTCCATCCGTAGTTGGATACCGGGGTTCTTTGGTAGTATAAGCAATAGCTTTGGAGATATTTACTAAAGAATTCTGTCTTGCCTTTTATGTTTAAGGTTTTACAATAGATTGTCTATCAGCAGCTTATGGTTACTAGCTTGCAGCGTCAAATGCAGAACTCTTAAATCATTGAAGGAAATAGCTGTTAAATTTCGTAAATATTAAAAAGAAAAAACAAACCGAAAACCTGTTGCTTTAATATGATTAAAATTTATACATTAGAACTCCTGAAAGTCCTCTGATTTATGAATACGATGAGGTATGTTGAAAGATAAGAGCTCACTGTAATTACCGTAGTCTGTTTAGATGTAGGAAAAAATAAAACAAGGTTATGTAAGTACAATATGGTATTTTTCTTAACTCGCATACATCTGCAGAGTATATTTGACTGGAATGTTAAACAATTGTTTCTATATTTGTCTGCAGAATATTCAACGAAAAACAATGTAAGTATTGAAAAGAAAGTCGAAGCAATTACCCATTTTGTACTGCAGCTATTTTTAACATCCTGAAGCTGTGCTGGGGAGAGTTAAGGCACCAGCGTTTCCTTCTACCTTGGGCTGTTTTCACTGGCCTTCGTGGTTGTTGCTTTCTTGGACAGTTTAGTTGCAGGGCGAGAAGTTCACCCTCGTGAAACCCAACTTGATATGTGCCCAGCAGAGCAGGTGAAAAGTAACACATACTTTGTTGTTTACTTGCAGTAGTGTGCTGTAAATGAGTTTTTTCGCTTACTTTCTCTGTGTGGTTTACTTTTCCCTAACCTTCTGCAGTTGACTGCTGTTAGAAACAAGGGACAGTGGCCTCTGGTCTGGCCAGGTGTGGTGGGTCTTTTGTTCATCGATCATAAAAGTGTTTCCTCATAACAGTTACTGTGGCCCCATAATACATTTATGTTATCTTATCATATTTCTAAAAATAATTGGCTTTGCTGCATCCTTGAAATTGGTTGCTGCTGCTATTTCACTTTGGATAGCCATAGGCTTTTTTCACGGATCTGACAGGAGCTGTGTGGAACATCTGATGGAAAAATTATTTAATGAAACACCACACTAACATGATACCGCTGAATTTTTTTGTTAACTTGCTGCACCAAACTATTGCCCAGCTTTTCTTTTTTTTTTTTTTTTTTTTTAAAGTAACCTTCATTATTTTATACATGCTGGTGGATATCGTATTTGTACTAAAATAGTTCTTAGGCCTCTTTTTCAGAATCTGGGACTTGATTGTCTTGTTTCGTCTTCTAATTTTTTTTCACATTAATCACTAGGTCTCACAAATACTGAGAAATATTTTTTTCGAATTTTTTCTCTAAGGTACTAATCAAGATTCTTTAGTACCTAGCTATATAAAAGGACAGTATAAAGCTTCAAACATTTAAGAATTTGGGATCCATCTTTTGAGTTGTTCGTACAATTCTTGGAGTTACGCTTGCAATTAGAGTAGAGGTTTTTTCCATTAACTTTGGAAAAATGTTAAATACCTAGATGGTGTTGTGACAGCTCAATTTAAGTCCTTTATTTGAAATAAAGTCTAAATACTGCTTCAAAAGCGACTTACCTTTGCAATTCAAAAGGAAAAATCCATCATACTTTATAAGTCTTTAAAGCTTATGACTATTTTATATGTCTGTCTTATGTTTTATTGAGCTGTTCTTTGTTGTTTCCATTTATTCTGTGCCAGACTTCAGTGTATAGTAGTACTAGTTCCCCTCCCCTCCTCTGTAAAGGATTATTTTGTTAAATTAGTTATGGATTGCAAGCATGTACTTCAACTTCAGGGTTTTTAGATGAATAATGCTATGAAATTCCAGTAGCTGAATACAATCTTGTAAGGTACCTTGGTGACTTAATTATAACTGTATTTTTAGGCTCTAAACCAGGTGGTGCTTTGGGACAAGATCATGTTGAGAGGAGATAACCCAAGGCTGTTCTTAAGAGACATGAAGTCAAAGTACTTCTTCTTTGATGATGGAAATGGTCTGAAGTAAGTAAATTTTTTTTTTTTTATTATTATTCATGGTTTCTTGATTTACTCGCGTATGCTGCATTTTAAATGTCTTTTTATTGCTGTGGTAAGGTATCTATATTCTGATATTCTGACAGTCTATTGCATCTTTGTAGCTTGATTTTTAGAAGATTATCTTGGGGTACAAGATCCCCTGTTTCTTGTGTAGGCTGGAAGATGCTCTGCTAATATGAGCAATAGGCTCCTGGGCTTCTGCTTCCAGTATCCTCATCTGTGCAGAACTGGTTCTGTGCTGTGCTCAACTCCAAAGGAGTTGGGCAATAGAAAAAAAGACTTATCTGGAAAACAGGTAATAGTTCATGAAGTAACTACACAAAATTAAAAAGCCCATTGTTTCTGGATCAGGAAAAAAATTTGTATCCTAATTTGTTTACTATTAGTAATTATGAATTAAATTGGTTAACGTGAGTGTTTGTGCTGATAGTCTTTGTTGCTTTTGCAGGGGAAACAGGAACGTCACTTTGACTCTCTCCTGGAATGTTGTACCAAATGCTGGCATTCTACCTCTTGTAACAGGATCAGGACATGTGTCTGTACCTTTCCCAGATACCTATGAAACAACAAAAAGTTATTAAATTATACCAAACCCTAAGCAAGATATTTTTATACTTGTATATTGTGAATAAATTTTATTGCGGTTTCTTCTCACATCCCGTGCAACCCTTCAGAGAAAGGTACTTAATTTCCTCAGGTCTTAACAGCATAGGAAAAGGAAATGAAAGTTCAGGGTTGTTTTTTTAAATACAACATTGAAGCTGAAACTTAAGGGGAAAGGTAAACTGCAGAGTAGTGGTTTTGTGGGGGGGAAACTGAGGAAATTTTTTTTTCTTTCTTTCTCCCGGCCATCTGGGTATAGATCTCCATTTCTTTTAAATAAACATTTTTAAACCAGAAGATAGTCTTACTGTGGTTTTTTTTCAGGTACTGTGATAGTGTGTAGAACTGAAATACACCTTCTGGAGTCAGGTTCTGTGAGTGCCTGAAGGAAATGGCTATTCTTTTTTCCACTGTTTTGCTAAATCTGTGCTTGGTGTGTGAGAATAAGGTAAGCTGGGGCTTCTCAAGGGCTGCCAGCAGCTCCTTTGCAAACCAATAGTCCCGTTTTGTGTGCCATTAATGTAGCCCACATGCAATTCTGTATTATAAAACATTTTAATAACTGCTTATAATGAAATATTTTCACTGTAGTAAGCACATCAGTAAGAAAAGTCAAAGCTTTAGGTAAAGGAAGACTCTACAAAGCAACCACTCCATTTTTATTGGGATCTGCTCAGTGGGAAGAATGAACACGCTCATTCCAGAGGGAGCTGGAACAATTGAATGTGCTGGGGACTTTCAAAAAGAGCAGACAGTCCGAAATCGGGGCCAAAAAGAATAGGAAAACTGACAAGAATTGCAGCGTGACAAACCTTTTGAAAGAAGAGATGCAAAAGGTGGGAGCAGAGGCTCCCCCTGTGTTGTGAGTTCACCAAAGGGCTGGTGGATTTTGAGGAAGCCAACTTGGCTTTTAAAAGGAAATCTTTAATATTTGTGAACTTTCCCTAAGTGACTCTTTGGTATCTTCTACGTGTTGGTGCGTCAGTCAAAGAGGTGTTGAAAAAATTTCCAAAAAGTGTTTTGTGTTTTTACAAACAAGATTTTGTTCAAGCATGAGAACTGAAAAAGTATTTTCACAGGAATATTTCAGGACAATTTTTCATTTGTATCTAACATATTTACCTGAATTTCTCTTCTCTGAACTTGTCCTGTTTTCCACAGATTAGCATAATCAGTGCACTGAAACATGTCCAATTTTTAGTGTGCTTTGCTGTCAAGTGTATGTATTGCTCTAAAAACTGTTACAGAGAACTTAATACTGTCATACAGAAGGAAAACAAAAAAAAAAAAATATTTTTTTAGAGGTAATTGGGCACACTTGTGGAGTTGTTGTGTTAATTGCCAAGTGGTTGGTTTATTCATAAATTATATTCTTGGAATGTTTACTGAAACATCTTTCTTGTGGCTTGGCACTCACCCCCTTCCCCGATTCCTTTGGCAGCGCCCTTCTGATGGACATGGAGGCAAAGACAGGGATCTGCCCTCAAAAATCATCAGGGAGAAATCCACATTCTTCCCTCCAAACAGGTTCAGGGAGCAAGGGGCGAAATCCCTCAGCTGGTAATCCTCGTAAAACCTTTCAAAAAGTAAAATTACTCTGGTGTTTTATTGTGATGGTTCTCAAAACATTGATAAAGAGAATGCTCTTTTATGGAAACAAAGGGCATTTACTTCCTCTTGTCCCTTCTTGATACATTTTATAAAAAGAGATGTTATTATTGCTGGCGGCTGACTGCTCTCTTAGATGTGCTACTGACTAAATGATGTGTTTTGTAGGGATGTGTACAAAAGATGTATTCCCTAGCAGCTGCTGTACTTACCGGGAAAAGCCTTCAGACCCTTTTGCAGGAAACTGGAACTGCGGACACTTCTGGTGCGTTTCAGGTAGCGATGCATTGGGGGTCGGAGGCAGGAATTCTTCTTTAAGGGCTGAAAAATACAAAACGTAGCCGGGTTTGCATTTGCTGCCGGGGGCGTGCAGCAACCTGCAGGAAGGGAAAAATAATGCTTAAAAATACGTATTTACAGCTCCGCTCCCCTGCGCATACAGTCTTATTTATGGATTGGCACTATAGATAGTGAAAATAGACATTTGAGAACATACATTACTCCTAAATATTGGGGTTTTATTCTTTTAATAAGTTCCTTCTAGACAACGAAATTAAAGCTAGCTATTGTATTGCTTAGCAGCCAGATTGAAGTAGAGTTCCTATGTTATTTTTGGATTACAAATGTTAGAAATGTTCTTCTTCTAAAAATCATTTCAACAGGTTTTGTGGGAACATTTCTGTAAAATGAAAGCCATTTAGATTGAAAATTCAGCTATTGGAGGAGCAATCTTACTCCAAATTTGTGTCAGAAAATACGTAGAAAATAACTATTTCAAAGTCTTTGGTATTTAAGGAATGTCCTAGTTTATTTGGCTTCTTTATTTTGGAAGAAAACTGAGATTTTCTCCATTAAAGACAGTTTTAAAACTGGTTTTAAGGCACTTTAGACTGTTCATGCACACAAACAAGCGAACAGGTGTATACTCCTTAGCACGAAGAGTCCCGTTCTGAGCACACGGGTAAATCCTCGTATTGCACTACTCACATCAGATATATTTTTATTACGGAAAAATATAATCCACAGTTTAGCTCGAACAAGCCAAACTACTGCTGGATCTTTTCCTGGTGCCTTCCACTGCCTCCCTGGGACCAGTTGTGTGAATCTGCACGCTCCTGAAGCAATGAGGCGCAGGTAGAGACAAGGGAAGCATTCCAGCAAGTTTCCTTTTCCCTTAGTATTGTGTCATAGTAATAATTCCTTTTATGCAACTTAGCTTATCCACTAATTGTTCTTAATTAGCAATTCTTAATTAACTTTTGGTTTACGTGGAAAGGTGGTCAGAACTTTTTTCTGTTTATTCCAAACTCACGAGTTGCAGTTACGATTTCTTTTTCCAAACATTAATAGTCTAATAACAAAATTCTAAATCATCTATGCGTAAGCTGTTGAGAAAACAAAACAAAAAAAAACCCCTGAATCAGTATAATATGTTATGCAGACTTAGAAGCTGCTGATTCAGAATAAAAATAATAGAGCCAGAAATATCATTCAAAGAGTATTTAAAAGCTGGGCCGTGGTCAGGTGGGGGTCCCCGACCTCATGCCCCCCAGCTCAGTGTCATCGCGCACCCTGGGACCCTCCACTGCCTTCTGGCTGGATCCCCTCATGTTCATCGGCCGTGGTCTGGGCCAGAAATTCTGAAAAATTTTCCTTTAAAATCACAAAACTGTCAGAAGTGGAGTGAAGATACACGTTTCCAGCACTAGAGGGACAAGTGTTTTTTGTCATTTGAAGGCATATATATATATATTATACCCATAACTTTGTTAATGGCAGTTGTGATTTATTTTGCAGTTGTGATCCAACAGCTTGAAAAATACTTTTTTTTTTTTTTTTTCTAGAAAAGGGAGGTCATTAAGTGGGGACTCCCTTTGCAAAGCCACGCTTTGGGCTTCAGGCACAGGGCGTTGCTCCTGCGGTGGGACAGGGATGAGAGACACAGTGCCATCAGTTCAGCTCCCCTCCTCGCTCACCATTTTCTGTCTGGGATGATTTGTATCTGTTAGACCTTATGGCGGGCACAGGTGATGGTAGAGATTGGGTTGGCCCATTAGCGAGCGTGCCCAAGTTTGGTATTTCACTTGGGGATTTTGCTGAAGTCCACCCGGGGCTGGGGAGGAGGTGGCTTGGAGTACTGTCCTCCTGTGATGGTGTGCTCCACTGCCTCCCCTAACCCTGCCCAGGCGATAACCACCCATGGTGGTCACAATGGTGCATCTGGTCGTGTTGGCTCCAAGGTGGTTTCGGGGAGACAGATAACACCACGACAGCCAAGGGCTGACTGGAGCAATGTGCCCACCTCACCACCACAGTGGCACTGTGGTCAATATGCAAATATGGCTATAGGTCAGTCATCTCACCCCCGTAAAGAGTGAACAGGCCAAGAGCCCTTTGAGCTCTCCTGCACGGCAGCGGCTGCACACCGGGATCTCCCCTTGGGCAGGGACACCTCTCAAGGTGACTTCTCGAGATTCAGGGATTCCTTGCTGCAACAGATCCTCGGTAAGTGGCTAACAGCACGCTAAACTTTGAAATCTGAGCTAAGTGATAGAAGGGATTGCTTGCACATATCTAATCCCTTAGACATAAAGCGTTGACCAAGTCTGGGACTGGGATTGGATCCAGCCGCAGCCAGACTCCTCTCTGAGAAGGATTTGAGAAAGCAACAGGGTCCTCTCTGAACCTCAGCTCAACGGGAGGGTCTCCCTGAGCGCTCTGTCTGACCCTGTCCTCTGTAGAGTAAATAACCAAGTGTGCCTTGCCATCGAATCTTGTTAAAACACTGCCGCATTTAATATCAAACTTTGTTAAATCCCTACTTTATATCAATGAACGTATCGCTGTTTCTCTCTATGAGTGAAGTGCATCGCTGAATCCACGACACCTGGTTAAAACTACAGGCTCCCGAAACTGAAGTAGGGTTCCCAGGGTGGCTTAGTTGCCAGACCTTAGACAGTAGATCCACATAGTGGATATGACCTTGTAATATGCTTTAGGGGTAGGGTGTTATTTGCTAAATACAGTCTTGGGAATATAGAGCTGGGGGCAATAGCTCTAGACACTGAGAAAAGTTAAAATAAATCTCTAACTGAACTGTTCTTATTTGTTTTGGGGTAACTAATGGAGAAGAACAGATGGAGGGATGATCACCGGGACACTTAATATTCTTGAGTTTATTGCTATCGAGATGTTTTTAAATGGTGTACCCATGTAAAAGCAGAATGTAATATCGGATAACGAAAATAAGTTGTTTTATGAAGTACTTGTATTTACTTCTAATTTCCCACCACACCATCCACTTAATCTTTATTAGAAATCTAGGTACTAGTGTCTTGAACAACTCCTTAAAATGAAGGACTTAAAGATGACTCTGGCTATTTTTACAGCCTTTGTGATTCCTAATGGTAAGATGTTGATTTAACAATCAGTAGGATTAAGTGATACTTATGTTCTTCACAGTTAATGCAAGTTTCCTGTATTGTATTTAATTGAGTCTTACTCCCTGTCGGTATCCCATTGCGTAAATCCATGCAATAGGAGAACACGAGCAATTGTGTCTGCGTAGTCTTCAGTACGGATCTGAAACTGGATTTCAACGGAATGAACTGGTGCTGCAATAGTCCTGGGCTGGGTAGGAAGTGTTGCAAATGCTGCTTTCTGATGATGTTTAAATGCTTTTTGCCAATAATTATATTTAAAAGGAACTTTCTCAAGCTGAAAGTGGTTGGAGAATTTGTTACATGGAATTCGGCATATGTCACTGAAAACATTGGTTCCGTACAGGCAGAACATTCACAAAAATAAGGTCAATAAATATTTTATGCTTCTCATAGTTGTGGGTTTTCACCCTTGGGTTTGCGTCTAAGAAATGTGTTGCTTATAATTGCTAGAAATCCAAGAAGATGGGCAAAATCAAGAGTGGGAACAGCTCCAAGTAGTGCTGTGTCTTGGAAAAAGCAGAGAGTAGTCAATGGTTCTTTGATGCTCTGGCATGTAGAGTTGCCATCCCTGTGACAAAAGGAGGAAGGGAATAAAGAAAAGAAAAAAGAATCCTCATATCTAGGCAGTCACTTAGACCCTTGACTGTGTGATAAAGTTTATAATCATTCTGTATTTGGAGAACAGCCCTATGACAGACACCCCAGACAGGGCGTAAAGTTTAATTTTGCAAGAAAGTGGAGTGCGTCTCTTACAAGCTCGGTTGGAAAGTCTAAAAGCAGAAGTCTGCGCTGCCACTTGGTATAGAATTCAAATTAATGGCTTTGACCCGGATAGAGGATATATGTTTGTGGGTTTTAATGCCTTTTGCATCTCAACGAGATGATTTTTAATGCAATTCCTTGCTATATAAACAACCAACCTCATCTTTTTTACCGTTTAAAAAAGCATAACGGCAGGAAAGCAACTCCCTCCGGCGCTATCCCAGAATAACGTCAAGCTGTGCTATGTCTCAAGCCTCTAAGGGAAAAGGCTTGGCAGATATAACGTGTGCCATTTTCTTAAAATAGGTGGGATTTGTCCTTGCAAATACTTACGTCTTCCAAAAGGATATTGATCTAGAAAGTTAACGAAACGTTTTGTGACATAAGAGCGTAAGGTGTTGTCTTTGACTTGGTGAATAGTCTGCACTTCTGCTTTCCCCTGACCCCGACTTTAATAAGCTATTGATCAGAAATGTGAAAAGCAGCTGCTGGCTTCCTGAAAACGGACAGTAAGCCATTCCTCAAAGGCAGAGAATTCCGTGTAGGAACCCATCAATATTCATCAACGTCAGCCGGTGTCTTCAGATAAGGTAAGTCTGTTTTTTTCCTGGATATTTGGCATAATAATAATAATGTCATGAGTTCATTGGTCATGTCTCTCTTTAATGCTTTCCCTGTCCCATCAGGTGGAAGAATTGTTAAGTACTATAGCAATTCTGATTTTTTAATGTTAGAGTAAACAAATAATGCGGGACTTCCATTTGTATTTAACCTAACGAACTCTTGTCCTTTCAGGGAGACCCAATAACTGAGTATGGTACGTTTGTGTATCTATAGTTCAGTGTAATCCTTCAGGAACTGCTCAGTACCGGGGATTTTTAGCAATTTGGTTTCGGTGCTGCTTGTATGTCTGGGGAGCCGGCGTCACACACGGAGACGTCTCTGCCCAGTTCAACTGGGTGCAACACCAGTTCAACACCTTTGCTCCTGAGGAGCTACAGGAGGTGGAAATGACTTGTTTTCCTGCGGCCAGCAAGCTTTTTTCTGGCTCTGATTTTAAATTCTTTTTGTCTTTTTTCCCCCTCTCTTTTTGTTCTTCTTTGTTTTGGTTTTTGCTTTGGTTGTTCTCCTTCTGTCACAGAGAACTGCAGATAATTTGCATTAAAAAAAAAAACCCACACTCTGTTGTCATTAAATTCAAGGTAGCTGTTTTACGCTCTCAGTTTGGCAGTGTTGTAGCAAACTATAGCTTTTACATTGCGCTACCAGACCTGCACATTATGATATAGGGATTTAACAGATGTTCTACCGAATTTTTATTTTATTTTATTGGTAAATAAAAATGGACGGAGGCAATGGCTTTCACTTTTTTTTTTTTTTTTTTCCCCCCTCTCCGTTTCATTGGTTTCATGGTGATGCTTCTGCAGGGCAAGAGAAAGTCTTGTCAAATAAAATTTTATTTTTGTTTGACGTGAAGGATCAGTTCTCATGGGGGAAGGCGTTCAGGTATTGGATGTCCATATAGGCTTTCCGTAAAGGTCAGTTGCTAACTTTGGAAGTTTTGAGGTTGTTTTCCCCCACTCTTAAACTTCGTCAAACACGGGATTTTATTTGCTACCTCCTTATTAAGGAAATCATAAAATGTTTTACCCTTTCCCATTTTTGTGTGAATATTCTCTTTTTCTCTCCCACTTCCCGGCTGTGATCCGGGATTGGTTTTATTCTCATACGCTGACCTCTTTGTGCACAAAACTGGTTTCTGAATTAATATTTTACCAAGACATCGTGTTACACGTTTGCTTCATAAAATCACAGGTGCTCAGATACTGTAAAAGTGAGTCCTACAGATTTATACTGATAAGTCGCAAAACTTTTGAAACAGAACTTTCTGCTCTTTCATGAAAGAGTGGAATTCTGAAAGCCTTCAGTTTATCCAGTTCTGGGCAGGCCCCTTTTCTTGCTTTTTTGTAGTGCAATATCCTTCGTTTCCTCCCATGTCTTTGCTGGTTCCTAAGAAATCTGCTGAAATAAAGATACATTTTGTATTTTCATCGCAGATGGGACTTTTGTCGGCCAGTATTTTAATGGGGGTTCCTGCAGTCCTGTTGGGTTTTGGTAGCATGACTGAAATATTACAGACTAGTGTAGAAATAGCTTTCTAAAAAACGTGCCATCTAAACAAAAGGGCATGTGAAGTACAATAGCACTAGAATTTAATTTATTAAAAATAACGTGTACAAAACTGGGGGGAAACTGTTTTCCTGAGGATTGGATTGAATCCCTCCTGCAGGAAAACCTGGTAGGAAATTCTAAGACCCTCATTATCTTGCATCTAAGAAGCAAAAGCCATATTGACGCAGTTCAGATCTGAAACGTCATTACATCATGACTGTAATCATTTAAATCTTTATTTGAATAATTTATATATTCTAAAGCATCTTCCGTAGTCCAAAAACTGAAGGCAGTTTGATTTAACAGCATACAGTTTGTGTAAGTACCAGCAGGTGTCAGGCGTTCACTTCACAAAACAACTGAGCTTGAAAAGTGTCCATTTTCACAGCAGGGTATACGGAGCTTTCATTTTAAGTTTAGGTACGTAACGCTTTTGTGCAGCTTGGTACCCACTCGAATTGAGAGATTTTAACTTCGTGATTGATATTACGGGGTGATTTGTGTTAAACAGTAGTGGGCTTAATCTTAACACGTCTTTTCGAACATTTGACGTATTTATGAATGCCTTCTATAATATAGTAAAAAATGAGCTAAAACTATTGACCTGTACATAAATGACATCCTTGCGTTTGTCTGCTCCAGGCACTAAATGCCTGGTGACCCTTCAGGTAGTACCGTTTAGTTTATCCCTGGCTGGCCCAGTCGTCTGTTGTGAATGAAAGAACCCTTACAGTAAAAGCCCGTGACTGGAGTCAGGACTCAGGGATATTATTCTCAGCTCTTCTACAGACCTTTCATGGACCCGAGAAGAAGTTGCCAATGACAAAATTAGGGTACACAGTTCGAAAATAATGAGTAACGATGTTTGGTTGCCTCGGAAGCACTTTGAAAACTCACTGGTTGCAAATGTAAATTCAGTTTCTCAACTTTGGTTGGGTTGTACGGGTAAGGGTTGCTGTAAGGAATAAGACTGGACAACGTCATTCCTCCTCTTCTTTCCGACGCTCTACCGTTGTGAAGAGATTTAAGGCATTTTTCAATGTATTTATTAACTGCCTGCTAAGCGTTCCCTGGAGGACACAAAATAAAAATATTTTCCCTAAATATTTGGGCAGTGGAGCACGAATAGCTGTCCTTTGAAGTGGGGTGGTATTTCTAAGCAGATAACCGCACTGACCCCGTTCTTTAAGGTAAACGTCTGTGTTCTGAGCATCTACCCCGGCTAAGTGGGACCAGCTGCTGCCCAAGGAGCCAAGATCCAAGTGCTGCAGGAACGTGAGTCTCCGAGCAGTCTTGGTTAAAATCAACAGAAAGGATTGAGCACGAAATGAGAACTGCTGCCTTGGCAGTTCCCGCTGCATTAGAAACAAACCACTATTTGTATCCTCTCCCTAACCCAACTTTAGCCCCTACAAATAAAAAGGACCAAAATAACTGCCATAAGAAAATCTATTCTATATATATGTGAAAGAAAGAGGGAGGACTGCATCCCTCAGGCTTTTTTTTTGTACCTGTTCCAGAACGTTGTGGGTTTTTCCCTCACACACAAGCACTAGGAAAGCCTTTTTGATCAAAAATAAAACGGAAAGACAAAGACTAGATCTGCTACAAGTGGGGATCAATAGTGTTCATAAACCACTTTGAAGGGGCCCTGCTTTGAAAATGCCCAGATAAGAGATGACAGAGGATGACCTTGTGTAAAGCAACAGACTTGGAAGGCAATCTTACACGCTCCCTCCACCTCTGACACCCCGGCTCAAGAGCTGAAGCCTCTGTAGCGCCACGTAAGTGGTGGGGAAGTAGAGAACTTTATTCTTTCAGAACAGAGTAGCCCCAGAGGAGGCCCCGGAGATCGTGGGGGGGCTGGAGCCCCTCTGCTGGGAGGACAGGCTGAGAGAGCGGGGGGGGGTCAGTTCTGGGGAGACCTTCCAGCCCCTTCCAGTCCCTCAAGGGGCTCCAGGACAGCTGGGGAGGGACTCTGGAGCAGGGAGGGGAGCCGTGGGACGAGGGGGAAGGGTTTTACACTGAAGGAGGGGAGATTGAGGTGGTAAGACCCTGGCCCAGGGTGCCCAGAGAAGCTGTGGCTGCCCCATCCCTGGAGGGGTTCAAGGCCAGGCTGGACGGGGCTTGGAGCCACCTGGGATGGCGGGAGGTGTCCCTGCCCAGGGCAGGGGGTGGCACAGGGTGGGCTTTAAGGTCCCTTCCAACTCTTAACTATTCTGTGATTCCATGAAAACCATGTTTTATCAGTGTCATGCAGGGAGAACCACTTAGTATCTGCTTAAAACTTCACTTGGGAGCTTGCGCTGCTCAGCATTACCCTCTGGTAACTGACGGCGTGGCTGGGCTTGCATTCCTTTTGGTTGGACCTTATTCATCTCTGAACTGCCGAGAGTTCATCCAAATGGTCACCTTCAGCGGCCTCTAGGCTTCAAAGCCCAGAAAGAACCCAGATGGGACATCCCACCCTGCCAGCATGATCCTGACTCCTGGGAAGGAGCGGGATTTCAAAGATGGCTTGGAACAATAATACACGAAAAGGCAGATAGCGGTAACCCTGTCAACTAATTACTTTGTGTGAACTGTGACAGGCCCTTTGGAAACGTCCTCTGTTTGTGGAACTGTTAGCTGTAAACCTGTCATTAGGGTGGCCGGAGCAGTGCGGCGCAATCTGATGGCATGCGAGATGTGCATCGGGAGAAGGTTCAATTTTCAAGGAAAACGAGTAAAAATGCACAATGGCTGTTCAGAGTGCTAACAGCAAGGTCTGCAAGCTTTCAAATACTGCTGTGTGACCTCTTTGCAAAGGAGAAAACCCCTAGCTTCTGGTTCCTAGTAATATAAAGGTCTTTTCTTTAGCAATACTAAAAGGTAGCAGCCAGACCTCTGAAGAGGTAATGATGGAAACGCAAGCACAGAGTGAGAAATATTCTACAATCAATCTAATGATAGAATTTCCTTCCTTATTAAACCACATGAATTGTTCAAATAAACTTTTATTGACGGCCTGGACTAATACACTGAGCTAGATTTCCTTAGGAAAAAAAAATGACTGAGAGTAGTTTCTCTAGTCTCGTCCCTCGCGGTGCGTCAGTAGGTGGCAATGTTACACGTAGCACCAGGGCTTTTCCCTGAAGTGGACAAGCAAGATTTTAACATCGAGAGAAAGCGGCTTTTTGAGATGGTTTTCGTGGATGTTCCATATTGTGCTTCTATCCATGAAAACAAGAAGAGAGAAAATCTTCTCGTGGGGCCGTTTCCTAAAACCCCTGTATTTACGATCCCAGGAGAGACATGTTTGCGGTCAGCTGTATTTGAGGGCCATCGGTAGTGGGAGTGAAATAGAAATTAAATAGAAATTACACAAGGTATCGAGTCAGAGTTTGTGTTGTGGTCCTCCTTCACGCGAGGTCAACTTGAAAGACCCTTGACGTCGGCTGTCCTTCTTGGTAGCTGAGTCTAGGCTGCAACCTGTTAAAGCTTGTACATATTGAGCAAAACTAGACCATTCCCCTTATTTTCATGAGATTTTTACTGTTGGTTTGATGGAGTTTGTTTGTTTTTTAGCCTCCAGCCCCAGTATGAAGAGGCATCCAATAACTGGGGGGACTTGCTGCAGGAGAGCAGCACTTGGAGAGCCTGGTGCGATGGTCCTGCGCTCCTGTCCCGCCCGGGAGCTCCACTGGTACGGGAGGGAGTTCCATGGGAATAACGCACGAAGGGCCCACAACGCAAAGACGGCGTGCAATGAATTATAGAGGGGAAACTAAGCTTTTTCAGTCGCCTCCGCTTATCCCAGCGCGCCTGGCTATTGCACAACAGATGGGGTCGAGTGACCTCCTAATGTACGTACCGGCTAGTGCCCATTAATCTTGAAGGGAGGTAAGATTTCATGGTATGTAAGGACATTTTTTTTTTTGCCCCTTGCGCTGAAATACAGCGATGCTATGGGGAAATGAAGCCCTGTTGATGCACTGACTTTACACAAACGGCATGTTATTTTAAGATTAAAATCGTATCCCCTTTCCTTTTTACTGTAATGGATCATAAAACAATGTTGCACAAGATGGGGTGCATTTTATTTGCTGTTAAGGAGTCACATAGCTGCAAAGTTTAAATAAGTTCTTATTAAACCAGGAAACACATTTCTTAATTCCTACCTACAATCCCAAATGCTAGCACCTAGAATTAAACGTGAACTTTTTGTTAAGAGGGCATGTGAAAATCCAGCGCAAGAGTTTTCTCAGTCTTTTGTACCAATGGATGTGTTTCCATTACTGTTGTTCATTCATGAGAACAAGGGAAGTGATGCAGGATGAGCTGGTGAGAAAATTTAGAGGAAACAATAATAATGAGTCACGACCGAGGTCTGGGCTTCAGAAATTCCCACCTTTCAAAGAAGGTCTGCTAAAGAAAACTCAAAGTGATGTTTTAGCCAAATCAAAACTGCATTGAAGAAACGCGATGGCATGCAAAGTATTGTTTGCAGCGAGACAGCCCAATCTGCTTCTACTTGTGTTTTGGACTTTTCTTGGATTAAGGGCGTGCCAAAAATTGCTCGCCCAATCCATTGTCCTCAGAGACTGCCCTTTCTTTGAGGTCTCGCGGGAGCTGAATTCTGCAAAGAGCTGACTGCTTTCGCTGGCGTTAAGTTTCCCCACTCTGCGGAGCTGTTTTTGAAGTGTTCAGCAGAATACGTTTAATACTTCAAAGGCTTCGGTCTTTAAAATGTTGAATTCAGTATAACGGTATTGTGAAAAGTAGCACTAAAACGGGGACGCGGTGACCAAAAGAAGGATACGCGTTGTAAGGTGATAAGGCACGGACTGTGATGGATTTTTACGTTTCAGTTTTTGTGCACTTTACACATTTGTGATGTGGGAGTGATGTTTCCAAACACAACTCCCTCTCCCTCCAAGTTCTGTAAATCTTAGAATCCTAGAGTTGCCTTGGCTGGAAGGGACCTTTCAGGTCACCGAGTCCAACCATCAACCCAACTCTGACAAAAACCGCCGCTAAACCATATCTGTGTCTCCCCGTCTGTTAAATACCCCCGGGGATGGTGTCTCAACCACTGCCCTGGGCAGCCTGTTCCAGTGCTTGACAGCCCTTTCAGTGTAAACATTATCCCTAATGCCCATCCTAAACCTCCCCGGGCGCGACTTGAGGCCGTTTCCTCTTGTCCCTAAAATGTCTTTTCCCGAGCCAGTGCGTACAGCCCCACCGGGGTTTCCCAAATTCTCCTCTTTGTGACCGCACTTGGGATCAAACTGGGTCACGTACCTGATGTTACCACCTGAGAAACGTGCTCTTGTGGATAGTGGTTGGAAAATGGACCGGCATCGTTCCATTTGAACTTGAGGGCGGCGTGGTAGGGTTTTTATCTGCTGCTGGGGTGGGCTCTGCACGTGGCGTCTCTGGGCAGCCACGTCAGGGGAGGTGCGTTCTCACGAACGCTTGTAGCCGTCCTGCTCAAGGAGTCTTGTTTATCTGGGAGCTGAAGTTAAAATTACAGAAGTAGTATTTTTCGCGGCAACTTGATGGGTATGTAGCACCGAGAACGCCAATAGGCTGAAGTTGTCTGTTAATGCGCTAAACAGCAAACCTGCTGCCATATACAGTCGTTTCCGTGTTCATTTGTCGGTGCTCCTTAACTGTGTCTGGCAAACTCTTTAAACTGTCAGCTGGAAGAGTTGCTCCGAAATGCGTGTGTGTGTGTCTCCTGACTTTTTATTTTTATAGTAGAAAACTTTTTTTTTCTTTTATCTTTTTTTTTTTTTTTTTTTTAACATGGGTCAATTAATGTTACCGAGTTACCGGCTATTGCAGCGATCGTCTACTGAAAAACCTTGCCAAGACCTTGCAATATGTTCTAGCACGAGCAATTTAATACAAATACAACCTGAGACCGTACACAGATGCAGTGAAATGCGAAAGGCAATGTATGCGAATTCGCAGAGCCATATTGCCGAGGTGTATTATCGATTATATTTATTAGGTGTGCAGGGGATCAGCAGAATGAGACAACGTTTGAGAGCGTGGCTCTATGGTTGACTTCTGTGAACGCTTCGTTTCTGCTCATCAGTGTGCTTTGGGGTTTGTTTCAGCTTTCGCTTTAACCAGTCCGATTAGAGAAGCTGTTTCGTATGAACGACCTGAGTACAGACTTCCCGGCGGGTACCTGTAAACGGATCGAGGTGCCATGCCATTCTGAAATTCCTGAACGTTTTTCTAGCAGAGAAACGCCGTAGCAACCACGAAACGCTTCGCAGAAAGATGCCAATTTTGAAGGAAATCTTTTGGAAAGTAAAAGACTTAAAATGCGTCTACTGTAAACCAGCTCAAAGTCTAATGCTTGCAAACATTCCATTGTTGAATACAGAAATTATACTTCCCTGCTTCCGTATGTTGTGAATTTTCATTTCAAACCTTCATGGGAGGCCTGGAATGGAGGAGGAGAGGACGACGGTGATTTTTCTTAATTCTCCCTTACACAAATGACGTCAGAGACAAGCTGGCTTTCTGCCCCCCCCCACCCCCGAAATAAGAGATTGACCTTCTCCCCAGCCCAGTTTCCTCAAGGGTCACCCAGTTTTTATTTTTAAAGGTGATGTACCTTCATTTCCATTTCTATCTGCCAGACGTGAGATTGTGTAGCCTCAATCAAGCAGCCTCTTGTGGTTCCATCACGCTTTTTTGACCGGTCGTGTTCTCCTGATAAATAGTTTAAGCAATCAGGCTGGATTATAGAGCTAGGTGCCAAACTCCTAATGAAGTAAGTTAATTATTGCCCGTAGCAGGGAGCAGAGCGTGGTGGGAAGATGCAAATGAGTTGGTTGATGTTCTTGTGGCCTAAAAACTGACCGCTGCAGGAGCCATTCTTTGACTCTTCCTTCTACGGAGCTAATAAATTGTGTTGTGTTGATGTGCTCGTCCTGCTGCGTCTTCTGCATCCAGCTCAGGCATCTCCATGCTGGTTTATACTCTACAAAATATAGATTATTGCGTTCCCTTGTGAGGTATTTCTGTGACTTTAGCGAATATTTCTGCGAACATGTCTTACAGCTCCCTGAAAGGAGGGTGCAGAGAGGTGGGGGTTGGCCTCTTCTCCCAGGTGACTAATGACAGGAGCAGAGGGAATGGTCTGAAGCTGCGGCAGGGGAGGTTTAGGTTAGATATGAGGAGGAATGACTTTCCTGCAAGAGTGGTCAGGCCCTGGAACAGCCTGCCCAGGGAGGGGGGTGAGTCCCCATCCCTAGAGGTGTTTAAGAACCGTCTGGATGTGGCACTTGAGGGCATGCTCTAGTGGCAGCGATTGTAGGTTGTTTGGTTGGACTCGATGATCTCAAAGGTCCTTTCCAACCATGAAGATCCTGTGATTCTGTGAATCTGAGCTAAGTGTGCTGGCTGGAAGCAGTAACAGCCTGATCTGCAAGCTGAACCAAAAAATGTAGAGTGGGACAGAAGCTGTTAAAAGGGAATATATAAACATGGAAGCTGGTATTCTCTGTCTGGAACTACTGACTCCTCTCTGTGGCTTCAAACCAGCTATTTACTTGCTATCTTTATTTACTCATCCGTGAAAGAAGGATGATAATTATTTACCTCACTGGAAGTTTTCATGGTTCGTTAGTTTGTTTTCAAAGAGCTTCCCGACAGCTGAAGCAGACCAGCGCGCACACACACACATTTCCCGTGGCCGGGACGTGGCAGCTCAGTTCTGCTGATCCCTCCCCAAACTGCTGGCTCCACGTCTTCACCTTGGAAGCTCAGGCTGGCTTCAAGA
>VXBH01002952.1:735214-747706 GCA_013400035.1 Rynchops niger | reverse complement strand
TTTTTTTTTTTTTTTTTTGCCATAATGAAGGATTATTATCTGTACCTTCTTGTTTTTCTTTTCTCAAGCTGCAGCCTACCGATCAGTTTGTAATACATAATCCCGGTGAGGGAATGCTTTCCTGCTGAAATTCCGTGCCTGCTGTTTGACACCTGAGGTGACCTCCACAATCTCTCTCTCTCTGTAGTGGTAAACCCTCTGCTAGCCTTTTAACAACGCTCCTTCACTCTTGCTTTCCTTCCAAGACGCATTTTGTTAAAAATAGGTATTGCGGTATATTTAGCACAGACGGAACATGTAGGTACATGAAAAAGCACGTGCATTTTCCAGTTAAAGCACTTATTTCGACGCTTGCTTTACATTTAACACCATCAGTGGATCAGTTCGATATGTATATTGAATATTGAGATCATAGCATCATAGGATGGTTTAGGTTGGAAGGGTCTGTGAAGATCATCTAGTTCCAACCGCCCGCCAGTGCTTTTACACTTAGAAAATATTTTACAATAGTCTCAATTTCATTATGAAAATTGTGTTGCGATCCACTCTTTCCGTTAAAATTTGGAAAATTACTTTATGACTTATAGCTTCCAGTTCTTCCACATGAAGGCATTCTGTTAAAAATACGTGCAGTCAAATGTTTTTTATGATAGTAATCAGAAATGAGCGCCCTTCTCCTACGGCAGGTGAAGTGACGGCATGTGAAATGCAGTTTAACCGTTGCTGGTGGCGTTTTTCTCAGATCTTTGACCAATTCAGTATTTTTGAAGTTCTCTTTTTTTTAATTCAGCTTCATTCACTTGAGAGAGAACCTACACATAAAACGATCTGGATTTCAAGTCAAGTGTTAGGTATGTAGGATATTTACATCTTAAAAAAGGAAATAACAGACATTCTTCTTTATTTGTTTTTGTCATTAAGTAATTTAGGTCAGTAGGGCTTCGATTTACTCCAGATTTACTTCCTGCAAGCTCCTTATCTGGTTGTGACTTATAAGCTGAGTCCCAGAAAACACTTCAGGGGTGCGAAGTAGCAGCATTCAGCATTGGAGAATGCGATGTATTAGTAAAATACCTCCTTTTCTTAATCACTAGGAAGTACTTTTAAGGGCTGCCATGGCTAAGATATTTGTTGGCATTGGGTTTGGGATTTGGTAGGATTTACAGGAAGGAAGTGGTTAGGACTTATTTTTTGTTATTCACGTTGACCGTGTCCTTTTTCTGTATTAGATGTGTTGACGTTCACTTACGTTCAGAAAAATGAAGATCATAGTGGACGAAACAGTTACTCTGTCTTAATCTTTTCTGTCTGTGCATTACACCCTGGGATAAAAATACGTACAGTCACCTTCTACGTGCTTATTATAGAAGAAATAGTTCTGTCTTTGATATTACAGCCACAGTTTAGATTTAAAATGCAAACTATGGTTACAGAAGTAACCGTAATGTCAAGAATTCTGTAGCGTCTTCTTCGTGGCCTTTCTCAGAGTGTTAGAAGAGGGATTTTGTCTGTTCTTCCTTTTCGTTTTTGAATTCTCAGGCAGGTTGTGTTTCAATGCTCAGGCGACCCCTGAAGACCTTTTCAGCCTGAAAAGATTGTATCCCAGATTTGCACGAAGCAAAATTGTCTTTCTTCTGTCTCTGGTTCCGTCTGTGTAGATAGCCTCTGAGTAAAAATATTAGTAGTTAAAATTGACGTAGATGAACGGAATACTGGCTGGTACTTGTGTGATTACTGGTTTCCTGTTATGTGTTTCCTGTGATATCTTTTTTTTTTCGATTGTAGCTAGGGATTTAACCTTGGGGCTATGTTTTACGGACAAGTTGTGTGGCTGAATTCCCTCATCTCTTTTGTAACTCTTGAGCTTCATCATTTAAAAGGGCTGTATTTCACAATACATCCAATTTATCTATTCTTATACTTGTTCCTGAAATATTCAAAAGTTTGCAGTTCAGCAGAAAATTTGATAGATTAGAGTTTTGATGTTTGTTATCCAATGTTTGCATCAACAATAAGGCTGTATGACTTAAAATTAAATTACCCTAAAGGTGAGGGACAACAGGTTTCGTTATTTCAGTCTTGGCGCAGTCTAAAACTTCTGACAGGAACCTGCAGAGTTGCATTGCTGGTCTGATGGCTTGCAGAAGCAGGACGAAGGTCTTCCTCGTCCAACTCTTGACAGTGTTCCTGCCACCTCTCACTTCCCTCAAGGAGATGAGTTGGGCAGAAGGAGGCACAACTGGATGTCCAGGGCTGCAGGGATGGTGACCAGGAGCAGCCACAGTCTCCCAGCAAGATAAATTATGGCACCATCACAGGTAGAGACAGCGGGAACTGTGAGTTCTTTGTGAATCGAAGCACTTCTTTTTCTTGGGTGGTGTAAGGAGTGAGAGCTGGATGATCTTTAAGGTCCCTTCCAACCCAAACCATTCTATGATTCTATATCCAGAGGCATTTGTGGCACAACAGCCCACATTCAGCTCCCCAAACCCACCTCGGCAGGGCAGGATTTTCCTCTCTGCTGTGTCGCTGGAGGGAGCAAAGCCTTGTAGGACACTGGGAACAGACTTCCATCTCTGTGGATTTTGGTGGATTGCAGGAAAGACACTTATTCTATTACTTCCCTATGGAAGATGTGCATCACAGGCTTTTGAAATAGTCATGAAAACCATTTCTATGACCATCCAAACTCTTGCAAATCTAAATATGTAAACATTTAATTCCACTTTGTTTTCTGAGGTGACTTCAATCTTTTGGTGGGAACCTGCTCAACTATGGCCGGGAAGCGTTCAGGAGATGGTTGGGTTTGCAAAGATTTCCCTTGACGCAGCACTGAGTTTGTAGGTAAGATCCTTGTCATACAAACACGCCGTAACTATTGGTCACTCCTTCTCATGGTTAAAGAAAAAAAAAGTGTACAGAACTTGAAGTTGATATAATTTGCTGCTGTTGCTCTTTAGCACGAGGAATGGATGGAGGTGAGGAAAACAGACCAGAAATTCAAGATACTTCTTTTCTTTTTTCTTCCTTTCTTTTCTAAGATTTCTGAAATTAGTCTTCTAGTCCTGCATTTAAGATAGTTTGGGAACTTGAATGAAGTTTGTGTTTTTGTACATCGTTGTTTACATTTCTTCCTGAAATGATTGCGAAGCCTACAGACTGTCACATAGCCTGAGGCAGCCGATAAGGCACACAAGCCTCTGGGACTGCCTTTTGTGAATGTGACACCCCGGCCATTCTTTGGGATCATGAATACTGGGAAAAAATGGAGATACCCCGCAGTACTGTACTAGGAAGTTCTAAAGATGGTTATTAATGAAATTGATAAATAGAAGATATCTTCTCCACCCAATGCAAAAATGCAGATTTGTCAGATTTATTTCCCCCCCACACCAATAAATGATAATAAATTTCTCATGTTCTGAAAATATTTTTTAAAATGATAGAGTTCTTCCTTGAAAATCATAATTTAAAAGCTCGGAGTTTCCGCTCAAAGCCACTTTTCAATCAATATTTCAGTAGAATAAAGCCAAAGTATTCCATTACATTGGAATACTTCTTTCCACGAAGTTTTATGACTCTGATTTTTGTATTTAATTTGTAAAAGGAAAACAATTTTAGAGGTAGGAAATATTTCCCTAGACAGGAAAAATTCAGCTTAATTTCAGAATAAATTGGATAACAATTATTAATGCTTAGGCATTGGAATAAGGGATCTCATTTTCTGTACCTTGGCACTTTGCAGTATATGGGAACATGTACAAATGGTCGGTGGCTTGCATAATTTTGGGAGACAATTAACAGCTATCAAATTTTGGAACTTCTGGGTCAATATGTACTTTTTAAGGGGCACCCCAAGAGCATTCTTGAATATGGTTCTGTGAATTACTGAATTCTCACAGCCCACAGTTTGGAAGCTGCTGCTAAATATAGTATCCATTGTTTCTCCTTGCATAGGAGGATGTGAAATAGGCAGAGAAAAACTGAAATCTGTGAAATTTATCTACCTGTAAAATGGGTTAATGACATTTCCTTCCTTTTTTAAAGTATTTTGAGATCGCTTGGTGAAAAATGGTGTGAAGGAACAAAATAGTAGTGTTGCTTGTTACCGCTGTCTTATAGAGAAATACAGTGAGGCTTGCTTAAGTTTTATTAGCTTCAGACTCTCATTGCAGAGGATAAACAAAGTGAAAAACCCAGAAATATCAGATTTTTGTTACGAGTAATTGCTCAGATCTCTCTCTTTGTAATGAAACAATCCCAAGGCCGTGGGTGAGCGATAATTTTCCGTCAAGAGTCAAAATGGGAAATGCCACAATTCTAAAAGTCTATTTCAGTTGTGGTCTAGCGTGTGAGTTGAATTTCTTCCCCGAATGCATGTGATATTTCATAGCTAGCAGAATGGCACAAAGCCGGTAATGCTGTAATGCATTATTTTGGAAGGGAAGGTTTGGTGCCTGATTCTATTTCCTTCTTTTCTTTTTTTTTTGAAGCAGCTAGAAATAAAGCGGATAACCAACACGGGATTTATGGATTTATATAAGAAACTATTGGGTTTTTAATTACTGTAACATGTCGATATGTTTGCATAATTACTGTAACATGTATTAATCAGGGCTAATCTTCTGAATGCAAACTTGAATCTCATTTACCAATAAAATAAGCCCTTGAAGAGTATGTAGCTTACAGTGTACTTAGGAATTGGGACTATTTGGTTATGTACTGTAGCTCTGAATGGACTTTCCTTAAATACACCTATTAAGACCAGCAATGCACTGACTTTGCATCTTTAGTTTGGACTGCAATACTCTAAATCTTTACAATTTTCTGATAATGCATATGGACTCCTTTGTAACGCATCAGGTTCTTATGTCTCAAGTGCAAATTGTAGAGTTACTCCAAGAGATTTGCATTTCCTGCTTGTGTTGGTGCACATACTGTGAATTTTAATTTCAGGTTGGGCTTAGCAAGTTTGTTAGTGACTATGTCTATCCCACCGTCCTACTTAATCGCTTCCAATGTAATATCTGCCACTTTGCCACCCCTGAAGAGGCGGGGGAGGACTTGTGATGTCAACTGTGTGCAAGGGAGCTGTTTTCCACTTTTTTGGCTATTTTGTAGCCCGTGTCAGTCCTATATGTTCCTATTAGACGTCCTTTCCCTCTGCTGCTCCCACAGGTTGCTATGATTAATTATATGGGTGAGTTGTAGCGATTCACAACGAAGGATGGAGGATGNGGTTTAGATTAGTGATGGTTTTTGTCAGAGTTGGGTTGATGGTTGGACCCGATGATCTGAAAGGTCCCTTCCAACCGAGGCAATTCTATGATTCTATGATACGGCTATGCCAAAACGAAACAAAAATTTAACCCAAACAAAAATGTTTTAAACCTTTTGCGCATGTATTGGCAAGGAAGAGAATAGGTCAAATTGTTAGAAAATCCTGAAGGGCTTTTTAACAACGACTTGCAGTCAGAGCAAGGCGAGATGGTTACTAAGGGGCAGAATTTACATCCCCATGCAGCAGCTATTGCTTGAAAGCGCCAACTCCATCAGCTTTTTCCCCCCTGCATTTTAAAGGAGGGCTATGGAGAAGCTTGAAACTTCCTATAGTGTCAGCCAGAGACTGAAGAAGGAAACAACGTGGTCTGTGGTTCACTTTTAGAAACTTGAAGAGGGTGTCTCATCAGGATATGTGATATATACCGGGGCTTTGAGCAACCTGGGCTGGTGGGAGGTGTCCCTGCCCAGGGCAGGGGGTTGGAATGAGGTGGTCTTTAAGGTCCCTTCCAACCCCCAAACCATTTTATGATGATTCTGCAGATTCTTGTGAAAGTACTCTACAGTACTCTTCTTCCACATATTTCACTTCATACAGCCTTGAGTCTGGGCAAGGTGTAAGACATAGTTTTGGTCTGTAGCACCACCAAATATGATGATACCTTTGTTACCAGTGTCTGTGATACGAGTGTCAAATGCACGGTCCATGCTTTGGATGGATTTTTTTTCTTGAAAACTTTCAAAAGAGATAATGATGATTGTAGTTGTCCCTTCTGTTATCTTTAGTGTTAAATGTTTTACTTCTTGTAACATGTTATCTGTGTAATTTTGCATTATTTTCCCATTCTGTGCATAATTTTAGCTGGAAAGTTGCTGGTCAAGTAGGCTGACCCTGTAAAGATGGTGTGTCTGTGGTGTCGGTGGGTCTTCTTTTGGCAGGTGTTCAACAGTGAAGTTTTTTGGCTTGCTAATAAATTTCTTTTTTTTATTTTTTTTAATTCTTGTTTGCCAAAGCAAGTAAATGAAGAATGTTTTTATTTCTCATTCCAACTGAGGATTATATTTTCTGTTTATATTAATCCATTGCGTCAGTGGAAGGCTAATGCTGCTTTCTATGTGCCACGAAGGGCAAGCAGAAGAACATAAGACTGCAGAGGTACGTTCCTGGGATTAAGTTGGTCAGACACATGTTAGTGTTGGTAAAAGGGCATGAAGATGATAGCATTTGATCTGGCTTTTAGTTTTTACTTGGATTTCTGGGGCTGAAGTTTAACGTTCTTTGCTGTTTTACTAGTAAACTACGTTTTGGTATAAAAACCTTTTTTAAAAAGTTCTTAGTTTTAGGATTTGTGAAATCTTTTTCAGAATCTCCACGCTGCAAATCAAGGTTNAAAACCTCCCCGTGAAAAAAAAGGGTTTTTTTTTTTTTTTTTTAAAAAAAAAAAAAAAAAAAAAAAAGAAAAAATACAGCAGTGGAGCACAATTTGTCTGAATACTTATAAGGCATAAGGCTCATTTTACTAGGATTTGGAGGGCTCAAGTTTAACATTTTTTGGTATTTTACCCGTGAACTACATATTGGATATGGAAAACTGTTTACAAACAAAGATATAAACCTCTTCAAGATGTGCAAGACAATTTTCAGAATTTTTGTGTAAATTAAGCTTACCGATCTTTCTAAGTCCACAGAAGAAGAATAGGATTTCCTTGTATGTTTACAACTGATAAGGTTAACGATTTTGGATCTGTTTTTCTTTTAATATCTGTATTTTGTCGGTTCTACTGCCCCCAGAAAAGTACAAACTTTCTCATGCTTGCTTAAACACTTTTAATATAGTTAAGGTGCAGCCTTCAGTGATTAGCATGGTATTTCTCGTTTCCTAGAGACCGAGTGCTAAGTCTATTAGACATTTCCTGCTATTCTTTTGAATTGTAAATACTATTCTTGTAAATTGAAAAGGCCAGTGTGGGGAGATATTCATGCAATTTCCCATCTATTAAAGATGTAGATTTGGGAATGGAGAAACAATAAAACGCAGTTTTTCATAGAAATTAAGGCAAGACTATAGATGGAATTCACGCTCCGAGCATTCACAGGGAGCAAATGTTTGGAATGCCGGCATCAATTATTTTCCTTTTCTCATGATCTGTTTGAAGCAAATATCAGCGCACAACTCGAGCGAAAGGTCGAATCCTGCTCTCGGCCGCCGGGGAGGAAAGTCTGTAGCAACTCTTTTAGGCCTCAGCGCAATTATTCGGTGACATAAGTGAGATCAGAATTTGGCGCTTTATCTTTTTCAGAAAGTCCTTCAAGTATACAAATGCAGATGTTGCAATTCTTAAATTAAGCTATTGGGCTAGCATTTGGAATCACCGCCAGTGAGAACACAGGGAGCTCACAACCCCGGTGGACACTGTTTGTGAGAATTAATGTTTATAGCCGGATACAGCTGATTTGGGTGCAGGAGAGAACGGAGGGGGAGAAGGAGGAGGAGAAGGAAGAAAAGAAAGAAGGCCGGGGAGGGGGAGAGGAGGGAGGATGAAATCACAGCACCTACTGAATGTCAGCCCTGTGTGTGCGCCTGAGGAGGACGAGGACCACCCATGGGGAGGACGAGGGAGCCTACACTTTGCTTGAAATTCCGGCTGCCTCCGAAACGTGGCATCCTACAAAAGCAGCTGCGGCAGAAAGTACTTAACCCGCCTCAAGTGCAGGTATAAACTTCACGCTATCCAGGCTTCAGGCGCGTCCTCTCAGCTGTGTTTATGTGTGTCGACCTGGAACACGGGACATTTATGGGACTTGGTTAGTCTTTGCCAACGTGGGAGAGCTCAGACTTGCTGCATTTCAGGAGGGCAGGTGGCAGGTGCGCTATTTCTCTCTCCTTAAGGATCCTGCCGGGAAAAATGGAGTTTCATTATAGCTCAGAAATCATTTATGAATACATCAGGTATTTTCTGAAGTGACACGCTTCTTGACCGTGGAGCCCCAGATACTTTTTCACGGATGCTGGCAATTTCTGGTGTGATTCTTTTGTTAGTTCTGGCTTGGCTTTTTAAAGTTTTAAGGTTCTCCAGGCAGAGTTTTGAGCCCTAGTGATTTACATCACACCTCGGTGGCTACAGCACTCTAAAAGGACCTGGGGGTGCTGGTGGACGGCCGGCTTAACATGAGCCAGCAGAGTGCCCAGGTGNGGTCTGAAGCTGCGGCAGGGGAGGGTTAGGTTAGATATGAGGAGGAATGACTTTCCTGCAAGAGTGGTCAGGCCCTGGAACAGCCTGCCCAGGGAGGGGGTTGAGTCCCCATCCCTAGAGGTGTTTAAGAACCGTCTGGATGTGGCACTTGAGGGCAAGCTCTAGTGGCAGAGATTGTAGGGGGTTTGGTTGGACTCAGTGATCTCAAAGGTCCTTTCCAACCATGAAGATTCTGCGATTCTGTAAACCGGCTTCGGATGGTTTGCCGAGGAACTTTTAGGCAGAGGACAGGATTTAGCCCCAGGCTGGAGGGGACACAAGTACGGCATACGCGCAGAGGGGCTCGGCTGTGTTGTGCTCAGCCTCTTACTCTCCTCCAGTCGCGCCTTCATTATAACAATTTCTAAACAACTCACTTTGATCTGGATCCTTTTCTGTTGCCTATGTGTTTTGTAAATGGCCTGCGGGTTTTTTTGAATGAATGGCACCAAAGCAAGTTGGGGTAGCAACAGCACCCAGAATTTTTTATGTCAGTTTTATCCTTAAAAAAAAACCAACAACAACAAAAACACACAGCAAAAAAACACCAAACAAGCAAAATAAATTAGACTCAGAGTAACGACAGCATCGCACCTCCTCATGGACGACGTTTCTGCAGTGGTGCGTAGTTCAGAAGTTGTGACTGCGAGAGCAACCCCTTCCTTTCCCGTGCTCACAGCGGCCGTGCTTTGTTCTTAGAAACACACGTTGTCCGGTTTACAGAATAATGTTCTTTTTCCCAGAGACTGGCTGCGAGGCCAGGTCTGATGACATCAATAGTTCTGTCCTCAGAAGCTCTTCCATCGCGGGAAGAGGTGGGTGGGTTGAAGCTCTCCTCTGCTGGGGGACAGGGGCTGGGAAGGGGGAGCAATTCGGGAGGCATCGCTTTTCCATCAACTGCTTTAAAAGCCCTAGACACGAGCCTACAGATTTCAGCTCACGCCGTCTCTTTCATCTGTGCCATATGACACACTTTAAAATAATACGCTTTGCACGTATTAGGGATGCTTTCCATGCTTCCAAGTTGTATATGCCAGTCAAAATTTTAGAAGATAGGCAACAGAAAAAAAGGGTAAAAAGTTTATAGCGTGTTGTGTCCCGTGTCAAAACTGTAGTGTATGCGTGCGCATGCACACGCATGTATTTTACGGCTGAATTATTTGGAGTATTACTTTATCTCGAAGTAGAGGGGTTTTCATCCCCGTTTTGCAGGGGGATAAAAGACATTTAAGAACTCTTGCCAAAGGCAGCTTGATGAGTAACAGTCGAAGGTACTGAATTAAACCCAACGTCTTAATTCCAGTCACAGAATGACAGAATGACAGAATCACAGGGGTGGGAAGGGCCCTCTGGAGATCACCCAGTCCCACCCCGGCCAGAGCAGGGTCACCCACAGCAGGTGGCACAGGAACGCCTCCAGGCGGGGTTGGGATGTCTCCAGAGACGGAGACTCCCCCACCTCTCTGGGCAGCCTGTGCCAGGGCTCTGCCACCCTCACAGCAAAGAAGTTCCTCCTCGTGTTGAGATGGAACTTCCCATGGTCAAGTTTGTGCCCAATGCCCCTTGTCCTGTCCCCGGGCACCACTGAGAAGAGCCTGGCCCCATCCTCCTGACACCCCCCCTTTCAGTATTGATAAGCGTTGATAAGGTCCCCCCTCAGCCGTCTTTTTTCCAGACTAAAAAGACCCAAATCCCTCAGCCTTTCAATTTCATTTTATTTTTTGTTTTAAGATGATAATATATCTGCAACTGCTGTACGTGTTTTTAATTAAATTACATTTTTGTAGCGACGAGGCATCGTACTTGTAATAAAAAGTAACGTGCAATCTAAAGCTGGTAATTCTTGTATTGTGCCTGCGTCGGGGTTTAGGAAAAAAAAAAAAAATCAAAAAAGAAATCGTTGGGAATGGCGTGTGTTTATGCCCCACCTCTTGAGCTGCCTGCAATTTTTTTTTTTAATGATAAAAATCTGTATAGTCTGTCAAAGGCAAAGATGACACCTCTGGTTCAGGAAGTCTCTAAGTTGCAAGTGAGCTGGAGATGGGGAGAGCATTCAGGGGAAATATCACTATGGGCTTTGCGTCATTTATTTACTCTTCCCAGACATTTAGTTAATTGTGAAAAAGAGGGTACTTGCCCAGATGGTCCTTTGGTCTGAGCCTGCGCCCTTTTGGCTCAAGAACCTGGAGAGAAAAGTGGCATAAATCAGCAAGAAGCAGTTGTTCTGGTTTTTTAGGCTACAGTGTGGATTTGCCTGCTTTTGCAAGTCTAACAGAAAGTGTTATGACTCCGGCAACTGCAATAGAACACTTTTATTATGGCATGTTGTAAAAAGTGGACGAATAAACGTCGGGGTAGACCGTGTGCCCTTGTAAATGTTTGGGACTGTGTCTGAAGTAAGTGGGAAACATAGCACAGTCTCGAATAGTTGCTTGCAACAAATCTCGCCTTAATAAACCAGTGCTGGGAGTGACGCAGAATTCAAAGTTAGAGCAGCTGGATGCCAGCTAGCATAGACGGGCTCTCGCCTTTTTTGGAGTAAAGGTGTCTCTCTTTTCTTCCTTCTCTGTTTCTCACAAAACCCTTTTTAATTTTTTTTTTTTTTTATTCAGGAGAAAGGGAAGGGTGCAGTGGGGTTACTCGACCACAGTGCCACAGAAGAAAAAATAAGTTAAAAACTAAATGAAATGACCCCATCATTGCTATAGAAAGCCAGAACAGTTTATTTCTCCATTTTTAAAGATAATCTTACTGTGGTTTTTCACAGCAACCCTTCTACAGCCTTTTCACTTTTTGGTACCGGGTGCGTTCGGTGCAAACCTGTTTTGTACTACCGTGTCGCACTGGGATGTCCTGCTGTTAAAGGGTACTTTCCTTTTCCCACGGATGCCAGCCAAGACATGCTGGGGGCAGGAGAAGACTTATGATGTGAAAATGATCAGCTGTCATGCTTCATCGCTGTTACTGCTGTCGGATAATGTCCTCCCTCTGCGAGTGCCTGCCTATTGAGGAATCAGTCGCGTACCTGGCGTATCTCAAAGAGGTAACACTACTAAGACCGTTCATTTGTGTGACTCGCTGCTCCTCATTGACCCCGATAGCTACAGGAAGGTATCATTCGTACCATTAAGAGTGGGGATGGCACGGCATTAGGTGCAAGTGTCTGCCATCGGAAAGTGGGAAGGGAAGGTAGTCATCTAGGAATTGTGGAAGGTGCGTAAGGCAAGGACCAACACTACTAGACCTATTGGAAGCATGAAACAAAAGCCTATACGTCAGTTATGTTACAGCGATGGTATTCTAAAATCCTCTCCTAAAGGTATTTTTTGAGAATATATATATATGTATGTATGCTTTTTTCCTTTCTTTTTAACTGTTGGGTGAATTTTTTCTCCAAAAATCAAAAAATCCAATGCAAACTGGACTAACGTGATGAACACTGAAGATACCGGTGCAGAGAAATTGAAAATAATCAGTCCTTGCATGGGAATGACTGAGCTGCTTCTGCCAAGAGGTTAAGTGATAACTAAGTAAATCTAGACGAAAGAATGGTGGGATAAAGCCAGTGTAAAGGAGGAGGGGGCTGAGATGTTCACGTCCTCCTTTCCAGCAAGAGGAGAACAGAGAGGGAGAGGAGGCTCAGCCACCTCTGGCTGAAGAGGAACGAAACGCCCATTCTGCTGCCACGGTATCTGTTAGTTGGGTGGTTGGTTTATTTAAAGGGCTCCATAAAAGTGTGCCGTAGGAATCGTTGAGATTTAGATTTTCCTGCCCAAGTGTAATAAGCAGTCCACTTTGAAAATGAATTGAATTGGTTATACGGTATACCCATCTCTGTCCCTAACATTATTGATTTCTATTTGGATGTAATTCCGTCACCTCTGTTCCTGCTCATAGAAAAAAAAAAAATTGATTTTTTTTTTTATAAATTAAGTATTTAATTTTAGCTAAACAAAACAAGATTGCTTTTTTTTTTTT
>VXBH01002952.1:698658-735203 GCA_013400035.1 Rynchops niger | reverse complement strand
TTCCCCCTTTTTTTTTTTTTTTTTTTTTTTTTTTTTTGTCCTAACTAGAGGCGTGATTAACGATTAACAATAATTAAACTACTGTTTTGGTCAGTATTTTTACATAGGCTGGATAAATTGTTACGATACTTTGGCTATATTCTTACACTACAAACACTCTCTGATTTATTATCTACTGCAACACGCTGCTGGGAAACAGTGAAAAAGTGTATGGACAAGCAAGCCGAGGCTTCCAGTCCTAAAGAAGAGTGGTACAGTCTAATCTCCTAAATGGGTACTTGAAAAATGTATGGGAAATGAGGAAAAACTTTCCCGTGAGGGTGGCAGAGCCCTGGCACGGGCTGCCCAGAGAGGTGGGGGAGTCTCCGTCTCTGGAGACATCCCAACCCCGCCTGGAGGCGTTCCTGTGCCACCTGCTGTGGGTGACCCTGCTCTGGCCGGGGTGGGACTGGGTGATCTCCAGAGGGCCCTGCCAACCCCGGCCAGTCTGTGAAATGCTTGAGTACCGTTCTCTGTTTGTTACTCAGAATTTTCAAGGCTGACATGAAGTCACTTGCCTTCCAGAAGTTTTCAACCCCAAGAAAAAAACACGCAAAAAAAGGCATGTTGTTGGAGTGTTTCTCTAGCTGCCGTGCATTTGGGATTTCTGCTTAAGCATTGTCTGGTTGTGATGACAGCGCGGATACGTTCAGTGGCCACACGTCCATCAGTCCTTTCCTTGGGCTTTGCCTAGGTGACTGTGTCCTTCTGGCTGGCTTCTGCCTTCCCAGTGTGACCTGGGACCTGCTCACTTGTTCCCTCCGGACCCAGCTGTGCTTGCGCGGCTTCTCTGGTGCGTTTAGGAAACAGGAAGAAACCTGACCCGCTGCCGATCAGAAGCGGTTGCTTCCAATGTCAAGGACATTAGTAGCCCAAATCAGTTCACTATCAAGATTAGGGTTTTTTTTCTGAGAAAATGTGAGTTATATGGACAAATTCCTTTTCTTTTCCTTCAAGAAGACCTTGTTTTAAATTTTATTGATTGCGATGCTTTGCTTGCCTTGACAAAGGCGAGGTTCTTGCCCCAACTTTGGTTTAAGTTGAAGTGAAGAATGGTTTGGATGTGAATAGAATGGGACTGTAGGTGGTTTTGGCTGGCTCAGGGGTTTGCAGACCCCCTCGCCTGAAGTACTGCCAGTCATGGTTTCCCCCTTCCGCCTGCGTTTGGGCACAGCTTGGGGATGAAGGAGCACGACTAATAAACTCTCGCTGACACCTGCGGAAGGCAGTAGCCGTAACTCATGGTAGAGGTCACTGGTGGGACAGGAGGTTTGTATTGTGTCCTCTTTTCCTGCTGCCACTCACTTACTTTTTATAGGCATCAAACGTTAAAATAAAAATGACTGTACATTATAAGCACTTCCTTTGGTGAAGTATACAAATGTCCTTTGAAACAAAGTGAACTAACTCTAGATTAAACATTCCACTGGAGTAGCTTTATCTTAGGGCTTGATTCATTTGCATCCCAGCTGTAACTGCCATTTTTACTGATTCTCCGGTTAACAAAGCCCAAACGAGAGCTCCCAGGCTGTAGGAAAGGCCTGAGGTGAGCCTGCTAAATGTGGTAACTTCAGAAGGGCCGTATTTCATAAATGGCTGCACACAGAACCTTATTCTTGTAGGTGTATCAATAGTGAAATGCCTTCTGAAGACACTTGTAACTTAAATTTGAGTGATATTAAGACAAGCATACTGTCGGTCTTTTTTCTGAACTCATACTTTGTTATTTTTTTCTTGTTAAACATACCTTTTGTTCATTCTTAATATCTGTACTGGGTCTCATGGCGTGGAATCCGTTGTCTTCCTAGCAGCCCATATGGTGCTACAGTTTTCAATTGTGACCAAACCGGTGTTGATAACGCCCGTAGTTCTGCTATTATCACTGCTCCCTTTCTCACTCTGTCCCCGCAGGGAGCAGGCTGGGGGTGGGCAGGAGGTGGGACAGCGCTGGGACAGCTGACCCAACTGACCAGAGGGATATTCCGCGCTGTATAATGTCACGCTCCGCAATAAAAGTAGCAGCGGGGAGTTTTTCCAAGGTAGCCTTTGCCGGGGGACTGGCCGGGCACTGGTCTGCTGGAGGGAGGTGGTGAGTGACGGCCTTTGCATCCCTTGGTCTTTTGTTTGCTCGGGTTTTCTTCACTTCTTAAGCTCTCTTTATCTTGACCCATGAGTTTTTCTCGCTTTTTGCCTCCATCTCCCCCACTTCACTGGGAGGGAGAAAGCAACCAACTGGGTGGGGGTCAACCCACCGTAGTGTTCTATGTCAATTAAAAGCTTGGGCATTCCATTGTGGTAAGGTTGCTCAAATTTTGACATTACATTGTAGCTTAAAATTTATGAATTTATGAACTTTGTACAGAAGGAGAAAGAGCCCAAGTATAGCGACAAATGCAAACTCTCTTTTCTCATGCCAGATCCGAAATCCCTTAATATGGGAAATTTCTTTACACGGGTAGTCAGAAGTAGTGTCAGCTGCAAAAACAGTGAAAGCTTTTGAACAAACTGGGGACCTCCCCAGAAACTTCACTGTGTTTAGGTGAAAATTGTTATTTGCCAACTGAAATATACATTGGCTGTACTTTATTTCTTCATCAATGAATATACATACGTGTAAGCCAAGATTAATTCTACTAGTCAGTTGGTTTGGATTTAGTGTAAAACAAACACGGGCACAGAAACTAGTCATAGTGCCTGTGCTTTCATGTTATATCAAGTCAGTCAAACACTTTTAAACTTTAAAACAATGTAATCTTAAATGAGGGGTGTTTGAAATACTAATCCAAATTAATTCTTGGTTCCTGATCTCTCTGCTGCAGGGCTCTGTGGAAAATGTAATTTAATAAGAAAAACAGGCCATTGGAGAGGTGAAAAAAAGTTGTAGCAGACTGGGGGAACCTCCAGAAGAATTAGGTTAGAGCAGGAGCTTCTAAGCTGGATGTATTGAAGTGAAACATGGCAAGGTACAGAGTTAAGATTGGCAGCTGCTAACGTGGGTAGGAGTTGCAAATGCAGCCGCTGCCACTACTCCTGGAAGAGTTTTGTCAACTCCTGAACAGGAAAAGCAGATTACAAAATACGTTTAATAAAGACAAATTAAATGGCAAATAGTTCTGTGAGAATGAGAGGCCTTGAAAACAAGCAAACAAACAAAACTCAACATTCCAGAAACGTAAAACTAGTTAGTGGGGCTCGGGCTGTATTTCTGTAACATACAGAGGTGCTTAGAGAAACTTGTAACAATGAAAGGTGAAAAATATCTGTTATAAAGGTGGTGTAATAAAACCAGAGGCAGAAGCAATACGCTTATTCTCTCTATCAAACTTCTACTGTTTACCAAAAAAAAAATGGATTTCATCAATGGAGTAATTTCAGCTGTGACCAACGTGCATCAGCCAAAGCTTTCCAGGGGCATTTCAGACCATCGGGTGGTGCGGTTAGCTGGTCCGCTTCAGGTTGTCCCTCGTGCAAACTCGGCTACAGACACACGCCGGAGGGCTGGGACGAGACACCTGAATTACATAAAGAATGAGCTATAAGATGCCTTTCCTTTCCAGTGACTGAGGGGAGGAAGTTTCCGGGTAGTTCTTTTTTCCACTTTAAAATGCGCAGCATTCTCCTAAAGATCAAAGAGCTACAGTGTATCTACTGAAAACCGTATACTTTTAAAATTTTCTTATTTGGTGTGATCTACAGCTGTAACTCGTATGTGATAGAAGGGGGGGGGTCTGTAGTTCGGCAAAAATTAGAAAATGTTAAGCATAAGGCTACAAAGTGTTTGAATTTCACTGGTTTAATAAGTATACCAATATGCTCTTTCTGTTCTCTTGCTCCTATTTCTTCTGTTTCTAATGTCGATAATTTTTATGATACTCTGAGCAACGTCAGCTGTTGTCTGAGGCTGTGGTTTGGTTACTCTTCCTTTATGGCATTGCTTGGTCACTTCTTTAAGCAAAATGCTATGAACGATTGCCTTCAAGAATATTTAAGATTTTTCTTATTCTATATAATAAACATGGAAGAAAAATATTTGAGTGAAAATGCTTATACCCTCCCCCAGAAGACAATTTTCAGGTGCATTGCTTTACTTGTTGTGATAATATAAATAACGTTTGCAGTTTTGGTGTTTAATAGATACTGAGTTAGAATTACGTTTATAATCCTTAGTAATTCTGAGATTTAATTGCTTTTCCCAGCAGAAGGTGGGTGTATGCAGGTTGTCTCCAATCTCAGTTTCTCTCTGCTCGCTCTTGGCCTAATTCTACCCCTACTTGCTTCGTTGTAGGTCTCCACAGCCAGATCACTTGATGGTTATGTTTTGGAGAGCAGTCGCACAAATAATTATGCTGGTAAAGCTGAAAATTGGCAGGATAGAATTGAATGGGTGAGAGCTTGTCAAGTCCAATAACTTAAGCAGACACCTTTCCGCTGAAATAGCTTGTTTAACCATCAGCACTAGAAAGAAATACAATCTGAGAAAATTCTCCTGAAGAAAGTGGATTTAACAAAGTTGAAGGAAGAGGAGCGGGAAATCCGAACCATTTGTAGATAGAAATGTGGTAGATTCAGAAAAAAACGTTCACGTGGTAGATTTTTATATACTAAAAGAAGGAAAGATGCACTTTGCTAGGGTTTAGCTCAAGGAATTATGAAATCTCACAATAGCTTTTAGAATAGTCTTTAGATTTGCCAAATTGCAGGTTTGCGGTACTAATAGAACAAGTGCATTCTTTCATATGACACATCAGTGCGCACACACATATATATATTTGTATTGTCGGTACAGAACCTATAATGTGCTAGAAGACCCAACCTAATGGTACTTGGTTAAAAAAAGTTACAGGCTCTTTCTGCATTTTTCAGTTATTTCTACGCAGGCAAAAATATCTGACTGTATGCAATGTTGGCATACAAATGGATATTAATGTATGATGATCAGCATTATATCAAAACGGATTTTTATGTTACAAAAAAAGGGTCCCCATCATCTTGTTATTTGGTTTTTTTTTTTTTTTCAGTTTAGGGCACACTTTTTGGAACACAGCGGGATTGTCACAGTTTAGCAATCGGAACACTAGGCACAGCTGGTGAATTTTTGTAACCTAGAAAAAAAGTTTGTCTTAGTTTTCAGCTGGTGAAAAGATAATTAATGTAGCAGTGACACTCCTACATTACTTCAAGAAATACTTGAGGGAGTACATAAAATTAATTAAAATCTTAAAAATTACTCATCTCTTTGTTCTTATGTTTCTGTTTGTACACTGATTTATTTTTGTTGATTGTATTCCTTTCTGTCCATGTGGGTTGTTTTCTTAACTGTATATTGACTTGGTTTCCAGATTAAAAAAATATCTGGATTTTCCCAATTACAATCTTTTTTCCTAGATATTCCTATTCCAGAAGTTAGAAGTGTGCAAAAACCTACACCACGAAGCATATTATTTGTAAGTGACATAACGCAAATTACTTGCAAAAATTTTGGAATAAAGTTCCCTGGCAGTCATAGGCGATTTAATGCCATCCATCCCCTTTGTATTTTTTCTACTAAACTCCTTTAGAAATAAGGTTTGCTCTAAGTAATAAAAAGCTTGACCATATAAAACTTCATTATGGTGTACCCAAACAAAACTTTATTACGGTGTACCCATACAACCTTGTGATCTAATTACAGGCAAATTGTTACTTCCCAAGGTGTAGAAACGTGCTTCGATTTCCACCCACCCCTTTCATCTTTGTCTTTGTTAAGTCAGATGCAGCCTCTCATTATATTTAACTGAACAATCAGAAAGCGTACCAGAACATCGTCCGGTTCTAACCGGCAGGTTTCGGAGCGCAGTGGGGAGGACGGTAGGGTTTCCATTTCGCTTGTGTTGTCACGTTGACGGATTAGCCAGTGCTTGTCAGGGGTTCCGTGCCAAGTGATGTCTTTTGAATCTGATTCCAAAGAAAGCAACAGGCTTTCCAATCGATGAAAGCTCTCCGGGGCTCTCTCTGGTTGTTAGAAATAATAGATGACTGAAAAACTCGGGCACACAAAAATGTACGCAGTGCTGGGTTCGGTGTGGATTACAGATTGGGTGGAGCATATGCAATAGCTTAATAGGTTCTCTTGATTTTATTGGAAAAAAATTTCTCTAACAAAATTGAGGCGGAATGTATTTTTCAGGCCTGTTTGAAGGAAACGTCTGTGAAAGCTTTTTTTGTGGGTTTTTGTTTGACATACAAGTAGGGGCACGTTGCGTTTAAAGCCTGTTTGAGCCATTAATACGTGAGTTAGAAGCTACAGCTTCTCTAATGGGGATGCCATTAGAACCGTTACATCAACCTTTTAGTCCTGGAGTCTTTAGGTTTTGGTCATTCTGGACTCACTCCTCTGCCTGGCAAAAGGAACGAACGCAAGAGCATGAGAAAGTACCGAAAGAACTAAAGAAGTTGGCGGTATCAGTGGGCTGATGGGGCGTTAAGGAAAGATTAGTAAAGAAAGATTTGGACTCGCACGAACCCCATGCAGTTTCTGGTATCTGCTCTCGTGACTATTTCCAATAGTCAGGCAAACTCATTCCAAGTTTCTTTACCTTACACTGAAAATTGCTATGGTGTGTATATTTAGGGCAATTACCTCATCACATAGTTGAACTCTCTAAAGTAAGTGAAACAAGCGGGACGAAACACTACAAAAGGTGGAAAGATGTGATGCCTAATGACCTGAATGTTCGTAGCCATAAAAATATACACTTTTTTTTACTCTGCCAAGTATTCTCTTAGTATTATTCACACAATTTTACCAGCATTCTGTAAGAAAAATGTTTCCTTTAACTGGTTTAGAAATGGCAAATTTAGGTTAGACGTAATCCTGTTCTTCTGCAGTGAACTAAAGCAGACACATCACAAAATATCACCCAAACTTGTACTGTTGCGCTTGCAGAAATGGGATTTATCTGCACCTTCCAAAACGGGTGGAAGTTTTAATGAGTTGTATTTTGGAGCTTTGTATCTGGGGCATTGTCTTTAACAACTGCACCTCTTAGATGAAATTCATCGTGCAGATGTAGGTGGCGACAAGAACTATGGGTGAATTAGAACCTTTGGTTCAGATATTTTGACCTTTAAAGGTCCCTTCCAATCCAACACATTCCATGATATTTTCAGTCTCCGTGTGACATGTTTACTTCCCTGTTCAGTCACTTCATATTCTTGATAAATACTAAGTCTTCAAATACTAGCTATTTATCATAAACCAAAGCAAATCTACATATAGTTGTATGATTTTGTTTAAAGTATATGGTGATAAAGGCATCAGACTATTCATGGTATTGTTGGGAAAGCTTAAGGGATCAGTTTAATTTTGTCATATAATGACAAAAAACAACCTCCAAATGAGAAGCTGAATGCAAACTAGCTGTCAAAGTGATGACCTGATATGACATCCTGGTATCCAAGCATATTCCAAAATGTTCTGTGGTTTCACGGTGTTCAGTGCGTATCACCCAACAATTTGTTTAGCTAATGTGCTAGACGCTGCCCTTTAGAAAGGATTCCATTTTAATTAGCTATAATAATTTGCTCTGCAATTATTTAAACAGATTGTAGCAGCCTGGCTTGACTCTGACTTTTGGAGGTAGGAACAGCATTCTGGCTTTTCTATAAGAGGAAAACCCATTATTTTTAATTTGGAACGCATTCAAGTTTAACTATTCACAAGGCGAGTGCGTAGAATTCTATAGGCTCTGGGAGAGCTCACAGTGAGAAAGCACCTTGGGAGAACTCACAAGTGGTCCACCAGTGCCAAATGAGATATATTACTGTGGCATGGTACTTAAAGATCTGCAAATAAGTTGGCATTTATTAATGGGCCTATTGATAACAATTTTGCTAATGCTCTGAGGCTCTTCCACGCGGAACTATTTGTTTCTTCTCTGTACGTATTTTGTTCGCTTTTAAAAAATGACCCCAAAGAATTGGCATTGGTTCCGTACTTCCAGTCATGGGGCTCACAGAAGAGTAAATAAAATTCTTTTAATCAAATTGAAGAGGCTTTAGGTTAGGCTTCTAGCTAGGTAGGAGTTATACGGGCATAACAACGTACTCCTTTATTCTCTTTGATACCTGGGCTCTTCTGTGTTGTCGTTGTTCCTCCAGCAGAAACTACAGCACAGTGAAGAGGAGATGTAAAAATGACTCGCCGTGGCATTTTCTTGTTTGATATCTGGTGTCCTGGTGGTACAATATGACCAAAGGTGGCCACTTCCCGGAGTGGCCTGCCCTCCCTGAGGATTACAGCCTTTGCCCAGGGCTTGGCTCTTCCTTCATGGTACTCCAGAATTCAAAGGTGACACCTCAAAGGGGACTCCTGGTAGGGCTCAGGGATGGAGAATCTTTGAAAGTGTTGGCTTATCTCAGAGTCCAATAGAAGTGGCATGGGATCCTTTTTTCCTTCTCTGCTGGGCCATCAGGCAAGTGGTATTTGCACCTTTTGGTAGCCCATTATATATTTATGAACTGCCTTTCAGCCTGTTACTGGTCAACTTAGGCAGCATAAACAATTTCCAAATGAAAGACAAAAACTGAATTAGTCACAGGAATGTAACGACAGTCTGTTTAATTAAAGAAAAAAAAAAAGGGAAAAAAAACCTTGGTTCCCTTCTGAAAGATGCCAAGAAAATGTTGGTAGACTGTTTTAGAAAGGGGTATAATGAAATTGTAAAATCGTCATAGCCATGTGAGTTATAGGAGCTTACAGAAGCTGATGCTTTCATGAGTCCAACTGAGAAAAATTACCATTTTTTTTTTTATTTCTTCCAACTTTTTGGCACAAAATGTCTCTATTCATAATCCAAGATGAGTTTCGAAATTTCAGTTGAAGAGCAGGTTGGGAACAATATCTCTGGGGTGAGTTGTGACAGTCAGGCAGAGAAGATGAGAGAAAATAGTCTTGAGTATGTGTGAGTTCCGAAGAGGAGGGGGGCGCAGACCATTTACGCCAAAATCAGGTGCAGGTAATTTAATGCTTAGATAAATGAGGAAATAATGAGAGGTGATATATGAGAACATTTGTATTGGACACTGTATATTTTCCCTGGAGATTATTTGTAGTAATGGGAATACTCAGGCCCGAGATATCTATATTTCTTACTCAAATTGGAATTGAGCTTGATCTTAGGAGTTTCAGCAAGTGCATAAAGCCAACACTGAACTTTGTTTTTTCCAAAATCTTCTTAGCATAATTCTGTCAAATATTGTGTTTTTAAGTGGATGGTTGTAGCTCAGTGTCATTTGTCCTGTGAGCTTTAGGTTCTTCTTTCGTGCTTATGAAAATTTGGACTTGTACGGTGAAAAGAACAGACAAGAAGTTGCTTTTTGTGAGTTAAACAAATATTAAGTTGTAAATTGTCTTCAACCAGTGAAACGTTCCGGTGCTGACGTTTGTGACATAGACTGTGGTGGGGGGTTCTGTTTGGAATATCGAAATAGTGTAAGTTATTTAAGTAAGTGGCATCTTTTCTAGGTGAGCTTTTAGGACTATGCGTAGTCTTAAAAGTTTATTTCTAAATTAATGAAATTTCATATTGTCAGATTATTCTATGTTTTAACTGTCCTGGGAAAAAAGCTGCGTTAATTTTAAATTGCCAGTGGTCTGTTAAAGCAGAGCTTTCAGCTCAGGGCTGCAATTACCTTGCAGCGTTCATCTGCCTCTCTTGTAATTAAAGTGTGCTCAAAAAACGAAGCCCTTGAAACAATTTAAGAAAGGAACTTGCTTGAAATCCTTGATGAATGTGAATGTGGTCCAATTTGGCAGCCATAACTAAATAAAGAAACAGTCTTGTAACCGTGCTCCCCCCTCTTCTCCACTAACTGTGACTAAGAGGGAGGGTTTTCTTCTTCACAATAAGAGGAAATCTCATTTGTTATACGGTAACTTTTAATGTTATCTCTGTAAGCACTGTTTAAAGACAAATTACAATACCAAACACAGATTTAATGGAAAAAACATGTATTGAACATGGGAAAAATGTATAGTTTGGTCCTATGAAAATCCCTGGTTCTTTTTTTAAGTAACCTGTTCTATATTAAAAACAAAATACTTGAAGAAATTGTTTTCTTTCATGTCCCTGAAGTGGTTTCAACAGATGTTCCATGTTTCATCTTGTAAGTGATACTTTAAAGCCGTCTGTGGTGTCGTAAAGGCTGAGGATAGTGACAGAAAATTAAAGCCTTCATTCTGAATTTTGGAAGAGGCTGTTGGAACTAGTCCTGATATCTCCATGGGGTTTGCCACTGAGTTTAGTAAACTTTGAGTGAAACCTTCAGTCTCCAGTCAGGGCATCCAAAACCACACTTAATTTTCCTTAAACTACCAGAGTCAACTAAGAGACGTAACACTTCTTAGTCTCAATAGTTAATAGATTTTTATTATTAATATTTTCTTATGAAGCATGTTATTGAGTGGTATGGCAGATAGGAGTCAACACAGAAGCTTACTCTTGTAGATGACATGTAATGATGTTTTAATCTGGATTTCCAATCCCACATAAACCTGTGGAAATACTGGCATATTCTTTTATAATATACAGTCTTTTCAGTTGGATTAATCTTAATGGTTTATTGATAATAAAGATGTTTAACCTGAGGTACTTGTAAAAGGAAGAGGAAAATCATCACCAAAATTGTTTGGTTTATGTAAATTGTACAAGAACGTAAAGTAGAGGAAAGCAGCTCCATTCCCAGTTGTGTTTTTGAAGTTTTCTGTGTTCTGCAAGTCAATTCGCCTGTGCAAACCTCTGCTTCTTATTCTGGAATATGAAGAGATTTATTCTTTCAACAGCATATGGTTTTGTAGAGATTAATATATTAGCGCTACTATTGGATATAGTTTTGTATACAATTCAAATGCTGTTTTCAATTTCTTTTTGACTTGGTTAAATTGGTTAACATTCTGTTAAATGTAGGGACAATTAGGGTCTTTCACTTAAATAAAATAAAACAAAAAGAAGAAAATATCTGTAGAAAATAGAAACTGAAGTAAAAGGACATTGTAATGTAAGTGCAGTATAGAATAGCTCTGTGATTATGATCCAGAAGTTATTTTAGTGCCTAACTCTATATTTCTTTCCTTTATGTATTTAGATTTCCTTTCATTGTAAATTTTACTTTGAATTTTCTTGCTTTGTAATATTAGATTTTGAAGTAATTTCATGTCCATATAACACTTTTATTTCTCTTGCAATTGCCGATGCAATGCTAGTATTCCTCCAGAAAAGAATCTGGGTTGAAATAGTGAAATAATAGGGGGGGGTTGTTGTCTTGGTTTAATCCTGTTTAAATTAGCAGTCAGCAATTAATAGAAGCAAAATAACATATTTCGGTTGAATTTTGCAATTTTGGTCAGTGAAAATTTGTTTGATTACATTCATTGAAGTAAATGGAGGTAAAAAAAAATAAGAGTAGTGTCTCAAACCTTGGCTGATCACTGAGGGAAGGTCTTCTATTAGCAACAGGAATCTATATGGAGACTAGATCGACACCTTTCTTTTTTTTAAGGACAATATTGCCTAGAAGGTAACAGAGACTTAGAGCTCCTCTCAGGAAATTGGGTTGTCTTTGTGGTGCAAAATGGTGCAAACGGACACACAATACACAAAACTAGAAAAGGAACCTGAGCAATGGCCATCCTGGGGTGAACCCAAGTAACCTCTACAGAGGTGAAGCTGATTCATTCCTCGGGTGACCAGTACACCGCACGTTTATTCGCTGCCTGCAACTGAGTCAGAAACACTCTTTATTATTTTTCTTTTTTTAGGAATTTATTCTGTAACAGAAATCATAGAAAGACTTGGAAAGTAGGCCTTCAAAGCACGTCCACAACTGGTCTAATTTATTTTCTTACCCCAAAGCAGTGTCGTTTATATATTTATCTTCCCTAATGAACATTTAAGATGTAGCTGGGCACAGAACTCCAGCATCCCTAGGCAATTTGTGCCATTGATTTGCTGTTCTTACTTCTAGAAACCATCTTTGTGAAGTTGAAGTCTTGTTGCCCAATCTCTTCTTTACACCCTCCCGTTAACTGATATTACAATTTATCTGATCACCCTAGGATCGTGCAAATTTTATAAGACATCGCAAAGGCACTCGCTTTTATGTATTTGAAGAATGTTATATTGGCTGAACGAGGCTTCTTGTTCCAGCTTGTTTCCACTGATTTAAGCTATTTCAGTCTTACTTCACAGTGTTTTCACCTGATCATTCTTGCTGCTAACGAGCAGAACACAGGTTGAAATGCATCTCTGTAAAACCTACAAAAATTTGTTGATAGTTATTCAACACAAGTGAAATATTTGGAAAACAATAATTCACGCAGGCAGCCTAGAAGAAAACGAACTTTTTCAGACGAACACTTGTTGCTATCAGTAGTGGTGGAGACGGAAAAGTGGTTTGCTGTGTGCTGGAGTTACGTTCTTTAGCGAGCCGTGACAGCAACGCTCGTTGAGACCAGCGCAGGGCTTCAGACAGAATAACGGGGCTGGATGCAAGCAATAAGGATTATCGTGAAATCAGAACAGTAAACACATTATCAGGCCACTTCTCTTAAGGATGAGATCCCTTAAAGGTCTTAGGACTCTTAGCTAAGAATCTTTTTGTCCAAAGAGGAAAAGTGGTCAAAATTCCTTGTTTGCACAGAATAATAGAAACAAAGCATTCTTTTCCCTGGGTTCTCCTTTTGCATCAACGGGCAGGCAGATGAGAAAGTATTTCTCGCCTGGTTTATAGTGAGACCTTCTGTAACTTCACTTTGCAGTTGTTTTGTTAGTAAAGTTTCAGAAAACCGTGCCAATCAGACACTTGCTTTTGTGGATTTTTCCAAACATAATCTATATGTCTTAGTCGTGTTCAGCACCTTGACCTTAAAACAATGTTTACTTGTCTAGATCTCTAAGATTATATGTAAATTAAATGGTTTTGTACTGTTGTTTGAAATAGGTATTTTTTGGAATGATTAGCTGACTATATTACAGTCCTGTAAAATGCAATTGTTCCGTAGCTAGTTTTATTTTTAATCTCTAAAACCAGTCTGAGTTAAAATCCTCTTCCCATTTTTTGTAAAATATAATGCTTAATATGTGCTAAATTAGAGGTTTTCAGAAACTGATTTCTATAGTAGTTTTACTTTCATTAATGAATGAATGATTAGGGAGCAAATTCACAGGGGAGGAAGAAAGTCTGAGGATTTATGAAAAGCAAAAATTATTGCCTGGATTTAATGAGTGTGAACGATTGCATATTTTGTGCAATAGTTGCAACCTGTTTTATCAAATCATATGGTACGTAAATGAAAGTCTTTTATCGAATGCTATGCCAAAACAAACTAAGTTAAAGCGGATGTCTATTCCCCTTCAGATTTATTTCATCCGAAGCTGAGATAATAAATTGTTGAAATGAGGCCAGAAAGACAATCAGGATAATCACATCACCAGACCTTACGTGTTCTTGTATTGGAAAGAAGCTTTAATTTCACTGATTAATTAATTTTAATCTGTTTCAGTGTTTTAGTCACACTATGCCTTTGATTAGGCTGGGCTGGCAGTGTCAAGTGCTTTGGCAGTGTTCTGATTAAACGACAACTTGGATACCAATAAAGATCAAAACACAGGAACAGCGAAGTCTTATTTCTACTTGAACACGGTACAGTAGTTGTTTCCTTAAATGTTCAATCCAGTAATTAGTTTTGGTGTGTGCACCAGACGATTGTAATCAGCCGTCTTTGCAGGTTAGGAAGCAGTAGCTGTGTTTTGATATTTGGCTAGTTCTCTCTTTCTCGGTTAGATAGCAAACCAAAAACTTATTAGTGTAATTTACGCAAAAAGCTCTTTGGGTATTTCATAAAAATACATAACAATATCAGGGATGCTGCATGGATGGCGTAAGAAGATCGATTCTTACATCATGCACAGAAAGTCACTGCTGTCTTCTGAAATACAATAAAAGGGAACTGTTTCTTGAAACATAGATTAATTTTCTCTCATTTTGCATTGCTGAAGCTGCATGGATTTCTAGGACAATTTGTTTTTTTTTCAAATGAGGAAAAAACAGACCAGAACGTTCAAAGTACAGTTTCCATTAGGTGATAAATATATGGTTTTAGTTTGAAATTTTAACTTCAGAAACTGGATCTAAATGTTGGAGCCTCTGAAAAGCAATTTAAACTGTCTCCAAGTATAAAAATGAAGCCAATGTGTTATTTGATTAAAAGTGTTTGGGTTCACAGGAGCTTTCTCTATTCCTGAAACAATCTCCTGTAGGCTAGCTAGGGTTTCTTGCTGGGATTCGAGAATAATGTGAGGTGGAATCATCACAGCAGTTATAGCTGGGAGGTTTTTGACAGCCTGAAATTGAACTGGAGCTTGTAAAGATAGAAATCTTTATCTGCTGTACCTCAGAACTACCATCACTTCTGTTTGAAAGGTTTATCACAATAAGCCTAAGAAGCGCTGGGTGAAAGAGGACCTTTTTTGTCAGGACATCGGGGAGCTCCCGGTGAGTACCAAGTGATGTTCATCCACCTAGGAATGAAATGTGTTGGTATCTTACACTTGAATAGACGTAGGAAACACCTTCCTTTCTTTTACCTCCGAACAGTAGTTGGGGAGTGGTGATACAGTAAAGTCTACCTTTGATGGTGGGGAGAGTTCAACCTGATAGATCTCCTCTACCCACTGACCGCTGGTGCAACAAGTCACCAAAACAGTTGCGAAGAGAACAGTAAAATCCCTAGCTGGGGTCAGAATGTTTCAATTTATTTATTTGCTTCTGACCTTGGTCTTTTCAACTGACTGCTTTCTACAGGGGGCACTAATCTGTTTATTAAAATGAAAATTTCATGAGGTTTCTTGAGGAATTTCTTCATCTGCTACGTGTAGGACTAGGTGTTACCGTCTTCACGCTGGGGAGCAGCCAACCGCTATTTTACAAAGAAGTGACTCACCATTATCAAGAAATATGTGTGATATTTCGGTGGACGCCAGTCGATAACTACCAAGGACACAATTTTGAGAAACTTTTGAAGCATAAAATCATGTTGCAACGAACCTGGCTTTTCAGCCTACTTCTTGAAGTCAGCGTGTATTTTCTGGCTTTTGCGGCAGTTGGTAACGAAGCCAGAAACACAAAGAATACAATTCGAGGAAACTTGTTTATCAACACCCATCCCCAAAGTTTCATCTGAAAGTAATCGTTTTCTTTCTCGAGGTGGACTGTTCACAACCCAGCCAGTATGGGAATCTCTGATCTTAAATCAGACAAATTAATAATTTTTAGACTGACATAAGCATTTTCAGTGTTCCCAAGTTCACATCTATTAAAATACAATTATTTTATTTAAGAACTGAATTTTTTATTGCTCCCTGTCTCTTTCTCACACACACCCATACACATGCTTTTCATTGTATTTATTGGATAAGACGTCTTTTGTGGATATTGCAGCAGTTTATATAAATCCATACCCCTAAAACACTATTTAAATATTCAACAGTGCTCTAGCTGCTGTAGCATTTTAAATCCTTGATACATTTTTCTAATGTCAAAGTTTACTTTAAAGAGTTATTTCGCTTAGTATTTCTAAGAAAGCAAACCAAGGGTGAACTGTTTTACATGCTTTAAAACACTTATTGGAGTTCGAAAGGAAACATGAAAAGACAACTAATTAACATCAAGGAGTGTAAATCATACCGCGCTTTATTTGTTTAGGTAGGCAGGCAGAGTTACGTGGTAGGGTGGAGGCAGGATATCCTAGTCATCATAATTTTTTTCCCCTATAATTATGAGCCCTAATCAGCATTTTGTGTGCACTTTTCTTTTCCCTTGTGCAAACACTCAGCTAAGTTGATATTGCTCTTTCTGCAGTCTAAAACCCTTCGGTGCTTAGTGCCAACGCTGTGATCTTTGTATGTGTTGTAAAGGCCAAGCTAACTTGAAGTGGAGAATCAGAATTCCTGTGCGTAGAAAATCTTCTTAAATTTATTAATTAATTTGAGCGATGATTAAAAAAAAAAGGCTTTTTCTGTCTTTCTCCAAGTCCTGTTCTAATCATTCTTATCTGCATGGAGAAATCTGGGGGTCTTGGCTCTCTGCTCTGAAACATACATTATAGGTACACTACAGCTTTTGTGACCGTGACTCGAGTAGACTTCCAGCGTACTTGCCCATTTACTGTCATGCCCATGACATTAAACACTTATTTATGGGATACAAGGTCTCAAAGACCTCCTAGCTTTTTATCGTCACAGAAGAGGAAGCTGGCTGAAATTCACTGGAGCTTCCTCTAGTTTGTGAAGCACATAGAATGGGAACATGCTCAGAAATAGCCATGAATCATCAAATGGTTTGGGTTGGAAGGGACCTTAAAGACCACCCAGTGCCACCCTGTGCCCTGGGCAGGGACACCTCCCACCAGCCCAGGTGGCTCCAAGCCCCGTCCAACCTGGCCTTGAACCCCTCCAGGGATGGGGCAGCCACAGCTTCTCTGGGCACCCTGGGCCAGGGGCTCACCCCCCTCACAGCACACAATTTCTGCCTCAAATCTCATCTCAATCTCCCCTCGTTCAGTTTGAAGTTTATTAGGATCTCACCATTCTCCAGATCAGCATGGAGCGTGACTCTAAGTGTCTCTCTCCTGTTTCCTGGACATCACGTGGTTGGATGTGTCTCAGCCATAAAGTAGAGACTCACTCCGGTAGACACTGATGCCTGCCTGCACAAACACTAAATTGTTTCTCCAGGTATCCTTCATACAGAAATTAGTCATATCTGAGAGATGGTATCGTATTGTGTTGATTGGCATTGTCTTCTGTTGGCCGGCGCCCACACTGGGAGAGACCAACCTAAACAGTGAGTGGACCAGAGCAGAGAATTGCTCACACACAGAGATGGGGCTGAGCTGAATGCAGGAGCTCCAGAACTAATAAATTTGGGGGGGATGAGGTGGAATAGTTTCGAAACTGGGAAAAAAATAATTCTGTGGTGACAGCAGAATGAATTAACAGTAATATCACGATTTACTCACTTGGCCACAAGGCCTGTCAAAGTAAGAAGGTAAATTAGCTGAGCTAATTAGCTAAATTAGCTTAGCTAAACTTAGGGGAAGTCTAAGTAGCCCTGAAAATGTGCATTGAGATAATTATTAACACCTTGCTTTATCAGACTGCAGAAATAATTTTTATTTTCCAAAGCAGTGAAGTAAAAACATTTGTCAGATGCATCTTTTAAGGCAAAATTGTGAAGAGAATTTTAAACCCAAATTTTGCATGCCACTTCTTCATATGTACCTGACAAATACTTGTCATCTATAACAGCAATCAAACTATACTTGTCTGGTATCTGAGGTATCTATTTAGATGTCATTTGTCCTCAATACTGTGATCCTTACCAGCGCTTAAGAAGAATAGTATGAAACTGATAGAAGATGCATAAATTCGTAAGAGGACCTGGCCCGAGAGTTATTTTCTGGACATGTTTTCTTTTCATGCATTACCATTGGTGTTCCTTCACATTCCCTGCTCTAGTTGAAGATGTCCCTGCTGGCTGCAGGGGAGTTGGACTAGGTGGCCTTTAAAGGTCCCTTCCAACCCAACACATTCTGTGATTCTATCATTCTCCTTTGCAGACTGCAGTCTTCTCTTCGTGGATTTTTTCTTTTTTTTTTTTTTTTGCTATTCTTCATTCATTTTGGTTATTTTTTTCCATGCTGTTTATTTCTCCAGTTCGCCTCTAGTATCGTTGCTGAAGTTATGAGTGAAGTGGAAATTACTAAAGAATTACTTCTTAAAAATGCACTGAGTTGTAGCAACTGTCCTGGCATTGGCAGCAAAACAATGGTTGGCGCAACTGGAAGGGAGAACAGGCAACGCTCACACGCCTGTTCCAGAAAGGTTGCAGCAGTGGTTGGAATAACTTTGTGGCTTATCTTTTTAACTTAAAACCTGCATTTTACAGAAGAAGAATGCCAGTACTTCTCCCATGTCATTGCCAGTTCCTGCGAGTTGATCTTGTAGATTTCTACAGGAGAGAGACCTCATCATTGGTCACTTCCTTTGGTCAAGAAGCAGCAAAGCTATAGGGTTGTCTCAACAGCGGAAACATAAATGGTATTTGAATGTCAGATGTATCCTGGAATATGTTTTCATATATTAATCATACAAAAGTATTTTTGACTTTATGACTTGTTGCACTCAGGATTATTTTAATAGACATTAGAGATTTCTTTTTTTTTCAGAATAATATTTGCTAACAAAACCCAGTCACTTTCACAGAAACATTACATATTTGTTTAAAAGAAACCCCCCCTCCCCACAACCTCACCCTCCATATTTTTTATAAAACATAAATATTTTCTGACTGGATGATCCTGTTTTACAACCAGCTGTGAGCTGGCATTTATCAAGGCTGAATTTATTACGTAAAAATATGAAAGCAATAAGTTTCTATAGAGATTCAGTATAAATCAGGTTTATTTTTTAAATAATTATTTAATCAAAACCAGCTGTGTCTTCTAAGGCCTGATCAGCCAGAGACTAATAGATGAAAGCTAAAACTTGAATATAATCAAATGCGAATGTATGGAAAAATGAAATACTCTTTTAGAGTGCATGCCTCTCTGCAAGTAAATGTCAGATTTCAATAAAGCTCAGACTTCAAGATTTTTCCAGAGAAAAAACTTTTAATCAGTTAAAGCTCCAAAACGGCATGTAATTAGTTGCTTTTCTAGGTCAACAACCAGTAGTCAAATGTATAAATGAAAGTAAAAGCAAAGCACATCAATAAAACAAATCTGAAATGGCAGATCACAAGGAAGGAGATGAATTTGGGGAAAAAAAAAAATCAGCTGGAAATTCCATATGACAGAAATACCAATTTGTAATGTTGATGTAGTGCTGACTTAGACTTTACTTACAACTTCAAAACGTCTGGATGTGGCACTTGAGGGCATGCTCTAGTGGCAGAGATTGTAGGTTGTTTGGTTGGACTCGGTGATGTTAAAGGTCCTTTCCAACCATGAAGATTCTGTGATTCATTTCTGTTGAACAAATAAGTGAGTTCAGATTGGTGCATTTGGATACATTTTAAAATCTTCCTAACTTAACTTTATTAGAAACTCTAAAAAAGTATGACTTTTTATTATTTAGTGTCCCTTTATCCATGCTTTCTCCCTACCTTCTTTGTGCATCTTTCTGAAATTGTTATTGCAGTACATATACACGATATACAATGTGTTATATGTAGAACACAAATAGTATTGTATAGCTATGTGCATATACATATTTATATAGTGTTATAACTGACAAATTTCTATTTTTTCTCTTAATATTTCCTCATTTTGTAGGTTTCCATAGGATATACAGTAGCTAACAAACAGAAGTTAGCTACAGTAACTAATTTGTAATTTCATTTCAGATTCCCCTAGGTGTTTTTTATTTCGTTAGAATCTTTCCCCCTAAAAGCTTCAATGGACTGAAGTGGTTGACGATAATGTTTGGTTTCTGAAGTTTCTTTGGTTTTAAAAATGTAAAAAGCAAGATGTTCTGTTAAAATAACCAAGTCATTGAATATATATATATATATGCAATTACACACACATAATAAATGTAAGTATAGTGTACAGTATATACTAACACACATAATTTAATGTTTAATATACATGTATATATTTATATACATATATTCTATATGTTCTACAATATTTGTTTTGTCCCATCTCAAACATAGATAGTCTACGCTGCTCTGGTGTATGTGACTTGTTAGATATAAAAGTTCTTACTCTTGTTTTGTTATTTTGGTTGATGTTGTATAAACTCTTTTCATCACTGAAAAAAAAAAAACAAAACAAAACAAAAAACCCAAACTATTTCAATAACCATTGTTGCTGTAGAGTACCTTTGTGTCAATGGAAGCCATTGATTACACGTCACTGGCTTCTGATCTTTTTTTGAGGTACGTAGCAGTCTAACTCCCATGCCAGCCTTAGAAAATATTCTTTCATTAGTATGTGTGCAGATAACCAACTTTGTTGCTTTCCTGGCTTGTTATCAGCAATTTGGTGAAGGATAAAGATTTCCCTGAAGATTTTTTTGTCTTCTTTTTCGTCTTCTTTTTCCTCCTAGGCAATATTGTAGCAGCTTCTCAATGTCAGTCATTGCCACTGAAGATGGCCAAGCTGGTCTTGGTGCTTGAAAGAGTGAAATAGTAGGTGTTTTGGGTTTTTTTTTGTTTGTTTTGTTGGGTTTTAAGGCTGTGTTTCTGAAGGAGACAGTCCCAAAGAATACTGCACTGCTTAACTGATGGTACTAAGCATAATTATTAGGAAAACTAAGGCGTAGCAACCAAATTGGCTGAGATCTCATTTCATTTCCTTTGTATTCCTGTAGACCTCTACCCTCAGGAACTGAGCTGTGGGTTTTGCTTGTGAGAGCAGAAGGAAACGGGATGTTGTATTCTCTTGTCCTCAAGGCTTGAAGGGAGTTCATCTGCAAATTGTTTGGTCTAAAATCTTAAGCCCTGTTGCAAGACGTTTGAAAGTGGGGAAAAAACCTTGTAGAGTGCGCGTCTTCCTTCCATTACTTCCTGAGTGCCTTCATTAGCAGCCTTGTAAAATCCTGTGCTTTATCAGATTTCATTTCTCTGCATTAAGGATGACCCCATCATGTTTGTCCATTGTCTGCTCCCTCATACATTAGCTCACAGCTGTCAAACAAGTAATAGGTGGAGGTCCAGTGGGCTGGTACTTCCTGCTCACTTCCAGATGTACTGATAAAGGAGTCTTTGCTTGGATGTCTCTCGGGGTTTGCGGGGCTCTCGGACTAAGGCTGAAGGGTTGGGTTTTTCTCTCGCCGTATCTTAAGCACACAGACACACATCCCTCAATAGGAACAGCGTGAAAGCAAAACTCCAACGGCCAGAAACACAAGCTTGTTTTGATATACTTTTTCAGTCAGAGTCTCTTGTCCGTTCTTGAGTCTTAACAAAAAAGTACTAATAATGCCCTCTTATTGTTTATGGAACATCTAATCAGAAGCAACAAAAGTAATTGAGTGGCAAAAGCAAGAAAGCTACTGCCTTAGAATATTTTGTTATTTAACAATGTCTCCTTGCTATTCTTATGCACATCCTCACGGCTGAGTAAGAAAAGCAAACTGAGCACTCCCTATTCTATTCTACTAGGTTTTTCTCCACAATAGTAATATAGTGCTGAAATTTGGTGCATTGGTTCAGTAAGTTTTGTCAACACAGCTGATTATTTAAGATTCAGAATTGATTTAATAGGCAAAACCTGCCATTAATTCAGAAGCAACTGAATAACTGATATATACAAAAAGATACTTTTGTATATATTGACTTGATTCAAATCCTCAAGTAATTTAAAAGCTTCAGATTCAGAAAATGCTGTATCAGTTTTGATGTTGAAATTGGACATATTTAGTATAAGATCTGCCTAAGTAGCTTGCACTGTAGTAAAACATAATTTTAAAATAATCTTGGCTCTGGAATATTGTACTGGAACTTGGCAGCTCTCTCTGGCTATTGTGACGCTTGAATTGAGCAGCTCAATCCCCACTAGGGTGTTGACTGACTTTATCCATAAATAAATTGAGAAAATATAGGTAATTATAAATGCACACAGTTGGCTCTATGTATCTGTAAAACTCCTGCAGTGTTTGAAAGTCTATTGTCAAATTCTTTTTCTGGGAATTGGAGGGTGGGGTCTTTAGTGCTTCAAAAATAAATAAATAAGAAAGGGAAAGGGTGTGTTGTTCCTTGATCAATTCCAAGCCCAAGTTGGTAAGGAGAGACTTTTACACACTTGGACTTCTGTAATGGATTGACTGGCTGAGTGTAGTTATGGGGAAATACTAAATCCTTAATGCTTGACTGGAAATTTTCCCCGAAGATATTGATCTTCCAAGGTGTAATGTGCCTTCTACTAGATAGATGCCTATCAGTGGTAATAACATTTGGGAGAGTCCCTCATAAAATTCTGTGTGTACCAGAAGTAGAAGGAGGTGAACTGCTGTTAACCTTTTCACGGCACACCATGACCAGATATTTACATTTTGAAAAGCGCACAAATCAAGAAAATAAAGGGTTACTTGGTGCAAAGTGATGCTTTCCATTGTTGATGCTCATTACAGCAATGAAGGCATTCTACCCAGCTCTGTCCTGGAGTGTCAGTATTGTATCTCCGTGTGAAATGGAGAGATTCCCTTTGGCTTGTTGGGGAGCCTGTTGCTGAAACTCATGGGGAAATTGTCATGGAAAATAAAGATTTTATTGAACATCATAAAACTTTTTTGCCTATATATTAATTGTGAAATATTTTAAGCATTATTTGGTCAAAGTTTATTTGACTTTGACAAGTAATATTTTAGCTCAGTTAAGGATGAAGAATTAGTCTCTGGTTTAAAATAGATGGAGAATATATCTGTAATGTGATTTTTTTCTTAAGAAATCTGTTGAAACAGAAGATACTGAAATTATCTTTCTGTTGGTCAATGGCAGGGTGAATCTTTTCACAATTTTGTGCCATAAAGACAAAAACCTATTCAAAGACAAGGTTTGGTTTTTTTCAGCATGTTACTTCCTTCTGAGTTGCAGAAAGTATTTAAAAAGCATGTATTGACTTAGAAATACTTGTCAGAAATTAAAAGCCTGCTGTGCTGTTCACATTTTTTTTCGTTGTAGCTGAAATGTCAGATACATGAATGCAAGCCTGAGCTTGCGGAACAGTAATATTCAGCAACAGATTGTAGAAAATGTTTCATCCATTGATTTTGCAGGATTAGAACCAGTGAAAAGTGATCTGCAAGAGTTTCAGAAATATTCTTCCTACATTTTCAGCAGTACGAGTATAAATCAAAGACATATTTCCTTTTTTTTCCTTTTTTTAGATAATTTTTTTAAAATGACAGTGTGTCTCAGTCTACTTGACAGACAAGTATGCAGGTATCATCTGAAATGAAACCTGTGGTAGTTTGTCAGGGTAGAAGGAGACAGCAAAAAACTTCCTTGGTTGCTGAATGTTCCAGATCCTCCTTGTAAAAATGGATATTACCAAATATTAATCATCTCCATCCCTTATGTGGATGATAATAAATGATGAAAAAGAGCTCGACCTACTCTGGACCTAATTTCCATCAAGTTTATACATGGTTTCTTGAAGGGAAAATTAAAAAGCAAACCTCCTTAAATACGTCCAGTCAATTACTGATAGATATCAGATATTTCTCAGTAACTAAACTTTATGTAGTGCAAAAAATAATTAAATCTTTAGAACAGAATTAAATGTATTTAATTGGGGTTTTATTTGTAGTGGTCGGTTTTCAGTCTCCTTATGGCATCGTCCAGGGCAACTAGACTCTGGAGAAGGTCCCTTCTGTCCTGGATGATTCTATGATTCTGTGTAGTACTACCTAAGGAGAGTTACTCTTTAACATTTTGTGGGGAGAATTTGAAGACAATTTGATGACTGTTTTGAAGATGGGGAGAAAAGTGCAAAATGCAAATGCTTCTTTCAGTTTATTTTTGGGGTAAAACAGCAGTCTCTTTCATTTTGAAATGACTATTTCCACTTTAAAAGTCAACTGAAATTAAAAAATAAAGGAAGAAATGGAGAAAAATTTTACGTTCATCAAAACAAAAATGGCAACAGAATGTTATATCTCGGATTAAGGTAAATATTTCAGATAGATTAAAATGCACCTCTCCTCCATGCCCTATTTTGACATGTCCTTTTTAGAGCTGAAAGATCTTTTACATTAATGTCAACCCTACCAGCCAAATCCTGCTGTTGCTGTGATTTTGAGAGTTTTGGTACAGAAGGAAAGACTATAATACAGTTCCATTAATTCTTCTTTGAGACATCACAGAAGATGGTTTAAAGGCAGTTACTTTTTTACTTCTGAACATTTTTGATGTTGTGGATTTTGGAATAATGAACAGCCATAATTTGTTTTGTTGGTTGTTTGGTTTCGGTTGGGTATTTTTTTAATGTTTTCTTTTCAATCACTGCAGCAGATCTGTGGGTGGATGTAGGTTACCATTGCCATGGGTTGTCATTAGTATTTCTGAAGTTTGTTTTGTTTTATTTTATTTCCTCTTCAGCTAGAACTGTTGCCTTCCTTTACGTTTGGCTGATTACAAGCCCTGGACTGAGGCCATCTGGCTTAGTTTCAACCCAGATAAGGTTGGCAAGGAAGAATCTTTTGAGCAAACGTCAAAATCTGTACCTGCTCCTCATTGACTCTGCCTGCAAGCTGGTCAAATGGACTTACAGTAGTTTAAGCCTTTCCAGTGTCATTTTCTCCTTACTTGAGATAACAGCTTTTTATTTTTTATAGTCTTATGGTCATTTTTGACTTCTGATTAAAAGTGGCTGAAAGAGAGATTTAACCTTTAGGTCAGTTCTCTGGCAGCTCCTTGTAGACAATCAACCACTAGAAAAAGACTCAACTTATTTTGCTTTAGACAGAAGAAAAAGTTGGAGCAGGGGGGCAGATCTCTTTTTTATCAGCTTAAACATGATGACAACAGAGTTTATGAAAGTATCTTTAGGCAACAAGAAGTTACAGACAGAGGCTTTAGGGAATAAACCGCAAGTTCAGAACAGGGGAAAAGAAGAGATGTTTTCTGGAGAAGTTATGAAGAAAGCCACTTGACAGGTGGGAAATATAACTGGAGTCTCCTTTCTTGAGAAGAGAGAGCTCTAACTGTCCTAGACTTTGATTTTCAGTGTTACTGTGCAGTGCCTTAAATGGTAAAGTACAAGCTTTTTGTTTCCGTTGACATGCATGACACCCAGTTCTGCTTATCTAAAACAGTGTGTTTGACTTGTAGGTGTCCTGAAAGGGCTTGGCACATGCCTGCGTAGAAGAGTGGGAGATGTTGGATCACATAGGTATGGTTGTAACACTCTTACTGCATCTTGGCTTCCAAATGTGAAAAATAAAAATGAAAAAAAAAAAGGTTCTTTCTACCTTTGCTCGCTGAGAAGGATCATGGTAGACTATATGGGCAAGACTGGAAGCAAGCTACTCCTTTACTAACTGTCCTTGTGTTGGATTCTGGTGCTACCAAATGTTAATCCCCAGCCTAATATTTCATGATGAAAGCTGTCTGCAAGCTGGCTTCACCGGCACACCCCTGAAATTCACAGGCTACATCATCCCATTAAAAAAATTAACCAAAGGAAACCTATCCTCATGTGGTTGGGATACAGACAAAGACCAGCAATGACTTCACCTGATCTCTGCACTGCACAATCTTGCTTTGGGGGCCTAAAGACTTAGTTGACTAACCGATTTTCCATTGTTCTTTTCCATTTATAAAAACAAATCTATATGTTAAAATGCTGTGGTGTGTCTAAATCTAAGTGTTTGCGAACACTTTTACAGCTCGAGAAGATAGTAAATGACTTCAGTAGAAGCTTAATGGGCCATCAAAGAGAACTCAGGCCTTGCAAAATACGTGTCATATTTAGGTATAATAAAAAATAGTTGAATAAATCATTCAGTAAATAGCATCCTTGAAGGAATTAACTCAAGCTCTTGAGAAGAAAGAGTTTATATGCTAACCTTATATCCATGTGGTTAGCATTTCGTAAAAATCAGCCCAGTTTTGATTTGTGTTTGTATTGCTGTTTTGTTTTAATCACTCGTTGCTGTTTCTTTATTGATTTCCTTTTTAGTAAGCTTGATTTCAGTGTTATTCACAGAGTGATCGATCGCAATACTACTTTTTAGGTTTTGAATTTCTTAGTTTTCTTGTTTTCTCCTAAGCCCAAGAGAAATTTTTCGCAGCAATGTTCACATGCCCAGAAGGTCAAATACGCTTCCCACTGATATATTTTCAGGCTTTATTTCCAAATGAATACTTAGCTTCTTTACACGATAATGATCACGTTGTGCATTGAAAAACATGTTCTAGCAGGTACTTAGCAAGTCTTTACAGATGATCCATCTTTCAGCAATGCAGCCAAACAGTTAAAAAAAAAGTGACTGCAGGGAAAAAATAGGTTCTATAGTAAAGGCAGGGAAACAATAACATCTTCAGTTGCCAGCATATATTTATACTGGGTGGGCTATTGGCACAAGTAATCCTGAACTCTTTTATTAAGTGCATTTTTCCTGTAAATTCCCTGTAGCATGTTATATTTTAGTTGATACTGTACCTAACCTGTCTCTAAGGCAACTAGGCTTGCTTTTTAACTTCTAAGAGGGAGAATCATGACATACATATGGATTTGCTAGAAAAAGAGACATCTGTAAGGAATTTAAGTACTACCCACGGACTTTTCACTCCTAACCCTCTGTCTGATTCTCCTTGCCTATAAATAGGGGTCCGTTTTGTAGATCTGACTCGGCTGAATACACCAGTCAGATGAGTGAAGACTTTATCAAATGATTCAATAGAAAGCTATGCAAGGGGTGGGAGGTGAAACGGAGTCGGCGTTTTAAATCCTCTACATCAGGGAACTGCAAGCTCTCAGAATTTGATGGAGATCGCTCAGAGAGCGAATCAAGATGGAGCAAGTATTACCTCGCGAAAATGTAATGGTGTTACGTTGGAAAACATCTGAAAGTTCAAAGGCATCGGCAAGACCCTGGTGCTAAAAAGGAAAAGGTTTTAGATGAACATGGAGCGTATTGTCATTTTAAGGCCTTTTGGAGGAATGCTCAATTTATTATGGGTAAATAAATGTATGATATGATTTTATTTAGAATTTCACTTTTATTTTTTGCTCCTAATTTTACTTTACTGACTTTGCTCCATCTCACAGATGAAAAGAAAGGAAGACCTAGGGTGTTTATAGTAGGCATTTACATCAGGCACCTCCTTCAGCATTTTACGTTATAAGAAAAAAATTAGGGGGAAGGGCTTCATGGTTTTACCTGTGCTAGTGTTTGGAGTTTTTATTTTATTCATGCCATCTTCAAAAAGCTTTACTAGTTTCAGTAGTGCTGGTAAATTGGAGGACGGTAAATGTATAGATTGGGTGAGTTGGTCTTGGTGCAGCTTTCCCGCAGAAAGGAGTGCCACCGGGGAAATATGCTACTAAACTTCTCTATTAAAGAACTCGATCAATTTCACATGCTGAATTTCCGCTTGGAACTCAGAAAATCCTGTTAATAATTATGGCAATGATTAGAAAAATCATTGAGTGATGACTGGACAAATAAAGCAGGTTTTTCCATATTCACAGTGAAAGCTGCCGCAATGTGGTAATTGTATTTCAGCGCAATGCAGCCCATCCTCTGCCTGTTCCAGAAGGTCACCGTCCCGGACTCTCCTATCTGTGAGGAACTGAAGAATAGTTCAAGCAGAGAAGTTCGTTTTTTACTCGGATATTTTTAATAGTACACAAGGAAGGTCAGTCTCTCTTTAAATTTCATTTATTCCCCTTGAAAAGTTTTGTTGAAATTCAAAGACTAGACGCATCTTCTGATGGAAGAAGGCACACAGAAAGGTTTTTTTATTACATTTCATGGTTAATTTATCTTTAATGAATACAATCAAAGAGAAATTGGGGCCTTAGCTGTTCTTCATATGCGGCTGTAATACACTACCGCCGAATATCGCCAAGACTCTGAGCTGCCAAGTGGTCTTTGTACTCCTGGCTCCATGGAAAAAAAAATTGATTTCATGCCATAGGATGACATATAAATAGGAAGGCCTGTTTCCTTGGAGGATATAATTTGCTTTTAACTTGAGAGAATATTTTGTCATCACCATATCACAAATAACTCTAAATGTTATCTTGCACTTCACGTCTGTTTCTTTGTTTTTGTCTTCTGTCTCTGTTGATGAATATGTTCTCCAGGGCTTATTGTGTGTATGCGTCTCATTTATGCATGATAAAAATTGCTGCTAGGTTTAATTTTGGTTGTACAGCCGCTTTCAGTCTTTACTTCAGTTTCCTTTGATTGATTCATTGCTTTTCTGTATTTGGTGCCTTGCCACAACCCAGATTTTGCTGTAACCCATATAAAAATAAGCGCTAGTATATGATTAGGGTATGGTCTTGTTCCACCCTTTTATATCATCACATAGTCTACAGACATGTTAACTTCAATTAGGATTTCCAAGTGGATAGAACTACATTTTTTCTTACCACTCCATTCCTCCTACACCTCAACAACTCCTACTTCACATTTTAAAGGAAAGATTATGTCTGATAATTTATAAATTATTGCCTATCAACTTCTGAGCATCTTAACCCACTTAGTACTCACTTCAGACAGCTCTTTTTCGCCAAATCCTTAATTTAATTACAATTTGGATAGCAATGTAGATGAAAGAATAATTATGTCTTTAAATATTTAATATAATTTATATCCCCTGAACTATTTTTCCTAAACATTGCCATATTTGAAACAACATTGCTGTTCTGAACCCCTTTATTTTTCAGCTTTCAAACTTCAGGATGATTTTCATCCCATTTCTCCAAATGTGTTGACTTTTTGTTGTTGGGTTTGGGGTTTTTTGTTTGTTTGTTTTCTTTTGTTTTTCTTGGGAGAATGTTCCCTCATATTTTAGCACAACATTTTANCATGGTAGCACAAAGTAATATCCCAATACTATTGTCAGTGAAACATGATGTACACAGTTCTCAGAGATTCATACTTAAAAAAAAAATAATAAAACAGCCCATAGAAATAATACTTCTACTGACAATTGCCACTCCAGATTCAAACTGATATTTCTAAGGCACACCGATAATGCGTAAAGCAAAAGTTACGGTTAAGATACTTTCCTCTCAAGTCACAGATGTTAAGTCATGTACGTTTTCAAGCCAGAAAAAATGCTATTCCTGCTGTAAGAATGGAACTAGGGGGAAAGACAGTTGGTGTGGGATTTCTCTGACCAAATATTGACATCCATAATACAAATACTGTCATCAGAATTAGTCATCTGGCTTCGTTTATAGGCAGAAGAAAGAAACAGGCATTTCTATGGCATGACTAATCTCATTCTAAAACTGGTTGGATAAAGCACACCCTTTCAGAGCTCTCCACTGCCTCTGAAGGGACGCGGAGGTAACTGGCTCAGGTGTGGCCAAGCCCTCGTGTCACTGGCTACGGAGTCGGGAGAGTTCGCCATCCAGCGACCCACGTGTACAGTGTGTAACTGAAGCCAGATGTGAGTATACTCTGCTCTGCATAAATATTTAGGACTAAAATAATAGGACTAAAATAGTCCTATTTTGCTGCTAAGAGTAAAATTTAATTAGCTTTTGTTTTTATAATTTATTACATTTTCTTGACCTGCCAGGCTTCTTGTCCAATAAAAAACCCAAGGGCATCTCTTCGTGAACCTCTTAGAAGCCTTTCTTAAAATCCGAATTACAAGTACTATTATCATCATTCTCATTCTGTTTTCCTGCTAGGTTATGAAGTTCAGGCTTGTTTTAGCTTGCTAATATAAACTTTGGAAACGTATAAAAAAAAAATCTACGTTAATGTATCTAACTGCTTGGTGGAAAACTATCGCTCCATAAATTTATGATCGGTGATGAAAAAAAGTAGTGCAGGTAAAGCTGATTGTGATGAATGCAATTACCGTCAGGTTTGCAATTTTCCCTTTACATATTTGCGCTGTCTTTGGTCTTTATTTATTTAAGATTTAGTAAATGACAGATGTTTATTCTTGCAATAGTTGAAGAACTCCAGCTTTGTAGCGTTGCGATGGAGTAAATTCCATTGGACAGAGGAGACCACATCTCGGATTCCTTCGTAAGCCATCCTTGGAGCAATTTCCTTAGAAACATTGCAAATAAGCACACGAGTGACACAGTGAACAAAACCAAGACCTCGGAGCTTCCCATGGGAAATGTCTTTCTTGTTAGGTCATGTGTTCAGGCTGTCTCTTGTGCATTAAATATTTGAATCCCTTTGGCATTTAGAGACGCGTTTACCACAGAGGGGAAGGAGATTGGTCCCGCTATAGCCCACTCATAGCTTATCAGTTAGGAGAATGTATTATTTCCCGGAAACGTCCTCTAATCAGAAGGTAATTGTGCAAAGATTGGTAGCTCCTACCATTTGCAGCTGCTTTTGCCCTTCTTCAAGGCAAAAACCTTAATCTAGAAACCTGACTACTTTTGTCTTCAGAATTGGGTTTGAACAACGTACAGTAACAGAGCAAAGATCTACATAAGGACCATAAGGAGAAATAGTCATTTTTTGAAAAGCATTTAGTTCAGCAATAAGTTCACTGTATGAGATAGGAGTGCAAGGAAAAGAAAGTCTCATGCCATCTTTTGCAATAGCGTGGATTAGCCTAGACAACTTCAAATTAGCATTTCCACGCTAGATTTCAATGCATCTTTTAAACTTCTACATTTTTAAATATACTTAAGTAGTACATATATAAATACGCTGTGGAATGCTTGGTAAGGTTGCAGTTTTTCCGTCCTTCCGATCATTCTCTCTGATGGAAAGCGAGCAAAAAAGCCCACCAATACATCCCTGTCAAATGTGGAGGTAGTCGGGTGGTACAACTGCCCTGTGACCTCACGTATATCCGAACATTCAGACTCTTGCTTAATCACTGTGTCTGTTCTTCCTTTTTAATTCTAGTACTGTTTTTCTTCTTGATAACTATGTAAATAAATAACCTACCTTCCCTATCCAGACCTCCCACTATCCTCCCTTGTATGTGCCTCGCAAGCAGAGAAAAAGATATGAAAGGCAATTTGTCGTTATCAAATATCATTCTCAAATTGTGCTCGGGGTTATCTGGGATTATCTTGATCTGCAGGGGACAAAAACCCCTAATTGCTCAGAGCATGGGGTTTATTCCACAGTCTCTAAGAATGCTCAGGATAAAGAGAAAGAGGGGTGTCCTCACTTCTTGAGAAGTCTGAACACCTGGAGAGCCCACATTTGGGTGCTTGTGAGGGCAGCCAGTCCTACAACCGCTCATCTTTATTTCTTGCAGACAGACTCCTCCTTCCATGCCTGAGGAAAATCACGTGCATTTCCTTAAAGAAAGGGTCAGAGGAAAAGAAGATCTTCTAGATCCTTTCATTATGCAATGGAGTAAGTCCTGTCTTGGCGCTGGAGTGGGAATTAGTGGAATAATACGTAACGCTTCCTCTGCTGATGTTCTTCTGGAGTCAAAATCCATGAGTTTAACGAAACTTGGGCTGCAGTTTTGTAAAACAAATTACAAGAATTATGGAACACGAAAGACAGGGACTCGATTTCAGCTCTGAAGGCAAGCACAAGTGAAAAATAGACCAGCTTCTCTTAGGAGCAGTTCCAGAACACACTAGGTGGTGCTGTCATCCCAACTGCAATTCCTGAATGTGCTTTATTTGTGCTTTCCTACTGTCAAGGTATAGCCTGTTGTAGTGTGCTTTTTATAGTTTTCCTAACAGTTTTGAAAATTTAAATACTTCCTGTGTATTTTAAGATGCTGCTACTGATCTTTTATTTGGTAGGAGCAAAGTTGCATGCTTTAATTTTTTCGTGTTTTGATTTTTTGATCTAGTGAAATAGTCCAATAGATTTTGATTCTTGTTGTACTTAGGACCCAGGTTCTGGATGTGAGTTGTCCTGCTGTTGTATATTTTGGGGAAAATTCTGGATGCTGTGCCAAAAAGCTTCTAACCATGAACGTTGTAATCTGTACGGGCACTTTACCAACATGGGTGGCAGTGAATGGCACATCGTCTGGAACAGGCATATCAGAAGTGCAGGAGAATGTGTCGGATTTAGCTTCCCACTCCCGTCCCTGTTACAGTCATGGAGCCTTGTAGCCCCATAAATAGGGTGGTTTTATTGCTAGAAAAATGCCACATGTCTTTGTGTTAAGCTAACAGCATGAGCCTCAGGTTTATCAGGCTCTGTCTGGACCTTGTCTCGGTCTTCCTGGAAGTTTGTTTTAGCTTGTTTAGCTGTTACGGCAATTACCTAATGACAGGATGACCGGGAATGATTTGTTCTATCGTTTGCTTAGCTTTGTGCAATTTTGTGGTATGATGCTCACTGTTGTGTGTATATTTTAATAATAGGTAATAGTTTCATAAAGTTACTCTACGGAGAATGAACTACGTGTGACCTTGGAATAAGATGTAGAGTAGAGGGGACGGGGGATGACAATGGNGTCATTGGCTTCCACTGTAAACCTTTGTCCTCTCCCAAAAGAAGGGTGAGATAACACCAAAAATAAGGTGTTGATACTGAGAAATGTGCGGACTTAATTTTAACTAGTAGTTTGGAAACTTTTTTCTGTAATAATANCTGTCATCCCAACTGCAATTCCTGAATGTGCTTTATTTGTGCTTTCCTACTGTCAAGGTATAGCCTGTTGTAGTGTGCTTTTTATAGTTTTCCTAACAGTTTTGAAAATTTAAATACTTCCTGTGTATTTTAAGATGCTGCTACTGATCTTTTATTTGGTAGGAGCAAAGTTGCATGCTTTAATTTTTTCGTGTTTTGATTTTTTGATCTAGTGAAATAGTCCAATAGATTTTGATTCTTGTTGTACTTAGGACCCAGGTTCTGGATGTGAGTTGTCCTGCTGTTGTATATTTTGGGGAAAATTCTGGATGCTGTGCCAAAAAGCTTCTAACCATGAACGTTGTAATCTGTACGGGCACTTTACCAACATGGGTGGCAGTGAATGGCACATCGTCTGGAACAGGCATATCAGAAGTGCAGGAGAATGTGTCGGATTTAGCTTCCCACTCCCGTCCCTGTTACAGTCATGGAGCCTTGTAGCCCCATAAATAGGGTGGTTTTATTGCTAGAAAAATGCCACATGTCTTTGTGTTAAGCTAACAGCATGAGCCTCAGGTTTATCAGGCTCTGTCTGGACCTTGTCTCGGTCTTCCTGGAAGTTTGTTTTAGCTTGTTTAGCTGTTACGGCAATTACCTAATGACAGGATGACCAGGAATGATTTGTTCTATCGTTTGCTTAGCTTTGTGCAATTTTGTGGTATGATGCTCACTGTTGTGTGTATATTTTAATAATAGGTAATAGTTTCATAAAGTTACTCTACGGAGAATGAACTACGTGTGACCTTGGAATAAGATGTAGAGTAGAGGGGACGGGGGATGACAATGGAAGCCTTTTAAATTATAGTAGAGGCCCCGGTGCTATAAACCACTCCATGTGGTGGGTCACTGGTCACCACAGAATTGGGACTGGTCAACACCAGAGTTAGGGACTGCAAAGAGAAGCGAAGCGTGCAGTACGTTAAAACATGCTATATATAGCAAATTTTTGTTGTAGTGTGGAACCATAAACCAGTGATACCAGAGGAGGGAAGGGAAGGGAAGGGAAGGGGGCAGTCATTGGCTTCCACTGTAAACCTTTGTCCTCTCCCAAAAGAAGGGTGAGATAACACCAAAAATAAGGTGTTGATACTGAGAAATGTGCGGACTTAATTTTAACTAGTAGTTTGGAAACTTTTTTCTGTAATAATATTTTTTGTTTGATTTTTTTCTTTTTATTTCTCTGTAATAAGCAGATTTGGGCTAATAGCAATTCCTTGATTAGACCATTATGATGTGAAATTCACAGAAGTGAGCCGTAGTTTCTCAGCTGTGTTTCTTAGGCCTGTGTAAACAGCACAAGTGGTAGCTCAACAAACTGATGGGCAGCTTGGATTGCAATCTGGCAGCAACATCTCCAGCATTTTACTGCATTTTACTTCCCCCTCTTGGGGACCATTACATGTGCAGGGGAAAGAAGATGAAGAAAATATTTGGAAGTGTCAGGACAAGTGAATGAGACTTCAGACATGCTGTGTATGTTTTCGGATGATGTAATGTTTAATAACTCTTCCATAGCACTCTCCTGTAATCCAGGTGTGTGTATTTCATCAAAAGTGAGTAGGGTACCATTGGCATCCTTAATGTGGCAATTTCCCTACTCATTGTCAGTAAGATGAATGAAAACTGAGTACAACTTTCAAAGGAAAAAAATCACTGAAGGAAATTATCTTGGGAATATTACCAGCACTCCTTTTTATATGTATGGCTTAAAAAATAGTATCCACTCACAGTGGTGCTATTAACATATCGGTAACAGCTGGAAATACTCTCTGGTCATGATGTGAATTGGGAATGGTGTGGGGAGATATGAGAGCACTCCAGTTCAACGTTTAGATTAACATTTTTAGACAGTTTGAACCCATACCCTGGAAGCAAATCAAAACAACTACATATTTTTATTAGTTCTACACAAGTCATATATTACTTTACTGTATCAGATGTTGTTTAGGTTATTTAAATAGAGTGCTTCTCTTGTCAAGTGGCCTGTATTAAACTATAATTACATGTTGACATCCACTGGGAAGGAAAGGTTTCATCAGATGTTTACTATCACGTCAGAAGGACTTTGCTTTGGGTAGGCAAATATTGCAGAAATTAACGCAGCTTAATTAAATCTAAAAATATTGAAGAATTTATAGAACGCTTTTGAAAGCACTCAGCATTCTGTCGGCACTGATAGTTTTTGAATTCTCTAACTTGGTTTTAACACAAAAACTGCCAACCTCCATATCAGGAAAATCTTTGCTCCTACTTTTGGTTTTCAGTTCTCTATCTGAAAGCTTGTTTTATCCAATGTGTTATCTATTACCTTTATTTATTAGGGTACATTTTGATATGCTTTTCTAATGGTATTTTTCACCTTATAATTTTTTTAATTTCTGAAAATTTTATTTATTTTCTATGTTGTAAGTACAGAAATATACAAAGTTAACTCAAAATAGGTGTCTGCACTACAAATTGAACCAAAATGGAGACTGAGTTCATGGAAACAGAGAATCATAAAATCATAGAATGGTGTGGGTTGGGAGAGACCTTAAAGATGACCCAGTGCCACCCCCTGCCCTGGGCAGGGACACCTCCCACCAGCCCAGGTGGCTCCAAGCCCCGTCCAACCTGGCCTTGAACCCCTCCAGGGATGGGGCAGCCCCAGCTTCTCTGGGCACCCTGGGCCAGGGGCTCAACCCCCTCACAGCACACAATTTCTGCCTCAGATCTCACCTAAATCTCCCCTCTGTCAGTGTAAAACCCTTCCCCCTTGTCCCATGGCTCCCCTCCCTGATCCAGAGTCCCTCCCCAGCTTTCCTGGAGACCCTTTAGGGTCTGGAAGGGGCTCCAATGTCTCCCCGGAGCCTTCTCTTCTCCAGGCTGAACAACCCCAACTCTCCTAGCCTGTCTTCATAGGAGAGGTGCTCCAGCCCTCTGATCATTGTGACACCATCATCTTTTCTGTTACTTCAAAACTCCATCTTGAAAAAAAAAGCAAAACACAGAAAACAGTCAAGCACTCTCTCTTTTTCTGATAAACTTTGACTCAGTTGGCCTGTTTCAACTGATTTTGAAAGAGTAATAGAGGTCTGAAGGTTATTAAGTTCATACAGATTCATGAAAATGAATCTGAACTTCATGTATGGGTGATGTTTCCAGGCTGAAATGCTCTGGTGTGAGCTTAGCCAGAGAAATCCTGTGGGCTTTTGAGTTGATCCATTTGTGGAAAAGGCCTCGACTCACTAGATGACAAAGACCCCTACCCATAGCAATCTAAGAGCACCGAGTCCCACTTCTTTTGTGAGAGTTCCGGCAACATGTCAAGGCTAATTTTTTTCCATTCCACAGGTTTGGGGATAAATAAAATTATGTTTTAATGAAGAAACATTTTTCCCAGCCCGCTCTCTCCTACCTGCAAAGCTGCTTCTGCTGGAAACTAGAATCTTTGCATCAGCATCTCTGAAACAGAATGTTTACTTTTGGTGTACCACGAAAACCTAATGTCTTCCTTTTGAATCAGTCTAAAATCTGCTTCCTGAAGCTGTTGTGGCGCTTCCCGAGAGTTGAGGTCACGTATCTCATGCTTTCGTTGTATCTGTTTGCCAGGCTCCCTCTCTGGACTACGTGTTCTGTGGTTCACCATGATCATGGTGAAGATGGGGTTATTCAGCCTGGAGACAAGGAGGCTGAGGGGAGACCTTCTCGCTCTCTGCAGCTCCCTGAAAGGAGGGGGTAGCCAGGGGGGGTCGGGCTCTTCTCCCAAGGAACAGGCCATGGGACAAGAGGAAATGGCCTCAAGTTGCTCCAGGAGAGGTTTAGGATGGATATTAGGAAAAATTTCTTCATGGAAAGGGTTGTCAAGCTTTGGAAGAGGCTGCCCAGGGCAGCGGTGGAGTCGCCATCCCTGGAGGGATTGAAAAGCCAGGCAGACGTGGTGCTGAGGGTCATGGGGTAGTGGTGGACTTGGCAGTACTGGGTTAACGATTGGACTTGATGATCTTAATGGTCTCTTCCAACCCAAATGATTCTATGGTTCTATGATTCTATAATTATAGTGACTCAGGACAATTGCAGTGGCACCCAGAGCTGTAGTCTGTTAGGTGAACTTCTTGAGCACTGTTAGTTATAAGCATGTATAAAATCCTTCTGCACTTTTTTTTTTTCTCTTTTTATAAAGTAGAATTAATATAAGCCTCC
>VXBH01002952.1:656062-697749 GCA_013400035.1 Rynchops niger | reverse complement strand
AAAAAAAAAAAAGCTGTTAATACCGTGAGATTTGGGAAGACCTAACTCTTACGGGAGTTTGACCCAAATTATGAAATTCTGCCTGCCAAAGCTGATGATGTTCAGCAATTGCCAGCCTTCGGTAAAAATTGCTGAACGTGCTTTTGATTAGTTCCTTGGCATAGATGGAGGAAAACCTGCCAAGGGTGCAAGCAAGCAAAACCAGAGGAACTAGGTGCAGCCTGGTTCCCTGCTCTCCTGCCTGTCCCTGCCTTCTCCCCAGGGTTAATGAGATAAAACCAAAGGTGACTTTTGTGACTTTAAGACACAAAATGTTTCGAAAATGCTCAGGTAAGTAGGATTTTTTATTCGTTATATTATTCCAACGCTGGCTTTTAAAGCAAATAAAAACCTCAGGACGTTATTATTTGTAACTCATAACTTACCAAATCATTTGTTAACTTGGCTAGTAACAATCCAGATATGCAACCAATACTATTTCCTTCTGAGAATAATCTTTCATGACCTAATCTGTTGTTTTTTGTCAAAGTGCCTAGTGACATTGCATCTTTTCAATTCACAATTAATATAAGATAATGGTGTAATAATAAAAAAAAAGGAATTATGCGTTCACTCTGATTAAAAACCTGTCTTTTCTAGAAACCTGTTGAATTTAGGTTTGGGAAACTGTGTTCAGAACCCATGTCATAACAAAATTCCTGACATTTTTGCATGCTAATCACAGATACCAAGGTGCCATAAATAAACTAGCCAGCCTCGCCTTCTAGCTTGCAGGTATTTGAAAGCTTTTCTTCCTCATTGTAGGTCCACATTTTACTGAGGTTACTGAGAAACTTGCACTAGTAATGCAGGATTGTATTAAGTTTTAGATTTTCTATTTAAAGCTCTTATAGTTTTCTTTAGCAGTTCTCAGGTGTTGGAAAACTAGGGACATCTTGAATTCTTTAAGAAAGAGGAGAATTTGGGGGACTATTGAAACTCAGCATTGGGCTCGGCTACATACGCTATCCAAAATAGTCGTCATGACTGTAAAAGAACAATGGATAGTCAGGCTATGTGATATTTATCGATCTTACATTCGCAAAAACTTAAACATTCAAAACCCCTTAATGTAGAAGTCCTACAGTGTCACTTTTGGTTTATATCAGTGAAACTGAGAACGGGCTTGAAGGAATTAATTTCTCCAGAAAACGTACCATGTCCAGGCAACATGCAAACGGCCTCATTCTGTTAACAATTTTCATTTTTACATTGCCTTCCAACTTAAAAGAGCTCAGGAGTTTTAAAAATTTCACAGGGCAATTTGTAAGAGCAGCTTAGATCTGAGTTGTGGTCAATTTGCCAAATCTTTATTTTTGTGGGACTTTGAGTTTTTTACAGTAATTTAGTTTCTTTTAAGGTGCAATCAGAGAGACGGAATTTAAAGACTAAGTTGTTAAACTGAACTATATTCCTGTGGGAGCGATGGTGATATATTCACTTCATAAAGAAAAATAAGAAGGCTCATCAAAAGTAAGAGGAGAATTTATTTGGATAAATCATGTAATATTGCTTTGAGTAAATACAAGTCTTGAATCTTTCAAGCTCTGAAGGTCAGGGAAATTACTCACATGATCTATTTAATTCCTTCTGGAAGTATGTTAATGGGGGTAAGTGTAAAGCAGAAAGAAGCAAACAAGGAAAGCATAAATATTTGTAATTTCGTCTGCCGCACTGAGTTGAGACTTGCAAACTCAAGGTGAATTAGAATTCTTCTGTTTATTCACTAGGATTAAGGATGGACCTTGCACAAACTGGCCTGTCGTATTGTAGGAGGAGACGTGTTGATTTTCTCTCCCATTTATTCTGTCCTGTCAAGCTCAAACGGCGTCACCATACCAGCAACGCGGCTCATTTTTTGAAGAGTTTTCGGCTTTGTGCAATCGCACTGCAATGATAATAGCTGTGAGTATTTGCTGGTTTGAAATGTAACCCTGTTAAATATCAACCCAGGGCTCCCGCCGAAGGCTGCCGTCTTCAGCTGGTGCGCGACTCGCCTGTTTACAGAAAACCCACTGGATGTTTCTGGCTGTTTACAAAGTGGCTCCAGAGGTTTACTTAGCAGTGGTTCTGCTTTCAACAAAGCTGTGCGCGCTATTTCCGNTTTTGGACTTCCATGAAAAAAAGGAATGGTTTGAGTTTATTTAGGCCCATGTTTCACTTGTGACTGGCTTTAGAGCTCGGTTCAGAATCGAGCATGTGCTCTCCAGTGGGAGCTGTTTCTAGAGGGATTCTCTCCTGGGCAGATAAAAAGTTTTTAGATTTGTTGGAACCTACCTCAGTTTTGGATCCCAAAGGAAACTTGAACTGAGGGTGTTTTATATTTTATTTCTTGCTTTTAGTGGGATTTAGGATTGTTAGAAGGTCCTCAGTGAAGAGGAAGATGACAGCAGCACACATTTCTTGACCACTTTCACCCCATCATCCATAAAAACGAACCAGAATAATTTATGTCTTTTTCTTCAGTTGTTTCAATGTATATTTGTAGATGTCTAATGATACATTTTGATTGTTAAAAACAGTTCTTCACTTGACTGTACATTTTTTTCCCTTTTGAGTTTATTTATCAGTTCATGACACCAAAGCTTATCTCTCCTGATATGTTGTCCCGTACATTCTTGCATGGAAATAGTCACCCTGAATAATAAACTCATGATAGGACACTCCTTTCCACTCACAGATTTAATCATAAACACATGTTCTGTACCTTCTCCTACAGAATGAAATAGAAGAAACCTGGATTGTGAGGAAAAGAACTCATTTTCCATAACAAATATTTTCGAAGACTAAATTGCATTGTAGGAAATACGTAACTCTTATGTACTCCATACTATGATTTTTTTCCCCCTCTGTTTTCACTGAACTGAAAGTTATTCTTTGTATTAAGGAACTTATAAAGTGAAAATCAAAGTGACCTGCATGCCTTGTAGGCTATTCCATCTCTTATTTGGTTTCCTGCTGAGGAAACTTGGCTCTTTGAGGTGGAGACAATAGGCTGGACCCCATAAGAATTTTATTTCAGAAGTAAACTAGCAGTCATATTAGTCCAAAACTGTAAAATAAATGTATGCAACATTTGTTGTTGTTGTTGTGAGCAGAGTGGTTTAGATGATTCTGGTCCTTTAATGTTCTGGTTTAAAATTTTGACATTACTTGTGTATGTGTGAAGTGATTTTGGAATGTCTCTGTTCTTGGATAGCTATTTTGGGATACCTTTAAATGTGCGACAAAATGTGACAAATCCACAATCTCATTTAAAAAACTTGGTCTTTATTATTCTTATACCGTGGATCTGAGAAATAAAAGCAAGTTGTTTTTACAAGATACAAAATCATCACCATAGAATCATAGAATATGTTGAGTTGGAAGGGACCCATAAGGATCATACTCATTCTTTCAGAGTGTCTGCTGTTTCACTGTGGTTTTGTGGTGATTCTTCAAATTTTTATAGCCTCTTCTTTACATTTTAAGATTTAATTTCTCCCTGTAAGAAGAAATAAATTAACGGTTAACAGCAGGCATATGCAATTTTAGTATTTGTTTTCAGAATCAGTGTAGGTTGTCTTAGATTCCCACTTGTAATTACTAATTACTTAGAGTCATAAGTATTATTTCATCAAAAATATGCATGGAAGAGCACATAAAATAATTATAATAAAAAATTAGGACCTGGATTTCCTAGCATTATGAGATGAAATAGTTCACTGCTGGAATGGGGATGTATTCAATGGTATTCTTCAATTCTCTATCTCAAATCCGTTACTACTTGATACTAATTAATGTCTTGAATAATGGCATAAAAAGAATATATAGCATATTTGCAGATAACAACGACCCAGAAGGAAGCCAGAAAGTATACAAGAGTTAGAATGGTTTTTAAAAATAGAAGAAAATATTTCAGAAATACATGATAGAAGGAAACGTTGTACACCTAAATGAGAAAAATCATGAGGCTGGTGGAATAAAGTAGATGGAATGCAAACCTTCGTGTTGGCATACTGGGAAATAGGAAGAGAAGGGTATGAAACATGTCAGACAGTCTCTTTGCTTTAAACTAAATTAGAAAGATGTAAACATGCTTTTAGAAGACATGATTCCATAAAGAAAAATGGAAGGACTCCAGGTTGTTTGGAATAAAAAAAAAAAAAAAAAAGAGAAGACCGTGTTGAATGGTGTTGAAATAAATACGAGAGAACACTGCTTGAAAATAGTATTTTTTTTTTCTTGTATTCAGATTTGAAATTACAGAAATCAGTTGGCGTCAAATTGCAATAAGGGAAAATAAGGCAAGACAGAAAATTACCAATGGTGAGGGCAGATGAATAGATTCCTTAGAGGGTTATGGAATCTCTATCATGGTTTGTTTAAACGTTTCTTTATATTTTTAAGCTTTTCTGTTTGAGAATTATGTGAGTAGGGGTGATCCACACCTTAACATACGGGAATGTACTAGAGACTATCATGAAGGCACTTACAGAATCTTTCTACTACAGTTCTTTTTCCTTTTTTTCTCCTTGTATTTTCAGGCTATGTAATAAATATACAGTTTAACATCTTACATATGATGTTTTGTAACTGTAGATTGCCAGTTTAAATGGAGTGGGATAGAACTGGAGAGATTTTGCTCCTTGTACGCAGAAAAAAAAGCTGCAAGATATTGAAAAAAAAAGAAGCAAGATAATTTATCGCATGGAAATGAAGCAGAATATTGCTAGATAATCTTGGGTGCTGTGAACGTTACGATGTCAACAGTTCACAGAGTATTTTATGAACTTTGGATTATAAAAATAAAATAAGAGACTAAAAAGTTGTATTGAAGTGCAAAGTGATGTCAGGGAGAAAGACAGACTTTCAAGCGAACCATAAAATCAGTGCCTGGCAGTAGCAACAAAACTTAAAGACATTTATAGGTGCTTTGAAAGGCATCCCTGGCATGATTACATTGCAGATAGAACTGGCCACATTTGGGTAAGCGTTTGAGGTTGATATTAGATGGCATACAAATAAGAGTGAGAAACCAAGCACTTCTGTGTGTTTTAAAAAATATTCCCTTAGATGGCTGTGGCGATGTGTGTAAGAAAATGTGTGGTCGGTTTAAAATAGAATAAGGCAAATGGTGACAAAGCAAAAAGAGGTACCCTTATGTCATGGATCAGCCTTCATGTCTAGAATATGATGGTACACACCACTTCAGTTCCATGCAGAACAGCATTGTGGGTGATGTCTGCGGAGTAATTCTATAATCAGATATTAAACTAGCATTTTTTAGGACTAAACAACAGGAGAACTGGTTATTTAAAGAAGCAACGTGCATCTCCTCTTAGGTTCCCAGATGAAAACAGCTAAATATAAATATAAAAAAATATAAACCAGTCATTATGAATTAGCAGATACATGTTCCTCAGAGCAGAAAGAGGAGGAGAGAAGCAATGAGGAGAAAATCTCTGTAAGACTTGAAAAATGAAGTAATATAGGAGCTTTGAGTGACTTTTCAAGCTCTCCTGACTGGTGTGCATCGTGTGTGTTTCATGCATTTCTTTGGTTTATTAAGATAGTTTCAGTCCAAGTCACAGAAAAATGTGGACCTGTTGCTTGAGAAATTTTGATTATATCAACAATTGGTGGTGTATTTAACTCCTCACTAAACCTCACTTATTGAATAAAGAGAAAGCATCCTCGATTCATTAAAACCAAGTTTGCAGTCCTCAGGAGCCCAAACAACCTACATATAGCTAGTGATTTGTTTAATTGACTCTCTGATTTTTTGGATGTCCTGTATAAAATTTGTAACGCAAAGATGCACGCAGGCGTTGGAGACGAAATACATTTTCTCAATTAGAAAGTATGGGGAAATAATCCAAATTTGCAAAGATGCTAGTCTAACTCAATATAAATACTGAAGGAAGTGATGAAGTATTTGTTGTGAAAAATACACGTGCACGGGGCTGTCCTACAGACCTGGGAAAAGCGACCTGAACCTACTAAAATGCTGCACTAATGTTTCAACAGTGGCTTATGCTTCGTAGCCGTGTAACACTCCATAAAAACAGTTTCAAAGTCATACAGGAGCTGAAATCCCAGTTTTGAAAGTTATGCATTTGAGCACTTTGGAACCTAAATGCCATTGAAAATGGAAGGTAAGACTCAAATTTGGGCACATTTTAAAATTAGGCTGTCGGCCTAGTCCCTGACGAACAATGGAGGGTTGACATAGCTTTCAAAAGACGTTGACATAGCTTTCAAAAGACAATGGAAGGAAATGCCTTTAAGGGAGCTGCTGAAGAAAAGCCTTTTAAAATAGCCACTAAGTCTTTTTTGACTTTGCCTTCAATTCTGCCGCAAGATGACGGTCTCTCAGGATGTGGCTGTTATGGTGGTTTTGAGGGCGTTTGTACGTGAATGTTCGGTAAGGCAATGGTGTGACGTTAGATGAAAGGTGTGAACTAAGAATAACAGTATTTTTGCAAAGAAGCATGCAGAATTACTTCTTCATGAAGTCATAGAGGTGAAGAGGGCGATTCTAGTCCACTTTCCTATGAGTCTCATTGAGAGTGAAATAAGATCAAATATTTGCCTTGAGGTTCCGTTTCAGTGGAAGTCAGCCATGGGGTGAGAAATATGCCCGGACAGGCAACAGACGTAGTGCGTACCTGCTGCTGCCAACCCCAGCACGCTGTTGGCATGAGGCTGTGCCACCTGCAGATAATCCCTCCACTCTGCTCTCCATCTGACCTTGATGCCATGGCAGAGTCTTCGTATGTAACCGGATACATAATTTGTAGGTGAAATGATAAGTTCTGAAAAGTATCTTTGATTAAATAAAATTGCAAAATGAGCCAGCTTTTATCAGAATTGAACAGCATTTCCCATCATTCTGCATGTAATCAGTATTGCCACATACAACCTTTTGACCAGGGTTTTGTAACTCCTTCATCCCTTCTACTGGGAAATAAAGAATCCCACAAGCAACTGCAAAAAAACCCACTCTTCCCAACAAAAAACATTCTATGATACATGAGGAAATGCTCTGCTGTTCGCTAGACAGAGCTTTTTACCCCTAAACTCCACTTTGGGCACACATGATTTTTCCTTCTCTGATGCTAACTGAAATATACGGAAACCTTGTTTGACATGGCATGCAAGAAAAGCAGGAGTGAGGGAGGGAAGCTTTAAATAATAATTTCACTTACTGTCTTTAAGAAACAGGGCTGGTGAAGGTCTCACTGTTTTTACTCGGAGTACATAAAAGTAAATATTTGAGAGTTGTTTTTTTTTTTTTCCGGTTTAATTTCTCCTTTCTGACTAGCTGTTTGAGATTCTTTCTTTGCTCCTCAAAGAGCAGAGTGCTACAAGCTCAGGAAGGAAACTTAACATATTTGTTACAGTTTAGGAAGCATATAAAGTTTTGCTTACTGCAAAGAAAGATGGTCCATGGAAATGTGTCCTTTTTGGCCAATCCTGCAAGGACAGTAATTGCATTCCTGGGTATTAAGAGGCGGGAAGAAGGTGACTCGGTAGTGGAAACTGTGTTCAGAGTGTCTGCAAGCTGTATAAGGTGCATTTCATGTAGAGATTGGTCAGAAATAGGATCGTAATTTCTGTGAAACCAGCCTGTCGGATGAGTTCATGTGTGAATATTGGGATTTTGAATAGCTCCGTGGGGTGAAAAATGGGAGGGGAAGTAAGATGGCCTATGCAACATCTTTAGATTCTGGACTGTGAAACTCTCTTCTAGGCTTGCTTCTAGATAATAATGCAAAAGAATCCTTTACCTGGAAGGAATGAATGTCAAACATTGTATAGCTTTGCTTACAATAGTCGCTCAGATGCTTCATTTCATTAACCACATTATAGACCACATTCCCTACTTGTTGTTTTATCTGAAAGGACGGTGGCTCCTCCGGAAGGATGAATGTCGTCTTCTTCATGTCTTTCAAATGCCGCCTTTGAAATGTATATTGTAAGCCTTCTTGGCTAGATGTTCTGCTCCTTTTCTTGCAATGACAGCATCCTTTGGGGTAGTTCTTCCTCCCTGCTCTTCTCATTTTATTCACTTTCAAAAACAAAAGGTCTGCTGCTGGGAGTTTTATATTCGTCTTGGGGCCTTTCCAACATCTCTCTCACAGTGCGTATGAGGTGTGTGGAAAAGCCAAGGCGATGCACATTTTAGACCCTACTTGGCAGAAAACATAGCTCCTATTTCCCTTTTAAAATAAATTTCACTTTAAATATAAACTAAATGTTAAGGGTAAGAGATTGCCTCGGAAGAGATTTGTTTAAATACATGCATTAGTGAATTGGCTCTGTGGTTGTCTTCAGAAGGCATTTAATTAAGCAAGTGCTTATTAGCTTGTCCTAACAGTTTAGCAGCTGTCAGAATATTTAATTTTAAATTAAAATTAATTTAATTTTAATAAAGTGAGCACTTAGGTAGCTATCTTCTGAATAGTGAGGGGGAAGAGAAGAGGGTCGAAGATCAGCGCTTGGGTAGTTTGCCTTGCTTTGAATGGAAAGAAAAACCCAAACAAACCATAAAGTCTTAACAATCACTTCGCTTTCATCATGTCTTAAAAGGCTTGTGCAAAGCCTTTCTCCCTTCTGAAGCCAAGCAGGATTTATCCCTTCATGATGATTGTCTCTGAGCAGTTAAAATGCAGGAAAATGAGTTTAGCAGCTGTCAAAATTAGTGCAACTCCAGGGACTAATAAAAAGTGTGGTGTTGACACATCAGATAACATCCTTGGGATGTGGGACAACACCTAAAGTGCGTTTGGTCTGACCTGCCCTATGGGTGTGTGGCAGCCCCTGAGTATCGTAATTAACTTGAAGAGGGACATTATGCTTAGGTTTCAAATTGTCTATACTACTTAAAGGAGAATAAACACTTTACCGCAAGTCTGGGGGATCCAAACATAATCCGTATTTGTGGAGAGCTGCCTTGCGGTATTTATTCATGCCCCTTACAAAACGTGTGTGAATGTGTGTATGTCTAATAATGTTCACATTTATAAAATATTTAATGGGCCTATGACTGACAAAAGCCAGTAGGTATATACATATATATTCAATGTATAGCAAGAAATTATAAGAATTACTAAGTATTTGTTCTTCAAAAATATTTCCAGTCGCTAAAACAAACAATAAAAATATCAGTAGGAAAACTAAGCATGAAAAAAAAAAAAAAAAGAAAAAAGAAAAATGGTGTTTTAAGACGATTTAATTTCCAAAGTACTGGTTTAATTACCTTGAGATAAATAGGTCACGGACTTGAATGCGCAGAAAAAGCTTGCAAGTCAAAATGCAAAAGAAAAAAACCCGCATCACCCTTGCAGGGAAGGTCTCCAGGCTTATCTGGATGAATAGTGACCTGAGAGAGAATCTCTTCCCTCCTGCCCTACAGGCAGCATGAAAGAGAGCTGTATCTTGTAGGTCAGAGAAAGTAGGAAGAGGTTAGAATTGCCAGAAGTCAAGCTGGAGCGGCCTTTGCAAAGAAATTAAAACAAACAAGCAGAGGGATCCTTTAGCTACACAAATAAGAAGAGAATAAGGTCTGTTTGCATGAAGTAACCTGTATTGGCCCCAAATAAGAGTAGTATTTTGATTAATTTTTAAACGGTGATGCAAAAAACATCTGCAAAAGGCAGACGGCTAACGGTTATGAGTGTGTGGCAATGGAGACCACCTCCTGCGGGATGGTGACAAAGCTCAGAATGTGACATACTCCAAAAGGGTTAGGGGTGGGAATTAGATGGGCGCTCTCAAGGGTTTTGACATTTCAGGTCTGGTAGCAAGTATTAAGAAAATGGGATGAGGAGCAAAGGAAAAGAAAAAGTTAAAAAAAAATAAAAAAAAAAAAATAAAAAAAATAATAAGGTACAATTGAAGTTCATCAATGATTTATCTTCCTAAATTTATGTAATCTTTGATAAGATAACGTCTAATTCTGGTAACATGATTAGGTATGGCTTGTTTTCTGCTGGGGAAGTAAGAACTGTTGTTCCGTGGACTCCCAAGCTTCTTTTTGCTGGGTCACTTTGGTTCTGTGGGTGAAACCTGATGCTGGAGGGCCTTCCCCTCCCTTGCCTTGTATAGGGCGCTACATGAACTCCTCGGTTTGCCTCTCATCAAAAGGCATGTTCTGTGTAAAGTTTTATAAACAGCTGGCCATGCCTTTACTGCTGTAACCCAATGCCTCCTGAATGTGATTCTTGGACTGCTGATGGGATGCAAAATAATGGTAAATAACTTCTTGCTTGCCTGCTGAACCAACCTGCCTTCCAGTGTTCTCATCTGTGGGACCGAAAGCAGATTCCTGGCCCTCAGAATACAGGAGCTGCACCGCTGCCGCTTTTAAAGCAAGACCCTGGAGAGGGATTAGAGGCTGCGTTATGAATGCATCGTAAACACAGGTTACTAATGGAAGTTACTGCACTGGCTGCAGTGAGAAGCTCTTGCTCTCCGGGGAGCTCAGAGAAAATCTGCTTTCCAAAGGCAGAATTCACCTCCTGTTTCTAGTGGCATTGTGGGGAAAAAAGCCAGCAGCTCTGAACCACACTTTCTTTTTCACGAGCAACTGGAGACAAATTTTATTAGAATCTTTTTCCCAAGAGATATTAGCTGCTGTTGGCCGACGGTAGTCAGAGAAAGGAGAGGGCAGAGAACTGGCCAACAAAAGCTTTCACAATGTTGTAACTTCCATATTTTTTTTTTCTTTTTCCTCTTCCTTGCTTAGGACGATTCATATTGTGCATCTTCTAAAAAAAACGCCCTTTCTGAAAGTACCTTTTTGCCATTTTCAAGTAGGGTGGTCGGTAATAAAACAATCCCTTTGTTGGTTTTTTTGCCTTGATCCTTTTGCTAGAAAACCTGTTGGCTGTGTATAAAATTACTTGCCCGTAAGATAGATAGATTTAAAAATTACTGGAGCACATAATTCTGTAGCTCGAACGCTTTCCTTACTTATACATCTCCAAAGTGCATTCAGGACTGATGAAAGGCTTGAAAGCCTTATGGATATAACATTGCTACTGCAAACATCTTGCGTCATCTTGATCGGTGAGAGCAACCTCTGGATGGTAATTCGGCCTGTTTCTGTGTTCAAAAGGGATCTGTATTGACACCACAAACATGCTAAATGTGCTGGTAGACCTGGATTCTTCTTCGCAGATGTTGTCTGAATCATTGTTTTCATTGCCATGCCCTAATCATACCATAATCTTCCCTCTGAAAGTTAGTCTCTTAAAAATCTGTTGTAAATCTAATTGCTTTTTGACATTTTGGGTAGACAGAGGTTTGTGCTAAACACATAATTGCTGTCAAGTTTTCAGTAGAGGAGTTTGGTTTGTTTGCATTCAAACATAAAATTTGCACTGGCTCCAGTGATTTCAAACAGGGAAAACCCAGGGAAAGCAAGAGTTTCTGTTCAGTCTCCTGAAATTGTGGCAATCCAGGTATTACCTGCATGTCAATAAAGGAAAGAAAACTGCTGTATGTGACCAGCAATCAGCTTCTTTCCTAGCATCACCCAAATTTATGTCTCTTGCCATGGCAGAGAGATGTACTTTGTTCCCCTCAAGTAACTTGGACAGTACATAAGTCTTTTGAGGGGATTAACCCTCCCCATTGCTGATGATTCCTATATATCCTAAGAACTCCTGTGCGTCCTACTGCAGTCCCTGCCGCAGCATTTGAGTGATAGGAAAAGATCTTACGCCTCCTCTAAACCTCTCTGACCTCTCCTGCTTAAGCCAACGTTACCCCAAATTCTGCGAGAGCCACTCAAAGAGGCTGCTGCATGGAGGGCAGGGGATGAAGTATGCCTGGGATGCCTTTCAGGTGTCACTCCCCAAAGCTCTCCACCTGCAATGGAGAAATGGAGTCTCATGACTTTTTAGTGGCTTCTTGTAGCATGCCCTTCCTAGTCCCTTTTATAGGAGTAGAGTAGAGCAGAGTAGAGCAGAGCAGAGCAGAGTAGAGCAGAGTGGAGTAGAGCGGAGTAGAGCAGAGCAGAGTAGAGCAGAGCAGAGTAGAGCGGAGTAGAGCAGAGTGGAGTAGAGCGGAGTAGAGCAGAGTAGAGTAGAGTGGAGTAGAGCAGAGCAGAGTAGAGCAGAGTAGAGTAGAGTAGAGGTAGTTCATCACAGCTCTGGCTAAACAAATAACACTGATGCCCAGCGCAGGTGAAGCAGTGGAAGAGCTGGTGGGACTTCTCAAGGAGGGTCTGCAAAGATTTGAAAATCTGTAAAGCAGGTTTACAATATCCTGAATTCTAGTCTGTGTCTACTACACATGTGGTAGTTGCATATTGGGTGAAAAGAGATTTTTTTTTGCAACATATGCTACATAGAATCACAGAATGGTTCGGGTTGGAAGGGACCTTAAAGATCATCTCGTTCCGAACCTCTGCCATGGACAGGGACACCTAGTCTACCCCAACCACTACAAAACCTAAAGCCTGGCACATTCAAAAGTCGATGCTGGTAGGGAGTGCTGCAGTTTCAGGGATGTGGGCTGAAAGCATGATGAAGCTTTACCTTTGAGAATATTTTACCGTAGTCTGTCACATTTCTTTGTTGCTCTTCTACCGATTTATCTGGAGAACACAATTTGCAGATTTTTAACAGCGATGTTTAATTGCTGGGCTATCTTCATCTAGCTATTTTTCAACATCTGAGGACTTCCATTCAAGATTGTCTTTTATCTGGGAGAAGTTATGGCTTAGATGAAAGTTTTGACTTTGAGGCAAAGCCGATTGGTTGGGTGGTTTTGGTGTCTATTGTGCTCACACTTCGATTAGATTATTTTAGTGGTCTTCTTGTAAATATGAATTAACTTTTTCTGTGAATACCTCTTTGCCATTGACCGATTCTTGAAAGGTGGTTAGAGGTTATTTTTTTCTCTAAGAAATATTTAGTTTGGGTGATATCTTCAGAAACAAAAAAAGAGAAAATTGCATGTATTAAGTATTTTCATTCCAAATGTAACTTTCATTTCAGAAGATAAAATTGTCTGGAACTTTTACAAAACAAAATGATTACTGATACATGGAACATTTTTTTTTTTTGTGTTCGTACACTCCTTACAGATTTAAGGAAATGAAATTCATTCATGTTTGGCATATCGTATGCATAATCCCATGGAGTTCAAAGTCTTGTTTTACACTTCAGCACTGGGAATCGGGATTTCCCAACACAATGTGGTCACAAAAAATGAATTAGCACTGACGCAGAGCTCATGACCTCCTTGGCGCCAAGGGGCTACATTTAGCCAATTTCCTGCAAGGATATAGTTCAAGGAAAGTTTCTCACTGTTGCCTAATGTAATTTATATGATCACATTTACTTTTTCTTTTAACTTTTACAGGAGTGACTTTAAAAAAAATCTGCCTTTAATAGTTATTTGAATGCCGTTCCCTCGTTGAAAATAAGATTTCATTCCATTGCCTTTGTATCTGCCCTGTTTGACTGTTAAGTCCCACGTTTTGTTATTTCAGCAGACTTCAAACGCATAATAAATAATTTCCACTGGGTTGGCACTTCCTTTTTGCTTCCTGATGTAGGGATTGATTGTTCTTTGCAAGTCTCTCGGGATTTTATGAGCTTTCTCAGAATGACTGACTTGACCACAAATTCAGCCATCATAATTTTCAGAAACCGTTCACACAGAAAAGCCAATAGAGGCAATTTTTAGAACAATAGCAACTGCTGCATATTGTATGAGATCAAATGCCTTCTCAGGTGTAACAGGAGATACAAACAATGATGGAATTGACTCAAAATATTGTTAGTCATGGGATTTGAGTCCGGTGCAGGGAAAGTTGTCAATATGAAAAGTTGTACAAGAGAATATTTTTAGAAGAGGGTTTTCTCACAAAGGGTGTCTTGACATATGCATAAAAATAGTAGTGTGGTTGCTTAGACTACAATGTAGAAGCTTAGCAAGTACTGTGGAGATGAAACAACATTAAAACTACTTACTGAAACCAACTTAGGTTAAGAACGTAGTAAAATTTTAGTCATAAACCTAAAGTAGGTCAAGAATGTAATGGAATAATTAAATATCTCAAACAGAAAAAAAAATAAAAGAAACTAAAGCATTAAAAATGGTTGAGAAAGCAAAAGTTCAGGGTCCAATTCAGGTGGCTAAAGATAGGTAGGTAGGTAGATAGAGATAGATAGATAGATAGATAGATAGATAGATAGATAGATAGATACAATCACCCACTACAGAGTGGAAGAGAGTGGTCAGGCACTACCTCAGCCTTCTTTGGGGAGAACAAGCCCAGCTCCCTCAGCCTCTCCTTCTAAGCCAACTCAGTGGTCTGCCTCTTCACTGCCTCCAGTTTTCTCAGGTTGTTGTTGAACTGGGGAGCCCAAAACTGTGCACAACATGTCAAATACGCTCCTGTAGGTGCTGACCAGAGGGAAATAATCTCTTGCCTTTTCTTTCTGGTTGTATCTCTTCACATAGCCCTGCTTCATTGCAGCAAGGGTGCTTCTCTGGCTCATGTTCAACTTGTTACCTGCCTGGACCTTCAGATCCTTCTGTACAAAGCTGCTTTTTAGACTGTTCGCCCTCAGGCAGTAGTGTTGCATAGGCTTATTCTACCCAAGGTGTGGGGTTTTGTAGTTGTACTTTATGAGGCTTCAGTCAAACCTTGTCCTTCAGCTTGTGAAGATCCCTCTGAATGACAGCTCTACCCTACACTACATTGACTGCTGCCCCCAATTTGGTGACATTCCTGAACTTTATCAGTAGTGTTCTGTTCTGTTCCATCACCCAAGCTGTTGGTGAAAGTCTTCAATAATATTTTCCTGAGAACTGTTGACTCCTGAGGAATGACACTGGTAATCGCCAGACTTCAAACTCAAGAACTAGCCTTCAAACCTGGCAGGTGAGCTGGCAAGATGAATGTTTTCACCTGGTTCAGCTACAAGGGGCCACTGTGTCAAAAGTCTTGTTAAAATAAAGGTAAATGACACCCACTGCTCTCCCATTGTCCCCAGAGCCAGCCATCTGGTGATAGAATAAATGTGGTTATTCAGGCCCACTTTGCCTCTGGCAAAGCCTTTGAGATCACCTAAGAAGCACAGACTTGTGTGTGGTTCATAATGAGTATTATTTTCAGAATACACGGAAAAAAGTTTTGTACTGGCGCGTGATAGATTGGCCTCTCTTCCTGTTGTCCTGTTAGGACAATGTAGGACAGGGAAAAATGTCATTATTCATAAAACTTAAAAAGACAAGCTGACTATACTTGATAATACCAAAAATTGTCTGTAGAATTATTGGATTGAGTATTCTCGAGTGGAACAGTGAAAATTAATAAAGTCTGTTATATCACATAACTAAGTTTTTGGATGTATGATTGGGATTTCCTATCAGTTTTTTTAAATGCTTTAACCAATTAGAAGGTTTCTCTGGAGCCAACTTGGCACATATCTGGGTTGGACTGTTATTGCCCTATCAGATCTTATTAGCAGATTTTTTTAAGAAGTCAATGTTTGCCAATACGAAGAAGCAGAAAGTGAGATTGCACCGTTATTTCCTATTCCAAATACAGGGTAAAACTGGATTAAATATTTAAACACAGTAATTGTTGGAAAAGATGTTTTGTAGTGATGAATGATGCATCACTAGCACTCCTAGACTTACTATTAAAAATATTTCTGGAAAGCATTTTAAGTGACACAGAAGTAAGTGTCAAATATGTACTTAATTTATACTTAAAGAAGCAAAAAGATATTTATATGTTTGTTTTATATGTTTTGTTTTATATCTTAAACACCCTATTTAACAGATAGCTTTTTTAGACTTAAATAGAAGGATTATCATCATTACGTTATGTATTCTATATGGACTAGAAGCTCAGTGGTCATTCCACGGATGTAGAATGCATACTGTGTTTTCCATGCCAAGCAGCGTAACTCCTGTTAGAAGGAGTAACAAAATAAGTCTGTAGTCTCTGCTTATTAATTCCTAATATGTATTTGAATCGATTATTGTTGGAGGGGTCCATATGTGACCCCTGGGTGTCTCGGGTTGTAAGGTAAGCTCCCCTGCCCTTAACAGAGCGTGTGAATGGCCCTATCAGAAGGTGGTGGCAGAGGCTGAGAAGGCTGAGGTCGCCCTTGGTGCAGGTCTGGACCTGTTGCCCTAGACCACCGCAGGAGCAGTTGTCCCCTCCAGCTTCTGCACCACCTTCAGGGCTCTGGCTTCTCCCAGCTCCTTCGGGAACCTGGCGATGTGAAGAATTGGGTATGTGACTCATGGCTTAGTGTGTTGCATTTGAAAAATTAAGACGTAGACTTCCTTAGCTCAAATGTTAAAAAAATGCTGTTGGCACAGTCATTCACTTGGGAATAGGTGGTTACTTGACTGCTGTGCAAATGCTGGACTAATGAATGGAGTACAACATCATGTAATTTTCCTACGTTCGTACCGCAGGAAAAAAACGCCGAGGGCTTTGATCCAAAGTAATCATGTTTCCTGTTTTCATCCACCAGTCGTACAGTTTTACCACGTTGTGTGGAAAGACGGCTGGAATTATATATCCTGTACAAGCAACTACTATGCAAGTTTGTACTTGGGAAGTAAATGAGCTCAGAAATATGTCTACAAACTGCTCTTTGCTGAAAAGAACTCAAACTGCTCATTAATTTGTCAATGGATCTATGTGCTATATAATCAAGATAATTCAGCCATTTTTATGAGAACTTTATGCCCAGTTGTAACTAACGTGCAACTAGTACCTACAATGAGATTGGACATTCAGCAGAGCACTTTTTCTCAGCCAGCTGCACACATTTAGGAATATGCTATTAAGAGAACAGAACTGAGAGTTTGGTGTCTGTGGCTCAATAACTTAATACAAAGTGGGAGAAGCTGTATGTAGAGCAGCATGAAGATTCGTATTTTCATTATCACAGAATCACATGATGGTGGGGGTTGGAAGGGACCTCTGGAGATCCCCCAGTCCCACCCCCTGCCAGAGCAGGGTCACCCACAGCAGGTGGCACAGGAACGCCTCCAGGTGGGGTTGGGATGTCTCCAGAGACGGAGACTCCACTATTATCACAGCTCTGTTCTCACAGCTTTTCAAAGAGGAGGTGAGTCTAATTAGAGGAGATGCTAAATCTCAGTCCTGCAATGTAAATAATGCTGAGGTTCTGAATCGCTGAGCTCAATCTTGAAACTGTGCTGCTTTATTAGGAAGGAAACTACGCGATGCTACATTCAGGCCTTCTTCATGGCAGCTTCCTGCTATGGAAGACAGAAGTAAAGACGAGGTCGTGTGCCATGCCACTGGTTGAGGTATGAACACGGGTAAACAGCAATCAGCCCCAATTTTGGGAGTGGGGAGATCATCTAGAACAGGGAATCGGCGAAGCAGCTAAAGAGACAGCGGTGGGACATAAATCACTGTGCAGTGTTTGTCTATGAAATTAAGTGCTGAAGCTAAAAGGTGAGAGAAAGTTGGAGACTGGTCATAACACTTTACTTAAAATCAGCTTCCAGTAATACTTCATAAAATACACTTTCTTACCAAAAGCTGAAAAGCTGAAAATAACTCTTAGTGGTTATATAATAGTAGGTAAATGAATACGTCTTCTCCGAATCATTCACAGTATGTACTGGGAGGAGATGGCACATCCTGGGAAATAGGGGGACACGCCTGAAAAGTTTTGGGAATTGCTGCAGTATCAGAACAAGACTGTTAATCTCAAAGACTTAGTAGGGGGCTCACTACTTAGCTCAGTCTTGTCATCTTTATTGTAAGGAAATTATTGTATTTGGAGATACTTTCTGTTTCTGCTAATCTTTTATTTCTTCCTATCCATAATTGAAGTTTATCTAACGAAACAGGAAGCAGTTTAAAACAACAGTTTTCCCCCAGATTTCCCTTCATTTTGAAACTCCTATCTCTGATTTTACCCTATCTATCTACATGCACATCCACATACATATCTGTATATTCACATCTATATATATGTTTATACTCCATTTACATATAGACATTCATACATATATCATATCTATAGAGATATATTATGCAAGGTTCCTTGATTATCTAAATACATGTCTGGTCTCTCCCTTGATTATCTAAACATGCACCTGCAGGAATTTTTCAGTTATTGCTCAAGATACTTAGAAAGCCTGTTATATTCCATACTTTGAAGGGAATATTAATTTTCCTTTTATTTTCTTTAACAGTGAAAACATAAGGTATAGCATACTTTTTGGAGGCTACTCAAAATGATACCATTTTTTAGCCACAGATCCAGAGAGGCATAAAGCATCTTTTTGTTTGACTTGGATGCAGGTACCTGAATTCCGCTTATGAACTGTTTCCCGTTTAAAGCGTGTCAGAAGCCAAGACCTCCTTCTGTGTGCAGATTCACTGAAATCATTGATTTCAACCAAAAGCAGTGGGAAGTTAAAAAAAAAAAGCGCCATCCTGAGCTACAATTCTGGCACTCTTGTGGGAAGGGGAAAAGATGGTTTTATTACTGATCTGGGCCTGTTATGCATTATTTTTCTCACTGTTTCTCCTGTCTTTCGAAGACAACCATTCCCGCTTTCTCAAGAACCAGAATATGATGTGGATTTTGTTGACTGTGGTACCTTCTTGGAGCCAGTTGGGAGTGTGTAGGAAACTAATCCGGCACTTGAGCTAGACACTGAAGGTAAACTGCCTGCAAGGTTTTGCAATAAAGGAAGAACTTTGCCTCTTCGTAGGGTTGTGTATCCACGTGGGGTTTTGAGATTCCATTTGGAAGGATGCACGAAGCTAACTGTGCCAGAAAGGAGCCTTATCTTGTGCAGTGTTCCTCACAGAAAGCGTAGCTGTGGGAAAAGAACAGAAACGGATCAGAAAGGTTGGCCAGAGGCTGTACTGTTAATTTTGTAGGGGATCAGACTATATAAAAGTTATATTATATATACGAGCTATATCTGACCTATGGTGACACTACCTGTCCCACTAGGGCTGGCTACCAGATCTTAATACCTGGTTGTGCAGCACTTCAAGCATTTTTAAATCCCATGTAAGTTTGCAGTGAAATAGAGGATATGTCTTCTTCGCGTCTTGCCATGGGAATTAGTCTACTGTTTAGAAAACAGATCAGCCCAGCGCTGGGCTGGAAAGGCTTATGCAAGAGCAAAAAAGCTACTTCTATTGTTTTTATTTTTCAATGCCTCTGTCATTACATTTTTTTATTTCTTTTCATTTGTCGAAAATTTATGAAACATATGAATAGTACTGGAACCATAATTTTACTGAGTAATACGAAAACCTTGCAGTGTTCTCTGTCTTATTTGCAGTTAAGCATCTCTAGAGAATATGTTTAACATTGCCTTTTCTATGTTTTATTTTGGCACGAGAGGGAGATTAGAAGTCTGTTAGGAATGCGTAGTATTTGGCACAGTCTGAAAGCAAACCAGGATTTATCAGAATTCTAGCTAAAGAAAAAAAATAGCTTTTGCAGTATTATTTTTGTAAGTGCATGAAGGGCGTATTGGATGTTCTCATACACAGGGTGTCTCAGTAGCTGGAAGGACCCAGCTGAATAACTGTATCTGCTTATGAAAACGTTGTCTACTCAGCAGATGACAATTTAGGTTGATGATTGTTTTCTTTGGTGTAAAGACAAAATAAAACGTATGCAGTGCAAGCAATAAATGAGCAAAACGTAACATTCCCAAATGGGAAGAACATGCTTCCAGGGCTTTAGAGGTAGGATGGATCAGCTCTCATCAATTCCAGAATATTGTTTTTAACTTTGACTTTATTCATTTCAGCTAATATAAATTTGGACACGAGTGCTAAATATCAACGCACGCGTGGTGTTTTGAAGACAGGCAAGCAGAACGTGCTATCTGATTGCTGCAATGATGGCTTTTTACTGCAAAATAATACCAAATTAAACAGCTTTCTCATTTAGCAGATAGCTTAATCAGAAACAATGCAAATAAGACTTAAAGTAGATTCTTGGGCCATGCGTAGATCTCTCACGTCTCACACAAACTCAGGTTAAATATTTTTAAAGTCCACTAAGTGAACTGCGAGCTCCCGTGGCTCCAACTCTCCTCCCTTCCCTGAGAATCCTGTGTTTTCTCTAATAGTCAAAGTGCATAATGAGAAGTAAAAAGATGAGAATGGATTTTCAACCTTTTCCTCACATCTGGAGAAACAAGTTAAATATCCATCACCTCGAAACATCCCACCAGAGTGACTGGTGTCAATGATACAGTATTGCGGATAAGCACCCTTCATTCTTCCGCATCGAGCACTACAATAAAATGGGCTCTTGGTTTGGACGAGCATGTGTAAATACTCGTGGAAGTTACCATCTTTGGTAACACAGGTGGTAGGTGTCGTGCTCACCACGTGAATTGGCCCAGAGGTCCCCAAAAAGGCAGCTGTACCACCGAGTCTGGCTCCGGCTCACGGCAGTTTTCCTGCGGGAAGTGTAATTAAAAGCAGGACTCACGGGGAGGTCATCGGGATCCACCAAAGACAAAAAGGTGTCACTGTACTGATGTCAAATTGGAACTCAGCCTGATGTTCACCCCGAGTTTATCCTATGAAATTACTGATAAACTTGGGGATGAATGCTTGACAGACTCTTCACCTCTACAAATAACGCAGTATTTTGCCTTTTAGATCTCTGATTGAAGAAAACCAGGCTTTTATTACTGATGTAAGAGGAATTACTGCTGTCTTATTCACCTCTTTAATAGATTTTAAACCACTGATGTTTAAGTAAAGAGGCTATTTTTTTCGTTCAAAATGTTTTTCTTTTCTGAATTCTTGCAGTAGTTACACCTGACTAAACATAGAATCATAGAATCGTCTAGGTTGGAAGGAACATTTAAGATCATCGGGTCCAACCATTAGCCTAAAACTGCCCAAACCCCCACTACCCCATGTCCCTCAGCACCACGTCTGCCCACCAGGGATGGCGACTCCACCACTGCCCCGGGCAGCCTCTTCCAGTGCTTGACAACCCTTTCCGTGGAAAAATTTTTCCGTTTCCTTTAACATGATGATGATAGCTTAGGAATTGGAAATTTATTGCTTTCAATTAAGTATATAAAGTATTAAATAATCATACCAACAGTTAGCATCGTAAACCAAGAATTGCTCTAAAAGAGTGGAGTGCACACCAGGCCGAACAAGGCAGATGGAAATGAAGTATATACAGTATAAAATACAAACAAGTATAAATAAGTGTAAGTATAAACAAGTTCTTACTGTGTTACTTTACCCTACAAATTAATGACACCACAGCAAAAATACAAAAAGATGTGGAGTTTTTTTTGTAGAACAATTGCAACTCACGACAGTAAGGTCAAAGACCTTAGTCAAAGAAAAAACCCATGTCATACCCTCGATAAGGGAATCCTGGCAAAAGTGAGAAAGAGGAATTAGTCACATGAACTAGATGAAGAGGATTTATTTCCATACTTGTCAAGTCTCCAGAGCTATGAACTAATAGCAAGTGATAACATCCAGGACAGTTTAGTCCCTCCTCTAACATCTGCTGGCATGTTACAAGAAGGTGATAGTCAATTAAATAGCACTGGAATCCCAGTCTTCCATTTTAAAATCAACAGCAATACTTCAGAATATGATCTTCTCCATTTCTGACCCAAATTTTATTTACTTATTTCATACAAAGTATAAAAACTCAAATAGAAGGGAGAGAACCTTTTCCATGTGTTTTGGGCAGAAAGCTGATATTAGTACTTTCTGAATTTTGCTGGATTTTACTCCACAGGGTAAATAGCGACGTCGTCGGTTCATGTATCTTGATGGAGTTCAGGCATACAGTTATGCTGCACTATAAGCGTTTGCAGAAGTGAATCTTCAGGTTAGGGAAACCTAATTTGGAAATTGCCTCCTATGAACTGGGGGCAAATGAATGAGGATTTTTAGGGTCTAAGTTTAGGATTTAGGTACCGCTCACAGTCAATTATAAAGTCAGTTGTGGATCTAATCCCTCAGATATTTTTCCTGTCTGTGTCCTTTGGTTTTCCTCTTTACAGATTCTTCAGTGATAAATAAGGAAATTTTAAGTGCTGACTCATGAGCATTCGTAAGACTTAATTAGTTTTTGGTATGACATTTCACTGTGTCGCAAACTCCCACAGGAACAATATAGTTGAGACCAAAATTTGGTCTAAGCTATCTGCTTTAAAACTTCCTGAACCTTATATAAAACAGTTTTGCTGTCAGTGGGGATTGTTTCGAATGCGCCTAATTAACACTTCATTAAGGGTGGGATGTTTAATTTTCTCTGTCTTATTTTTTTTCAGTCCTTTTCCATGAGGCGCGCTTCGAGTTTGTCAGTGTTGCTCACTCTCTTGAAAAGCAAACAAGAATTCAGGTAGATATACGTTGGTACATTTTGTGTAAAAATAGTTAACAATAGTTACGGATGATATTGTCTCCAGCTATGGAGTTCTAACAGATAGAGTTACCTATTTGGCAAATGTAAAGAGTTTTCAGGTAGAATATTCATGAGTATATGTAATTTTTCCCTCCCTGAGCAATGAACGATCAACATCCAACGGGAGTGCTGGATGACACTTACCAGGCCTTGCTACTCTGGAGGCTGATCTGTGTCTTACAGCGACGCCATTGAAATGAAAAATACCTTCTAAATCAGAAGAAAGACTCACTGATGTCAGCAACAAGCTGTCTCCCGCAGACGTAATGCTTTTGACTTGCCTTCAGCTAACTTCTTCTTGACATTCTTCTTGAAGGCCAAGAGAATTATTTATTTATTTATTTATTTATTTATTTATTTATTTATTTATTTTTGCTTTCCTGAGTATTGATTTTTCTTCCTGGGAGTTTGAGAATCACAGACTGGTGGGGGTTGGCAGGGCCCTCTGGAGATCACCCAGTCCCACCCCTGCCAGAGCAGGGTCACCCACAGCAGGGGGCACAGGAACGCCTCCAGGCGGGGTTGGGATGTCTCCGGAGACGGAGACTCCCCCACCTCTCTGGGCAGCCTGTGCCAGGGCTCTGCCACCCTCAAGAAGTCCCCTAATAGATGATCTTCAGGCTAAGCTAAAAGCAGGTCCAAGAAGCTACGCAAGTCCCAGAAGACGCCAGGATCTCGGCAGCATGGAGGGCTGCAGCCGCATCCCCACCTTGAGACCACTCAGCGAAGAGTATGGTAGTCCAGGAACCTGCGCACCCAGTGTTCTGCAGGCCCCCGGCCCGTGACAGAGAGAATCGCTGAATCAGGACCGCGGGCTGTGAAAGGTGACGTTTTCTTAATCTGCAGGTTGTTTATGGGCTTGTTGTCAGATCGTTGTTAGAGTTAATAAAATAAAAATAGTTTCTTCGGAAGCATTTTTGAAAATAAATTGCAGTTAAAGAATATAAGATATAGTTCCTGTATGTTTTAAGGAACAACGACAAGTAACCAATAAAGGGAAACATTAACTGGTAGATCTTCAATAGCTAAAGACTTGTGACTGGAAAGGTTTGTAAAATCTGAACATTTGTAAATTTAATACAGTATGAATCTAATGCAGTAACGTACTGAATGAATAGGTGAACTTTTAACGCTTTCATTCTCTGAAGCATAACCTTTTACTGAGTACTAATCTCTCAAAAGAATAAAATAGGTATTTTTTTAATATATACGTATACTTGCAGTAATATTAAAACATCTCATCGCTGCCTTGTCTGTTCTTGCCAGTAAATACATGAAAGTGCTGTCACACAGTTTTATAGTTCCCCCACAGACAACACTAATATGTACTTAAAATGTATTTGAAAACTCACTGTCTTATTTTTGGAACTTACCTTTGAGAAATTCTTGATCTCTACATAAAGCATGTATACGTATTTTTTTTAATGAAAGTAAATGTTAGTGCTGTATCTTCCTCTAACGGATGTAACTGCCTTGATTTAGCCTCAGGAACATATTTCCGTGTTTGATTTTTTAAACTTAATATTACTTGAGTTTAATTCCAGATAAGCTTCCAAGTAGTGTGTCTGCTCATGTGTTCAGGGTTTTTTATTTTTTTTAAGAAAGCAATACAAGTCCAAGGTGTTTTAGTGCTTCGGTAACAGGTTATATGCTGTATTTTAAAATGCATATCTCCCAAACAGTTTATTAAAAACTGATTGGAGCAACGGAAACCAACATAATATCTACCCACGGACTGAGTGTGGCTCGGTAGCTCTCTGCATCCCGAATACTGGACATTATGATACCATAAATTGTCTTTTTTGTTTCAAGTGTAATTTGCTAGGGCCATTTCTGCATCTGTTATCTTCATTTACAAGTTTGCTTTGGGAGGCTCTCAACCCAAATTATTATTATTATTTGCTTGGTCAGGTGGGATCTGCACACTTGGAATGTGAAGTTTCGGACTTTTTAACACTTGTTCTTTCATATACGTGTGTGAAGAGCATCGCTAGACAACTCAAACCAGATTAATCCCCAGGTCGGCACGATTGTTTAAAGTAGGGAGAGGAAAGAGGTCTTAATGGTAACAGAGAGGAAAGCAATGCCATTTTTGGGGCGAGATTGGCTATAAAAGGGAAGTGGAAGGGTTAGAGTTAACAGTGATGCGTGAGAGAGGCTGAAAGGGAAACAGAGATATTCTTACGGGGAGACTGAGATACGGTCCAGAAGTCAAAGAGAAGTAATTTAAGTTAAGGGAGGGGGCAAAGGGGAAGAGTTCAATGACCACATACGGCTGATTATAAATGTAGAAAATGGATAAAGAGTTTGCTGAAACTCAGCTGAAAGGTCAGGGTCTGTTGGGAATGGATACAGCACCCTTACCCAGAGGAAAAATACCTGACTCTACAAGATGTTATTGTCATGACAAGGTTTTGCTGAGAAGGAGAAAAGGGAATAAATGGTAATGTGCAACTTTCAGCGATTTCCGTAGTGGTTTGCCAACAAGTAGCAATGCTTATACAAAAGAACAACGCACTGTGTTTCAAGTTGGGGGGTTTTGGGGTTTGGTTGGTCGGGTTTTTTTTTCTGGAATGTGCTATGTTTTGTCATTCAATACATTCTCAAGCTGATTTAAGGTCCCCTGATGCATAGCTTCAGACTATAGATAAAATACACATTTTTATAATGATATATTACTGACATTTTAGAAACTGGGCTGTTGTACAATTGGCAACCTCTTAATGCTTGCTACTGTTCAGATTCCATGAAAATCTAGATAAAAGGAGCCCAGATATGATAGTCTATAAAAATGGTTTGATCTACCCAGAGCTTTTAAGAACTCCAGTGTAACCCGGAGTCTTAAACCTACATTAAACTGCCCTAATCTTATTAGTCCTTCGTATCTATTACGTTAAAAAAAAATAAAATACCTGGTCCGTTTACTCTTATATTTCATCACTCAATCAGAAGGTTGTCCTTTTTCCCCAGAAGTTTTATCTGAAATGGGAAAGGAGAAAGAGATCAAAAGGAAGCTATTAAATAAATTATCAACTCTTATTTTCATTTTTTTCAATAAAGTAAAAATCTTATAATGTTAAAAATTATTACTATATCGTATTGGCTAAATTGCAAAAGTTCTGAAAATTCTGAGTTGATCCCATTTAAACTTTTCTGCTTGGGGGCAAGCTTTTATGCCTCCAAATAGTGCAAAATTAAATAATATTTAGTGAATTAAATAGTCATTGAAGAATATAGTCTAAAATTAAATAATATTTAAAGGAATGTATTCTATTCCTCAGGATAATCTGTTGGTGAGCCTTCTGGCTGCATAAAATATTCCATTCCTAGCTTTTTGGCATAAGCGCGATAGCTAGCTGTAATTCCAGAAAATCAGAGAGAAAGAGAGAGATGTTGAAATTCCAGGACATCTGGAGTAGTCAATGAGATCTGAAGACCGAAAATGAGAATACTGAAAGCGATCCTAACACTAAGCCTTTCAAGATGATATGGTACATATGTGAGATTTCATGCTGGTCTTTCAAACAGAACAGAGAAAATTGATTTACTCTCGTGTTCGACAAGAATTAAGCAAACACGCCAGCAGAGCAACAACACTCGTGCTGTAAATAGCGTGTCCTTCCGCTAATACAGGTAGAGAGGGGTTGCTCTGGGTAATTTATAGTCTTCGTACAGGAAAATACTGGAAGAGTACAGAAAGTGTTGTAAATTCCGGATGAAATGCGAGTGTGAGTCTGTTTATTATTAAATGTGATTTACTGCGGTTACACTCTCTCTCTCCCCGCCCCCCCGTATTTTTTGTAGAAGGTACAGGGTTTTTACACAAAGAACAATGTAAGCTTTTTATTCTGAGTTAATGCAGAATAACTTCTATATAGAATTAGCACCTCTATTTTTAGATCTTCTTTTAAGCTGTATAGGCTCTCTTTTACATATTTTATGAATATCAAGTTAAGACTTGAAACGAAGATCAAAATTGCAAGGAGACTGCAATCAAGTAACACTTCAAAACTGAAAACGGTGTAATTCTATTGGCTACCTTATGTAATAGAGGCAAGGAAGACCTGCTATGCAGATTATGTCACCGTTCTATATTTCTCCACAGATAAACACCTGCTTAAATATAGGTAATTTTGTGACAGCACTGCGATAAACAGATTTTATCATCAGAATGGGAAATCTGTAGCCTATACTAATGACGGTAATTGAGATGTTTATCGTGTTCTTTTATATAATGCATCTTTTTTTTTAAAAAAAAAGCTATTTCCATGTATAGCAGAACTGGAGAGCCTGATTTACCAGAAAACACTATCAACTGCTTGCGTGTATTATTCTCCTCATCTGCGGACCCTTGAGAACATTCGACCAGTCACTTTGCTCCGACATAAACCCGATTTGTGGCAACTTTTAGAAGTGAACACTTTGCTTTCTTTAAATCTTAGCTTTACTTAGCGATTTATTAATTCATGTCCCAAAGTCTCCATATGGGGAAAGTTAAGAAATGGAAAAAAAAATTCATTCGAGCAAGTCCGTCTTATTGAATGCCGATGTTTGTGATAAAGTCGGAGCTTCCCTACCCTGATGGGTTTTACAATTTTGGAGTGTAGCAAACTCAGTAGAAATCCAAATATCTGCTTAGCCAGAATGGTTTTATTAGCTCTGCTTTCAGGAACTCCTTTCAGATAGTTTAGAGATGTAAAGTGAGCATTGATCAGTTTAGTAGGTTTATTTTTTTTATTTGCACAGGATTGTAACATGCACTTTTTTATAATCTACGTAGAATTACTTGTTGGAATGCAGTTTTGCTCTGTCTTCGCTTGTGCCCTCCTCCTTTTTAACCACAAGTACATATTTTATCTGTTAGATACCGGCTTCCTTAGCCCCTGGTCCTGGTTTCGGATTTGCTTCGTCCTTCCCCCACCGTCTCCTTTCTGTATTGGGCTTGGAGAGAAATGAAAAAGCTTATTTTGGGAGCTTCACCTACAGCTTGTTTTCTCAAGTCTGCATTAAAGTTTGCTCTTTAATTGATTTCTTAACCTATTTTATTTCATGCTTCCTTCAAGCGGCCGACACACAGAAGCGGATGCCTCGATCTTTAGTAATACTGACTGTTTCGACTATGAACCTCTTGACATGAGATTGACGTTGCCAGTTTAGACGCTGTTGATTTGCATAACTACTAATCCAGCCGACGGGAATTGTGTAAAGCTGTATTTCAATGTAAAACTCTCGTCCAGATTTCTACCTGCATTTGATTGCTGAGGCAGGATAGTAATACAGACTTCCCTCAGTATTTCTATGCCCAAACTTCCCCCTGTTATCCCGTTTGGATAACGCACAGCTGGGCTCTTCGGAAGAATGCGGAGGACACTAAATGTAGACTGGAAAGGGTGAACTCTCAAACTGCCTCTCGTCCTGCCTATACTTGTTAAGACTCTCCCAACCCACGATGGGGACCCAGTAATTAGAAGTAGCTTTCACTCCGTTTTAGGAACTCTGATACCTAAATGTGCAAGAATCTCGAAAAAGCAAGCCACCTCCCCGCCACCACCGACTTTCTAGGAAATAATCGGAAGTAATACTAGTTCATTAATATCTCTTTTAAGAACAGCTGCATAGAACCAGCACTTCAGACTAATGACATCGAAAATTATTTCTGTGGATCTGCCCGCTCCTGTTACAAAAATCTTGCTTTGCAGCTTTGCTTGTTCCACTTCCGCACCCAGTCAAGCTTCTGTAATTTAACAACTTCCTTCCAGCTTCTGAAATGTTTTAATTTTGAATAGATGGTTCTATGCACATTGCTCTTCCCATGCAAGTCAAAAACCTTACCTCTTGTTACAGTTGGCAGATGGTTGATTTCACATTCTCTTTTATTAAAGAGAAGTCCTGACAATTTTTTATGTCAATCCATACCAGACTGGTGGAAGTCCTTTCATGTCCCCCTTGGAATAGAAATTGTATTTTTTTTCCTTCAAAGTCTTTTTTTTTGCACACACAGGCGTTGTTGATCAAGTTACCTGACTGACTATATGAAAGCTGAACTATTTAGTTGTAAATTTTACAGTATAGCCTGAAATACTAAATAAAAAGCACAGCTGGCATTTCCACTTTCATACTCATAACCTTCAACAGACAGTATTTTATATTATTCTTTAAGAATCCTAACAAGAAATAAAATAAAAGGTGAATATGTTGGAATGCGAGTGGTTGCTGCAGTCCTTTAAACGTAGTCCTTATCCTTGGACAATGTGCAGGATCTCCAACGTTTTTATTAGTTATTAATGGTACTTGCTTCGCTAATTCCATTCTAGAGACAGAAATACCACCGGTCAGGAAACACCAGGTATAACTCTTTCTATTTCAAGAATAGAATTTCAATTTCTCTTACCTATATAACAGGTAAGAGAAAATATCTCTAGCCTTCTTTTCATCAAAGTAAGTGGTTTCTTTAATGGCTTTCCCCCCTTTTAAGACCTCCAGTAATAAAGTCGACTTGGAGTTCCTTTCTACAGGCAGATGATGAAACATTCTCACCATTATATAATACAATTTCCATTTTATTTTAAACATACTTTGCATGATATAAAAATATTGATCACAGTGAGCTTTAACAAATTGTTACTGCTATAAACAGAAATGCTGCACAATGGTTTTAGTGGAAATAAATTATATAGTCATTATCTCTTTTTTAAAAAAAAAAAAAAAAAAATCATGAGAAGAAGAACCTAGGCTGTTTGGTCATTGGCAGAAAATAAGTCCTTATTGAGTCCTTTACAAAACATGAGCCCCAGTTGTTTTCTACATTTGCTTTCCACCACTTGAGAAAAGCACAGTGCGTCTGTCTCTGAAAGCCCCACAGGGTCTCTGGTGAACATTTAATTCCAAATATTAGCAAAGTTTCTGATGTTCTTTTGTTCTAATGGGAAAAAAAATGTGCACCAAAATAGCGAGTAGTGCTCTCTTCACTAATTCATAAGTGGTCTTTTCCAATATGTGGGTACACAGCGGCACACTTCTTCGCTGAAATAAAATCCAGCGTCACAGCGTTTCGTTCGGACTGTACACGGCGGTCTGTAACAACTAAAGAAACGAAAAAAAGTGGGCATTAATGAAACGTGATCATTCATATAAAGCTGGAGTAGAAAGCTGTGTACATTTAGACTGCCATTTCTCAACGGGATATTTAATTCCTACAAATGCATATCTTTCAACTTCTGTTCGTGTTCTTGCATAAGAAGGTCTTGAACTGGACCATTCTTCACAAAAGACAATGAAAGAATGATGAACGCTATTGAAGAGAGGCATCTCTATTGCAACGGAGACCCATGAATATTTTTAATGTATTGCCTGGTTGTAGTCACATTCTAATCTTCAGTAGTACTTTTTAAAACTTAATTTTGAAAACACAGTGATACTTTTCTCTACTTAAAACGGCTTGTTATGACCTGCGGCGTGCTGCCAGTTGGAGGTGGCAATCCAGAACTGGGTGATGATCAAATTGACCATCTTCTTGCCCAGGACTGTTTCTCACCTGCTTCACGACTGCAATAAGGCCCGAGAGAGGTTTCTCTGTCTGTGTTACACCATGACTACGATCTGGAAAACCAGAACACGCTTCTTTCAAGCTGCAAACTCCTAGAGCCATTCCCTGAGGCCAGTGGGGACGTATCGACACCTCACATTGTGTCTCTCTGTGCAATACATCACAGCCTGCGCGTTTACGGTAAATCTTAAAGGCAAAAGAACAGAAGTAGTCCCTACTTGATTAAAGCAAGTTTACTAGAAACAGAGCATTAAACCCCAAGTCACCTCTACCTAAAACACAGCAGGATTTCACTTCACAGATTCCTTGACTGAAAAATAGAAGTTATACAAAGATAATATCTGTGGTTGTCCCTGAACTCTTCCTTTTCCTATTTTATTTTTCTATTAAAACAAGAACCTGACCTAAAATAACCTTACAATAACAATGCGAAATACTTTCTGGTGTATAATGGAGACAAAGTACAAGTCTGCAGTGGGTTTTTTTTTTTTTTTTTCAGATGCTGGCAACGAGTCAAAAGACAAAAGTATATGTTTTGAATTTCAACACAGTATTTAAATAATGTGCGCCTGTTTGTGAAACACTGATACTATGATCTGTTACTATAATTCATTCTTACTTCAGTTCAAAGACACAACGGTATGCTATATTAAGGCAATGTCACTGTCCTCTTCCAGAGGCAACTCTTGTTTCGTGGCTACTCTTATTATTGTTGCAGATAAGTTGATGTGTTCTGTGCTTGTTTTGGATACCAACTTACCACTTTGCAATCATTTGTTTATGATACGAGGTCTGGATTAGAGTTTCATTAATTCAAGCCAGTCAGTTCAACCAATGAACCTGGCTATGAGGAAAACATTAAGGAATGAGGAAGACTGCAAACATGACATTTATTAACTAGTCACATCTTGTTCAGTGTTTGCAATGTCATTAATCACAGATTATTTCACCAGTGTGGTCTCTGTAATTAAGGGAGTAACATTATTTTGTGCCGCTTAATAGAGATATTTGAGATGAGTGTCGCAGCTCACGGGAATCTCTCAAAGCCCTACTGAACTTTTTCCCGATGAAGCTTGGGAACAGCGGTAAAAGGCCACAGAAATCACAACGTCACTTGAAAAAGAAAGGAAATGAACTTTACTGTCTTGCTTTTTCACCAAAGGATCTAGTACTGCAAGCAAATGGGCAGCCAGCAGTAGGTTGTTCTGGGAAAAAGGTACTCCATAGAGACGCGGTGGATGAAACACCGACCTCACTTGCCTTTTTGCCTGTGCCTGATGTGAAAAGTTAGACTATTTCATGTACCGAATGACCATAAAACAGAAATAAGAGAAAGATATGGAAAAAAAAATAATTTTTTTTTTTTTGCAGCTCAACTCCTCCACCCACCTATGACATATGGCACAAAATGAAAAGCAGCCAGGTAATCGTTGAACATGGGGAGTTCATTTGTGCCTCCTCGCGAACCGCAAACTGAACTTACAGTTGAGCGGGCCATAAAGCATCCCTCCCATGTGAGTCTGTGTCTAGCTGCGGTCAAGGTCAGGTTACTGCAATTTTATCCTTATCTGAAACACTTCAATGGAGCAAGAAAGCCCCTCTCCTCCTCTAAAATGCTTTGCAGCTGAGGTGCCTGGTTATCTGGCCTGGCCAAAACTGACCAAAATACATTTTTGAGGTGATAGCACTGGGTGAATAGTAGCAGAGTCATTGTAACTATATAAATGTGGTTTCCTTAGGAAACTCTGCTGAACAATAGCCCAGGTCTTTCAAAAGATTAAGGCTGAATGTTGTTTACGGAGTGCTTCCATGGGACAGCTGGCTGTGTTGACGAGGCCGCTCTGAGCGTGCTGGAGCTAAGGTGGATATGAAACCAATACATACAGTACCGGGTGAGTCAGTGGCAACTTTATTTTATGTCAGCAATTGTGGTTTTTGCTACCAAATGCTCCGGTTTGATATTCTGGGCAGTCTAACATCTGCACAGGTGAAGCTGAAGTAGGAATGCTGCCCTTAGTGGTGGTAACAGCATGATCACCTTAAAAGCCAGTACACTCTACGGTGTTTTGTTGAGGTTTTTTTTCTTTGCTTTTTTTTTTCCTCCTGTCCTGTTCTTTTTATTCCTGTCCTCTAGAGCTGGCTCTAACATTTGAGGCTGAGGCATTTTTACATAGAGTGCAAAAAAAATGCAGGTCCCTGAAAACCAGAACCTACAAGGACTGTCCGTCTGCACAGGGAGGCGCCTAGGACACGGCTACGGGCTCTGCTCCTGCGGTGGTCTCAGGCAGCGTACACAGTTAGTGATACCTCTGTTTACGTGGCCTCATAGCAGCAAGGGGTCTTTCTTTCAGGAGACAAACAGGGTGCTGCAGGGGTTTCCTTCCTTTCACAGAAAGCTTGTGGACACACCATGTATGCGAGAAGCCCGTGCTGAGTGCTTCCTTAAGAAGGAGGAGAGACTGCATCCTCTATTGTCCTCAACAGTGCTACTATCTACTGGTTGTAGAGCCGTAGAGTAACACCGTACCCTAATCTTTCTCTCTCTCCACCCAAAGACAAACGGCTTAGAAAAGAGAAACAGCTAAAAGCATCCTATATCAGGTTGTCCTTGCAAGTGAGAAAGGGGTTCAAACTCTTTATCGTATCCAACCACAACACTCCCTCAACTCCCTCAACCACAACTCAATTTCCTCCTGCAAATACTTCCATCTTTCAATCAATAGAGGTGGCATCAGATATCTATTATGGCTTTTCTTAGCTTTTTAAACACCTGACTTTTCCAGTTGTGAATGTTCTTTTAAAATACACATGGCTTACATGTGTAGCACTGCTGGAAGTGCACACTCGAGTAGCGTTAAGGCTTTGTAACGTGCTAAAGCTCATATAATCAGGCTGGGTTTTTTTCTTCTGAGAACATAAAATTTAAATAAAACCTGAATAACAGAGAAGAAATTATTTCTTATGTTTCTAAGAACTCTTCTATTCCACTCCAAAGGCCAAACAGGAAAACACATAATGTCAGCTACTATTAATCCTTTCCTCTATTTTAGAGATTTCAACATGGGTCTCATTCCTAATATTAGACATTTATTCTTTATTCAAGATAAACTAATGTATATACATCTGGCAATGTATTTATTACTAATTACATGTTATATTAAAAAAAATACATAAGATTTACTTTTGATAAGCAAGACATTTAAATGCCCCAGTTTTCTATTTTCCATTTCCGGTGCCTGAACATTTCCGGAATTGTTATTTGCCATTAATATAATAGCAAGATTCTCCTATATTAGTAAATAAGTGATCTTTCTGCTCCAAATGGCATTGCTTCTGTTTTAACAAATTCACTTTACAGGAAATCTTTCCTCACAAAATATACAAAGCAAAACCCATATCGTTTGTTTCTAAGAACCTGAAGTCATTCACATTTTTATATATAGACTGCTATGGGTGTAGCAGTTGTGGAAGGAAAAGGTCCCATGATATATAAAGAAATTGCAGAGTTTTCTTCCTGACCAAATCCCATTTTAAATGATGAATGTGGGCGGTCTGTTTTATAGTTATATATGTCTGCTTCTCACAGAAACCACCCAGAGCCACAAGACTTCCTTCGCACTCACAAGTCGTTAGTATCTGTTGAGTGAAATGAAGGATAGGCAAAAATTTAGGAAGTGCAAATGAATGATGGTATCTCCAGACCTCAGCCCTGAAATCTAATTAGGAATATTTATGTTATTTCAATTAAAATACCCAGTTCTTGGGAAAAACAGAGTGGGATTTTAAGCAGCATAAAACAATGGGGAGCTTGAACTTACAACTCATTTTCATCAAATAAAAAAAAAAAAAATCCCATGAAGTAGTAGTAAGCAATACAAGAAACTAAACATGCTTTAAAATGCTACTTCTGCCTCGTAGTTTCGTCTTAGAGATGATAAAAGCCATAGAAGATAAAACTGAAGAGAGTTTTACTGTTTACTTAAGGCTACAAAGCAATCCAACAAGGCAGATAATGACACAACCCAACGTTTTATACCTTAAACACAATGAAAGGGCTAAAGATCGAGTTTTTACCTGCATGTCTGGTGGTGGAACCTTTTTCCTTTTAAGAAGCATTTATTGGGAGATTCTATACATTCACAGATGCACTTTGCAGGATTTAGTGGCTGATGTTTAGGACAGGTCTTTTTACATACACACTGGCATTTATCTGCATCGAATTCCTTGTTGGGCCCACAGGAAGCGGGGAGAAGTTTGTTTTTGCACATGCACTGACATGATGATCTGTCTAATTCCTTGTGAGGTCCACAGCTCGAGGGCCGCACGCCTCCTCTGCAGACACACTGGCAGGTTTCTTCATCCAGCTCTTTGTTTGGTCCACAAATATGGAATCCGTCAGACGTGTCTAGAAACACAGCAGAGAAATCGCACAATTATCAGAATTTTGCCTCTACCCATCCCATATTTTCAAGTGAAGAAACGGTATCGAATTCATACCTTTTAAGGTGTTTTAAGAACAAACATGTGTCAAAAGACAGGCAACAACCAGTAATAATATCAATAAAAGGTTCAATTATCTACTTTTCATGTTTTTAATATCTCCTCTAGCTAAATCAAAACATGGAACTACATTTAATTGTTTAAGGAAAACTGCTTACCAGAATCTCCAAGGTGAGAAGAGAAACCAAAATCATGCTGTGACAAACATCTGCAAATTTGATTATTCCAGATATGGTTTTTTGGACAGGTCTTGTTTGCCACATGACACCTGTGGAATGAATTATACTGTTGATTTACTATCATAAGAACTCAAGAAAAAAACCCAAACGATTTCAGGTGCTAATTGCTTTTGTTTCCCTCCACAACAAAGCCCTTTCAAAAAACTTCAGCTTTTCATAATTTCATATATTCATAATCTTTTTAACTCCTATCAAATCTGTTACTAGTTAAGGTTCTCCCCACTACAGGCCTCTTCAACCATTTGTTGAAGATACCTTCTCACATTTCAAATTTTAGCTCTAACTTCTAGAAACTGCTATTTCTACTTTCCTAAGGTGCTTTGGAAACAGATCTAGCCCTTGAATGTCAGCCTCACATAGAAAATAGACCAGTATAAAAAATATTTGCATGCCAAATATTATAACATAGGTGATAATTTTCTACACAGGCAAAATGTGTAGAAAATTTATTTTTGCAGTACGAAAATGTTTTCACACATACAGACATTGAAAGAAAACTGATAATAGTTTCTGAATGAATGCTGTACACCAAACTCTAACTTCTGAAACAAAACCAGATCGAGATCTTTCCCCTTTACGTGAAAATTATGTGACATTAACTGACTCTTTCTCATCAGCCCCACAAATCCTAGACAGATTGCTTGAATCTAAAGATTTGGACTCCAGCAGTGATGGAGTTTACATTAGAAACAAAAGACAATAAACAATTTAACAGTTTAATGCTCTTTACCTGCCGGAGTTTTGTAGCCAAGGCAGTGATACCAAAGAAACAAAAAAATCCTAACAGCAGCCGGTCTCTTGTTAAAGGATGCCTGAACTGAACGAGTAGGTACACACAGACACAATAGTTGTGTATTGTTTCATCTTCCATGCATCCGTACACGTTAGAGGTTGACCTGCTGGAGAGCAGCTCTGCAGAGAGACCTGGGAGTCCTGGTGGACAACAAGATGCCCATGAGGCAGCAATGTGCCCTCGTGGCCAAGAAGGCCAATGGTCTCCTGGGGGGCATTAAGAAAAGCGTGGCCAGCAGGTGGAGGGAGGTCATCCTCCCCCTCTGCTCTGCCCTGGGGAGGCCACATCTGGAGCACTGGGTCCAGTTCTGGGCTCCCCAGTTCAAGAGGGACAGTGAACTGCTGGAGAGAGTCCAGCGGAGGCTACAAAGATGATCAAGGGACTGGAGCATCTCTGTGCTGAGGAAAGGCTGAGAGAGCTGTGGCTGTTTAGCCTGTAGAAGAGAAGACTGAGAGGGGATCTCATCAATGATCATCAATATCTAAAGGGCAGGTGGCAAGAAGATGGGGCCAGACTCTTCTCAGTGTTGCCCAGCAACAGGACAAGGGGCCACAGGCACAAGCTGGAACACGGGAAATCCATAGAATCATAGAATGGTTCAGGTTAGAAGGGACCTTGAAGATCATCTACTTCCAACCCCCCTGCCCTGGGCAGGGACAATTCCCACTGGACCAGGTTCCTCAAAGCCCCATCCAGCCTGGTCTTGAACACCTCCAGGGATGGAGCATTCCATCTCAACACGAGGAGGAACTTCTTTGCTGTGAGGGTGGCAGAGCCCTGGCACAGGCTGCCCAGAGAGGTGGGGGAGTCTCCGTCTCTGGAGACATCCCAACCTCGCCTGGAGGCGTTCCTGTGCCACCTGCTGTGGGTGACCCTGCTCTGGCCGGGGTGGGACTGGGTGATCTCCAGAGGGCCCTTCCAACCCCCACCATTCAGTGATTCTGTAATTCTTTGCTTACCATTTCTTCATCACCACGGGTGACAACTTCTAACGAGTCATGCCTAACTTCATGCGTCCAGGCTGTGTCATTTATTCATTGTTCCTCTAGGATTTCTAAACCCCTCATCTACTAAGGCAGCACATCCATTACACAGTTTGAGCACTTTTCATTCCCCTGAGCACCCTTACCCATGCACTCCAAAATGCAGGTGCTGGGACATCTCCTGCGCACGTCGCTCAAACGCACCACTCCCCTTCAGCACACGCAGTGACTCCCTGCTTGTGGAAACTGCTGCGGTGTAACATCACCCTCCACCGCCTCCTGTTCTCTCAAACTGGTGTCTCCTGACTTCATCCCTCTAATGATCTCGCTCCTGCTCCCTCACCTGGCACATGGGTCCTTTTGCCTGATTCTGCTTGAGAAATGGCATGGATCATTTATTGTGTTCTCTTTAAAAAAACACCAACAACTCACAGCTGGAGCAGCCTGGCTGTTGACATGAGTGTTTAAAACTACACTGCAGAAGGAAGCCAGGGTGACAGTATGGAGAAAACACCAAGCGCGCATGAACCCAAGAGAAGACAATGTTGATACAAAACCCAAGTTATTAAAGAACTTGAAGAGAATGATACATATTTCAGCATCAGGGTTGCAGACGCCCAGCAAAAGGAAACTGAACTGCTTGTTTGTAAATTCTACTCTGGTTGACAGTACAGACAATTTTGGGGTGGCTATGGCTGAAATTTTAAAATGACTTATTGTAACATTTTAGGAAAGTCCAGAAAGGCTAGGGAAAAAAAATCAGAGGCAAAACACTTTGCAAAAAATTTTACTACCTGTTTTTATATCATTGTCAACTCAACTAAGAAAAAAAAAAATATTCAGTGTCAGGACTGATAACGCACAAGATGAGGAAACGTTTAATGTATACAACATACCTCCAAACCACATCTAAAATACGCTTATCGATCAGCTCTGTAAGCACCTACCTACAAACCATGGGACAAAAAGCTCGTCATAGAGACCTGGATCTGAATCGTGCGTGTTGAAGGCCCTTCTGCTCCCTCCACCCCAAACAGCTAAAACCTAGAGCGACAATTTTCTACCTCAGTTGCACATTTTGATGAAATTCTATATAAACAGAGAAGAGTACAACGTAAGATACCATTAATCCCGGAGGTATTCTGGAACACTGGTTAGCATGAACTGGCATGCCTCAGCTCCGCAAGGACGCAGAGGTAGCTACTACTTTTTAGAAGGAAAAGAAGGGAAAAAGTGGGAGAACAGGCAAAGACCTTAATTCTCAAGATAAAGTTTTTCAAAAAATATATTTTATATAAAAAAAATCAACTATTTGTCCTTTATCTTGCATGTCATTTCTCTCTTCTTTCTAACTCACGCCTGTGCATCGTGGCATAATCCAGGCTTGAATTCTTACTAGATCCCAAGTGCCACTCCCCGAAAACCAGAGGTTATGCTCCTAGGCTTTTTCTTGCAGTAATACATAAGAAAGTCATGGCTATATTTCCGTTAAAATGAGGATGTACATAAATACATGCACACACGTAGATCTGCCACTGTGACAAAAAAGTACATTTCCAAGTTTGGGCTTTACAACAACCGTTTCGCTAGCATTCAAACCTCGAAACAAAAATGTAAAGGGAAAGTAAGAAGCTGAAAAGAAATTTGAGAACATCGGTGCAAATTAAAAAAAAACCAAACCCCAGTGGGATTCTGAAAAGCACCCAGGCACCCACCAGGAATATATAAGTATCTTTATTTTCCTTTCTAGAACCTAGAAGCGCTCAGCTTGGATTGTTTTGGGTTCTTCTTTTTTTCTATTTTCTTGTAAAAAAGCATAGATTTTCCACTTTAAGACAATACCTAACAGTAGAGAAGGCCTGTATGTGCTCTGATCCGGTGCTCCTCTGTCGTACCTTTGTTGAAGCACGATCCCTTACGGGGAGTGCTGGTCAAATTCCGGTAGCTGAAAACTCACTTCCCTCTAACTACTGTTTCCTGGCAAGAATAAACTCCTGCAACGGTCATTACAACCGCTCTTCATCTGGAGGCACGAGAAGCTGCCAGCAGTCAGCGTAATTTGACTTTGTTATTGACTGTTGGGTTTTCACTTTCTAAAATCTGCTAATGGCGCAATTAATTAAACGATTAATATATTTACTTCCTAATATTTTTCTAGTCCGCTGTTTGTGATCTGCGTTTGGATGAACGAATTCAGCAATTTGGATTCAAATAGAATATAATCTGGGTTTAGCTGGAAGATGTCCGAAAGCATCCAGACTTTAACTGAATGAAAACACAGAGGAGACGACCCAGCTTCCCTCTCCGGGCGTGTTGCGTTATTCACTCACCTTATAAACAGTGTCTACAGTTAATCACAGTTCAGCTTCTAGTCATCGGTTTTCCATAAAGCTACTGATAGTTCGTTACGTATTTTTGTCCTACTAAACATTTATACATCATGAAATCATCACTCGGTTCTCCAGAACAAAGGGAAGGAGTTCGTCAGGTGTTTTAACAACAACTGCTTCGGTGCCAGACTTCCTCTGTGCCTTTTTCATTCAAAATCACCAAAGAAATGAATATACTAATTCTGCTGACCGACAAATAACCCTTTATTTCCCCTTCCCATTCTGTTTTACTTTCACTCCTGGCATATGAAAAGGTCCAAAAAGATTTGCAGTCGGAGATTGCCTAAAAGCAGGCCTTTTTTTAAGAGTTTCAAATAGGAAAATATAGTTTTAGAGAGAAAGGTTGTCTACTCCTTCTTTGAAAAACTCAATATTTTTGGACAGCTTTTATGATTACTTTTGTTTTGAAAATAGTTGATTACAGTGATGTTTCCTTTGAGCCTCAATTGCACTGTAGCTCTTTCCATGAAGCAAATCCCACACACATTATTCTTCATTTTTAAACGACCTAACTCCTGTTTATCCACTGGGTGAAAAGGTAATGTTACTTTAGTTAACATTTTCTCCACGTGAAACAATATTAGCTCTTTTGTAAAACGTGTTCTGCTACTGCTAATGTGTGTGAGTTCGCCTAGCGTGACTGTAAAAGCTTCCAGCAATATTTAAAAAAAATAAAAAAAAAAATCATTTTAAAGATAGGCTTGCTCATAATGCGAAGGGAAAAACAAGTCTCCTACTTACTGAGTTTGTGTTGCTGGCAAGGAACGTCTGATGATGGAATGAACTTGTCTGTAGACGTCCAGCTTGGACATGCAGCGGCAGGACGTGTGATTGGCAAAGCTGACGGTTACGGGCTTGGGGCCGTGAGAGAGAGGCACCGTGATCTCAAACAGCTGCGGAAGGCAAGAGAAGGGTTTTTAAACATCCAGGAACAGTACAACTAAAAATAACGTAAGGGCATACCGAGAAAGCTATAAGGAATTTGAGGTTTTCTTCTCCGCCACCCTTCAGTGCCGTATTCAACCATACCGCTAAATAACCACTGTGTGCAAAGCGAACACGATAGTTCTGTTATGACAATTAACATCTTTAGTGTTAAACTCTGTTACGTGCCTGTTTGCGTACTACGACATTTAAACTAACATTGTTAAAAGCGGAAAATGTACAAAGAACTCATTTGTCCAGAGGAAATGACTTTAAATTGGCAGCCTTATAAAAAGATGTTAAAACGTAACATTTGGAAAGCGCTTCAAAAAGTTGGAAAACAAGAATAATTTAAAAAGGGGCTAAATTACAACCTCATACATCAGTTGCACAACTACAAGAGCTTGTGTAAAACAGCAATATGTTGGACCGAGACCAAAACATTTTTGCATGAACAAGTTTTGAATTGCGGCATACTGTAGTTTTGACTTTCCAGCATTTGTATCGACGCAAAATATATGGTTACCCTAACAGAATGCATCTTGAACAATTCTTTTTTTTTTTTTTTTTCAGGATATTAAGAACTAGTCACTATTAATAAAATAATCGTGTATATGAATGAACAAAATCCTAATTTTAGTGGCAAATAGAGTTCATCTGGTGGAAGAGGACAGCTTCAGCGAGACCGCGTGGAAAAACGGAACGCGTGGTAACAGGCAAACAGGGAGACTCATTTCAGTACTCAATTCAGGATATGTATTTTAGCAAATTAAGAAGGTTTCACTGTGGGACCCAAATCTCAGTAGTCTCCTGAAAAGTGAGGACAAATACTTTAGGTTAAAGTCTTAAGAACGACTTTTTTGAAGTATTTTTAAGAGGATAATAGTGTACTGTTGCCTTTTAGGCATTTAGTGAGTTTTCCAAATATATTTAAGAATATTTCTGCAACTTCTAGGGACTTTACTACCTTTAAGAACACGGCCATTGGTTATTATTCCAGTTTCGGTTGATGAGACTGTATAACAAGACTTTCATGTTTAGTTGAAATCTATTCGCAATGCATTTTTATAATCAACAACTTGTTAGCCTGGCACGTAGGCAGCATGCCAATGTAATGGAAATGCTGGTAAATTTACATGGTTCCAAATGCGAAGTACAGCTACAGGATCTCCTGAAAACCTTACCGTGCACCCAAGTTGGCAAGCGAGGCCGGGTGCCAGCGAGCCCGCAGGGGCAGCAGGGGGGGATGTATCAACCCACTGCCCGCGGGGTAAAAGGGCACTTGTGCAGCCGACAATAAAGCTTGTGCTACCGATATACCTAAATTACACAACTTAAAACTAAACGGTATAAAGCATCATCGACTGTTATACACATTACCTATTTTAAAAAACAAATTTTGGCATTATTTAGTAACCAGATCTTTAAAAAATATAGCATTGGAAGTGTCATCATACAAGAATGGAAATGGCAAGAGTATTTTTTTTGCATTTTTTTCCATTACAGAACATTACAATGCTATTATTCTTGCTGAAAAAAAGTACCATATCCATTATTTTAGTTTTAAATTTTATAATTATTTTTTTTTACCCACTAGAACCTAAAAATACAAACTGGTATACTGCCTTTGTAGAGAGAAAAATCAAAGAAGAAAACATTTTCCTGCACCTTCCAAATATTGATGAAACAAACTATCCATCTAGGCAGCTACCGTGGAAAGAGGTCTCTTGTTAGATAGACTCCTAGCCAAAGCATATGAATGCAGTCACAACAACCCCAAACAACGCTCCAGGCTGGGGGAAGAGTGGCTGGAAAGCTGCCC
>VXBH01002952.1:605403-655910 GCA_013400035.1 Rynchops niger | reverse complement strand
AGAGTGGTCAGGCCCTGGAACAGCCTGCCCAGGGAGGGGGTTGAGTCCCCATCCCTAGAGGTGTTTAAGAACCGTCTGGATGTGGCACTTGAGGGCATGCTCTAGTGGCAGAGATTGTAGGTTGGTTGTTTGGACTCGATGATCTCAAATGTCCTTTCCAACCATGAAGGTTCTGTGATTCTGTAATGTTTGGATTCTTGCTCCAGCTGCAAAATAAATAACACTTCTTAAAATTTTGGTCTTGAGTCATTAATAAGATAAGGGCACAAGTCCACGTCTAGTTTAAAGTTTGGTATCAATGAAGTGAATGCCTAAATCCATCTCTGCTTCTCTCAAATGTAATTACCACCAGGCACACCTCCAGGGTTTGCACTAAGTTCAACACAGACTTCTGGAATCAGACTTTATAAGCAATTTTGTATTATACTTATAATCCTTCTTGGCTTCCAAACCAATATTGGCTCCTTTACCCTTATCTATTATAAAAGTTCCTTTAAATTAATCACAAAAGGCATTCTTACCAACGTGCCTCACCCAAAAAGAGCAGAAATTGTAACAAAGAGCTACAATTTTCGTAATAACATTTTATATGAAAATAATAGCTTTATTCATGTCTTTTGAAAATATCCACCTGTTTGAAGGTTTTGTTGTAATGCGCAATCTAACTAGGAAACTGGAGAGGAGGAAGGTGATGGTGTAGATAAAGAGGCAGAAAGGACCATGTTTATGAAAAACAGCTCTCATTTCTGCATTCAGTACACAATTGAGAAAATATATGCCGAGTTCTTTGGGTATTTGGTCAGTAATTTTTAAATACTGACATTTAATCAGATGACAAAACTCACCTACATATGCAAGACTTGTCTCTTTTCTTAAGCAAGTTGTGCTTTCAGACGGACAGCACAACTGTCAAGACCTCTGAAAGTCTGGACAGCTAAGGATCTACAGATGCGAAAGCCTTTATGATATTAAATATATTGTAAGAAAACTGATTCTTAAAAGATATATATGAATTGAGGGGCAGAAAAAAGAGTATGGACTTAGTTACGCATGTAAAGAGAATCTTGTTTTTCTTTTATGGCAGCATGAACTTGCTTTTCCGAAGCTGAAGTAAAAACTCACTACGGGGAGAACTGATGGAACTCAGAAACTGAGAGGTGTGATTCTTTGCACGGACCAAACTGCAGCTGACTAGAAAAAAGGGCTTGTTCTCTTCTTCCTCTGGTGTCGGAGTAGATGGGTTTGACAGGCTGCCAAGTGGAGAAGACTCCGGACTGCTGGAGATGGCGGTGTAGGACTACTGGTGTGATTCCAAACCCCCTGGAAGAGGTCCCCGTCAGCCCAACTCTTCCCATCAACACTTCAGTGGTGCAATGCAAAAAAAGCCGTGTTAAACAATGGTAGACCTTGACCTCATCGAAGTACCTTCAGTTTGTTCAACTAAATTCTCTTAATAGCAATGTATTTTACATCGCCCACTAGTAACTACTCTTTATACATAAAATAAAAAACCCAAAGCCAACTATTTATGTTATAGATTATATCATGTTATGTTATATTATATTAAGTATTACATTTCTAGTCCTCACTTTTGGGAAGTGCTTGAAACAATACATGAACTAGCATTTTGAAAAAGACTATAAACCAGAGCTGTTTTCCTTAATGTAAATGATGGAAGTGAAATATTGGGGTTGGAATTATTGATTTATTCTTCCTACACTTTTGATTTGTCCGCACATGCTATTAGGATACCATGTTCTGATGCACACTGAAAAAGGAGGTTTTTATTCTTCTCTGATGGGAATGAAAATACATCAAGAAGAGATTTCGCAAGAAACAAATTCTTGAAAAGTAGTCTGTTACAGAAAATGTATTTAATACTCAGAATAATCCTGTTTAAATAATCTCTGGCATTTTGAAATAATATCCGTTCTAAAGAAAATCTACATTCTGCTCTCAGCTGCGATAGCAGCATCTCTAAGTCCAATGAAATTATTAAAGTGTAAGTGAATAAACTCTCGATATACATAAGCTGGATTTGAATTACCGTCTTAATAAACCATTTCAAATTAGGTAAGATCTGACCTTCTGGAATCCTTTCTGGTTTTGTTAGCATCTCTAATTTATTTCTTGCTTATCTTGTTCATCTAGCAGAGCAATAACCTCAACACCTGTTGTCACTACAGGGCACATTTGGCTACATGTAATGGCAAAACGTCAACATCTAGAGAGGATATTTCTATGCAAAATGAAGCTTAACATCTGTGTATGCGGCTGGGTCTTGACTCCTTTCTTTTCTGGCACCACTGCTGGCTGTGGGTACCACTGCTGGTGCCCACATTACCCATACAGGTACCTCTTCTTGGACATCAGACAGCTTCTATTTCTGTCTGATCCCTCATTCATTAAAGGACTGGTTTTACTGTATTCCTAGGGGCCCAAATCTTCTCTCCCTTCCCAACTTCAAATCATAGTAAAAATTGGACTAACTCATGCTACCGGCAATAGGGAAAAGACGTTTCCTTCAGGTCTATTCAAGGGCCAAGGCCTCAAGACAGACATTGAGGACCAAAGACTGCAAAGAACAAGCTTCAGTTCCCAGAAGAATCCGAGATCTCAAGATAGTAGGGATTTGGGCATTTTTTTCAGTGGAGAGCTTTTATTGCTTACAGTTTGAGGAAAATGTTAGTAATTATAGTACCTTAAACTGCAAATTAAAGTACGTCAAATGAGCATTGCTAGAGTTAGACTCAACTTGTCCATGCTGTCCTATACATTTGTGCTCCCAACGCTGCACTGAGGTCAGGAAAACAGTGGAAACAACAAACAAAGCAATATTGACAGCATAACAAAGGAGTATTATATATAAAAAAACTAAACAACAGAAAACACCCCACAAAATTACAGCCAAAGCTCTGTCCTAATCTCTTCTATTTCATAAACACAAGTCAGCAACACACTACTAATAGTGTATAACACGTACTAATGAAAGCTCTATGCAACTGAAGAACAGTTGACAAACATTCATAGTTAATGCTTTTCACATGAACTTAATGCATCCCGTTCAGCCAGCCCAAGGCTGTTTTGGCACAGAAACCCAGCTTGCAGGTCTTCCATTTCTCACCAGTTCTAATAATTCTTTTCCAAGCCCTGTGTTCAGCCCTTTTCTCCTTATGTCTTCACCAAATATGACAATTCTCCGTGCCAACCTCCCCTCCTTTCAGCCAAAGCTTCCCTTTCAGCCAGCCAGCCCACGATGCTTGATTTCCCTTCCCTCTTTCTGGGCTCCTTAGCATGATTTTTGGCATTCTGGCACACGCACATCTTGCCCTAGCTACTTTTGGATCAACCAGGTTCCTTCCTTCTCAACATGATAAAGGTCGGTGGATCAATGACTCTCCCTAGAAGATGGGATTTGGGTGCCTAGATCTGAAACTGCATCACATTTTTGTTGTTCAGCTCCAAATTATAAAGATTTCTAGTGACAAATATATCCAAGTCTCCCAACAATTCCATGTGCTGCCTTGATTTCTTTTTTAACACTTAAAAGTATGCAGTCTGCCTGAAAGATAACAAAACACACATTCCTAACACAAACAAGTGTCACATCCTTTACCTAAAATAATGGAACATGAATTTTTTTTTTTTTTCAGAGATAAAAAAAAAACCAAACAATTTTTGTTTTATAAACCGATAAAGCCATACACACTTCTCTCTCACTCCAGTCTAACAAAAAGTAGAACCACCATTTTCGCTGAAGTTTTAAAACAAAAAGCTAAAAAGTAAAAGCAACACATCAAGCTGAGTCTGGTATCCGGCAGCAAAAATTTTAACCCTTATTGTTAAAGAACAGCAAAGCTAGGCTGAGAAAGACAAGAGTTTATAATGGAGTATATTGGATAATCTTAACATTCGGCTGCTTTAACTAGAGTTGCTTACCTTGAACACGACTATGTGTGACTATCAATGCTTTTCCCCCATTTTTCTGTATCTTGAAAAAATTCAAGAGCCTGGTACAGTAAATGACTGAAACAGAAATTTTGTGCTAAAGCCATGGCGGTCATTGATGCTCTATGGATTCATTTTTTTTTTTAAATTTTGGTTGCAGGACATTTTTTTAACTATTTTTTAAGAATACGTATTTTATGTAGTTCCCACTGACCGTTATCAAGAGGACATTAGATCTGTCTTTCAACCTAGGCAAACCTGAAATACTCATCTTCAATAACGAAGGAAGGTCGTTTTTCTTCATACATTTGGATTACACAATCTCTAATAAGGTCTGTTTTAGGCATAATGCTTAACCTTCGTTCCACTGCACCAGCCAAAATTAAAAGGCAGCATATCCTACAGACCTGAACGTCAGCTTCTTTTGCTTCTCTTTTCTGCCTCCCAGTACAGACAGGTATATAATTAAGGAGCTTTTCAGACTAATACAAAAGTAAAGGAATAATTAGATCCCTTTCACAACGGTGTGTGCAACTACAAACAATTTTTTTACCCTGGATTTTCATTCTTTTACAGGTAAATTTTTTAAATCCTTGAAGATCAGCGCATATGCTCAGGTGAGAAGCACAGCAAGGGGACACCGGTCAAAGGTGTCTCTGAATTGCTCTACCCAACCAGCCTTGGCCCTTGGAACTCCACAACCTGCAATTACTGCGATGCCAAGTGCACCAGTCCCCCTTCTTCCCAACCTTCCAAAAGCGCTATCAGAATCCCTGTAAAAAAAAAAATATTCCCGTCTATTCCTCCTCACTGATCCTTAGGAAGGCACGTATTTTTGATTCACTGCACTGATAACTCCTCCTCTAGACTGGAAGGACTTCATGCCGTACTTTCCAGAAAAAACTGTTGATTTCTACACGAAGTATTTCTTTGCTTCAGTGGCTAAGTTAATTTATTCAGCACTATCATCACATGTGCCAATATCCATTGTATCAGCACAAATGCAATTATTATTATGATCACTGACATTTGAAATATAAAATAATCAAAACTCTTATTTTCCTGTCAGGATGAGGGAAGCTTATCATTCTAGATACTTTTCAAATTCAGGATTGATGTATGATTTCTTTCCCAGATTACATTAACTACATGACATTCTTCTGATGGACTGTGGCTTATTTTAGGAAGTTTCCCTTAAATTGATCGACTCTCAGTTTCCATCCCTTGTGATCTTTGCACTTCCTAAAGTGCCAGCAAGGCTGGCCAAATACAACCACTGCAACAGAGCACTATGTGTCTGGAGAGATTTTTCAAGCTAAGGATATAAGACTGTTTGATTTAAAAACTCCAAACATCTCTACACTGGAAAGAATGAAAATAAGCTATTTGAAAAATGGTACACCATCATTATTTGTTTCACTATCTTTTTCGAAAAAAAGAGTATTTTAAGGCTCGACAACAGGTAACTTATCTGATATAATACATCTCATATCAGTTTAATATGCTTGGGCTCCTTATTCTATCTATTAAAAATAATCCCTTTTTTCCCCAGAAATTTTAACAAAAACCACTTGGAATTTTTACTGATATATCTCCCACTATTAATAGTACCTACTATATCATAGAATCATGGAATGGCTTGGGTTGGAAGGGACCTTAATCATCTAGTTCCATCCCCCTGTACTATATCATGATAATCATCACTCTAACACAGAAAAATGCATGGGAAAAGGCATAAATGGTAAAGTTCGAAACGACTGAAAATTCTTGTGACATATGCGTCTTCAAATCGTGTAAAGGAACACCCTGTACATCTCAAATATGGGAAACAATTTCAAGCTGTTAGCGTGTTTCCTGTGAGAACAGCTCCTCTAAATCTAATTCCAAACTGCTTAGAAAGATGTGTTCCCTTGAGGGACTATTACTGTAACCATGAAACAAGAAGATTTAGGACCTTCACATCAAATGATCTCAAAGAAGCCATAAAACGGTCCATTCTGCCAGCCAAGAGGAAGAATGGAACGAGATGGCTCTTTGACATCTGCTCACTGCTTCTTTTCAACCTACAAGCAAGTACCCACAGGTGGGGTACAAAAACGTAGAGCTGAGGGACGGGCTGTCGCTCCACAAGGTAGCTCCGATCTTTGTAACTGCTGTTGAATTACTCGTGCCATGGAAACAGAGAACAGCCGTTTGATTAACAACGAATTAGAGAAAAAAACAACGCAACCACAGCACAAAGCCAGTATCCAACCACCCACCCTTCCCGCAGACCTTCACCAGAGAAGCCACCACTTACAAAGCTGGGCTATTGCAGTGTCACGGACCAAGAAGACGGAACAGATCCACTGCGTTTTATGAATTAGCCTAGGGTGTCCTCAAATGTTTGTATAGACCTTGCACCACATCTTAATTAAGAAATTGTCTTACATCCCAATCATGACTTTATAAACACCCCTTAGGAACTACAGAAACAGTTTTTGTGGAAAGAATGTCATCAAAAAGCAAAACAGAGTATATTTCTATTTTTCTCTTAATAAAGTTAAGTAGCTAGAAAGGGGGAGCACAGCCCGAACTAGAGAACTATTGACCTCTCTCGGGACCACCACAGTGTTGCACAAGCCAATCTGGGAACATCTGACCTAGTCCATTCTCCTGCCATTCGCTCCCCATAAAAATAACTTCTATGATTTGCTCTTTTTTTTTTTTTTTTAATTAATTTTCATGAAAGCTGATATCAACTTTCTTTACATTTTAATGTCTGGAACCAATGCTAGTGCTTGCCCTCACAGTAAGACCTCCAGCTGAGAAGTTCATTTCCCATCGAGCACTTTGCCTGCAGAGTGAACAGTTTGAAGTTATCTCACGGAGTTTATGCACCAAAAATGAAGCTACAAAAATGGTGATTTATGAAAATAAATAAATAAATAAATGCGTGGTTACTAACCATTTGTTCTCATTTCATCCAGGAAATAAAAGGAAAACAGTAGTGAAAATAGGTGTGTAGAGTACCCGAGTTCCACAGAAGGGTCTTGAATCCAATACTTTTTTCTTCCTAATTCTCATCTGATATAGGGTAAGATGTGGCCACATAACTTTAAAAAGATTTGAGATGATGACAGATGAAGAGATATAGCTATAGCTCTCTTCCTTTATAAGGTTTTTTGTTTTTTTTTTTTAAAAAACTGCATTCTGTCAAGGACCAGATAAAACTGGAAAGCAGAAGCAAGAGAGAAAACTCAGAGATTACATCGCTTGCTTTTACGGAACAGGTGAAAAACCAAAACAACGCTATTGCCCCTTCCGTCTTTCTGATAAATCCTTGAACATTTTCCTTTCCAGAGTCTCTCAAATCTTTAACTGCTCCTGTATGGTATCATCACCAATGACATCAGGAACTTAAAAAAGCAGCTCAGTACGCAGTCTAAACATTTTCTACTAGGCAAAAAAAAAATTACTTCACTCAATAGATATGAACAGAAAGATGAATACAAAGGGATTATTTACCCCAAACTGACATGGTGCTCAAAGACCAGGAAATCTGTGCTAAATGCAATAACTCTCTCTGTAACTAGATCATCCTGTGTTCAAGTCAGATAAACTTTATAAATACATGCTGGGGGGAAAAAAAAAATAAATAAAAGAAAGCTCTTATTTCTTGGTTTATAACATGAAAATTATATTTGCATCTTTCAAGCAACTGGAATTAGGACAGTTGTTTGTGGGAATAACTATGGGCTTGAACAAGTGTTGTAGTTTTCCTTGTTTAAGCTATTTAAGTTACGTTATTCTGCTCAATTTGTATAATTTTTGTGGCTGTCTGCCGCTATCTTAAATCTAGCATTGAAAATCCTTGCTTGAACATACCATTTCAGCCAGAGAGATCTGGGGAGAAATGAGGACGGAAAATGTATTAAAGTAAAAGATTTGGGTTTTTTTCTGTTTTCTTTACATCTCCCTTTCCTACTCCCCTCTCAAGATGGCTCAGAGCACAAAGAGCTTTCACGGTAAAGGAACAACATTTCCATGGGCCACGACTGTATAGTTGGCTGCGCAGTTGTGTATCTTCCTTACAAACATGCACCGCGACTTCAGCTAGACGACTCTACTTGAAAAACGAGGCAGGATATACCCTAGAATTAGTTTTCTTCAACATATTGGAAAGATGAGGTAAAAAGCGAAAAAGCCACCAACCAACAAACAACCTACCAAACGCTGTAACAGAAGCAAAATACCCCAGCAAACATTTTGAAGTACGGCTGTTTTTACACGATTTTTGAGGGAAACCTTGAAAGATAATTGTGATCATTGTTGCAGCTACTTAAAATAGAGGAAGGCATGTATGCTTTTCCCTTAAAGGCAGCTCACAGGCTCAATGCATCACCTCTGCACGCTCCTGCGGGATCACTAGCCCTGACCGCGAGGAATAAAAACTGCACATACACCTGAGGAAGAAGCATTGAAACAATATGTATATAAATACACACACACTAATATCTCTTAATACAGTAAAAGTTGAGTTCCTAAAAGGCTTTATTTGCAACATGTATCCGGTCTGGACGTCCTAAAAGTGTCTTCAGTTGAAATGGCAACTAATTCCAACGAATGAAATCACAAGCTAGTTCTCCAGAGCGCTTGCCTCATACAGCAGGCAAATAGCAGATGCAGAAAAACCGGATAGATTTAAGTTTCATGGATAATCTCAAAGCTGAGAATAGGAAATCACAGTTATTCTTTTTTATTATTATTTTTTTCCCCTAAAAAAAAAGAAGAAGAAGAAAAAAAAGAAAAGAATATGTTTTGGGGAATAGTGTTAAACATTTCCTTCCGGGCAGTAGTCTCTTCATCTGTTTTTCCTGTGTATTCTGGAATTATTTTTTTCCTCCCCCCTAGTAGCAATAAGGTGGTTTAAAATACTTTAAATAGATTTGCACGGAGCACTTGGACTGTAATAAGAGTGAGAACTTACTGTCTTGCTGATGTAATTTGTGCTGATATTCATACACTGGAGTCCTTCGCTATTGCAGCAACCTCCACATCTGTAGATGGATACACATGGGGGTTTAAAGAAGGTGTTTGTAGTTGCTCCAAACTCTTTTCCCACATCCACACACACTTCACGGGGCATGCACTGAGTTTTTCTCCATTCAGTATCAATACCTGCCAAGTTATAGGGAATTTTATTTGTTATAAAGTAACTGTTTCAAAGCAATACTCTCCTGCAGGATGTTAGTAGGATATTTTTTTTTTTTTTTTAAACTTTAGAACCAGAATATGCATTGCTAGAGTCACACCCTTCATTCAGTGAAGTACACCTCGCTCTGTGTCAACGTCTAGCTAATTTTTCTTCTTCGTAGGGATGTGACATATTGTCATGGAGCAGAAAAAAGGTCACAGCGGCGCTAAGAGGGCACCTAACAAAGTTGGGCAGGCCTTNGGAAGGTCTCCCCGGAGCCTTCTCTTCTCCAGGCTGACCCCCCCCAGCTCTCTCAGCCTGTCCTCCCAGCAGAGGGGCTCCAGCCCTCCCGGCATCTCCGGGGCCTCCTCTGGCCCTGCTCCAACAGCTCCGTGTCCTTCTGCTGTTGGTGCCCCAGGGCTGGAGGCAGCGCTGCAGGGGGGTCTCACAGAGCGGAGCAGAGGGGCACAATCCCCCCTTGCCCGGCTGGCTAAAGCTGTGCCATGTTCTTTCTCCTCTGCCTGGGGTGAGTCTCACCTTGAGTGAAGCCTAAAGAAGCGCTGCACATCTCCACAAAGTAATTTGAACTGGTCCCACACAATGCTTCACTTGGATACTCTATATTTAAAAAATCAAATTTGATGCCTACACACTTAACGTGAAATTAATTTGAATATATGTTTACTTTCTTAACCACAAGAGTATAATTTAAAGCAAAAGGTTGTTATTTAGCAATTATGTACACCCTATGATTTAATCTGGAAGGTGATATTTGTGACCAGATTATCCACCCAAATCTGGGCAAACGTTTCACATCGTGGCACGGAGCCTTTCGCCAAATATAACCTTGCACTGAACAGCCGTGAGACTTGCAGCTGTATGGGCCCACGTATTCTCTTTTGGCGGCAGTTTTTGGTAGGCTATTCCACAAAAATGGAAAATTCACCCAATGTTTACCTGATGTCTCCATAAAGATACACGATTCCCAATATCGTGTCAAAGAGTGCACCTCCTGCCATAAATCCTGTGTTCCTCTGTCTGCAAGCACTTGCTGAAAGTCTAAAGTAATACATTTTCATCTGGGCCAGCTGGAACACTAAGGGGTATTCACCTATTTGTTTGAAAGCTGTTTTTGGCTGGTTTGAGCCCAACATCATGACAACTGCCTTCTTCTCACAGGGAAAAGCTACAAGTGGATTGTTTGGCGTTCTAAAGCAATAACGTGTAAGAGAAGAAAGTTTTATCAGCCGTGATGTGATTGCGGAAAATGAGCAGAAACATTTGAATGAATCCAACCCTTAGTGCCCTCTTTGCTTTCTGCAAAATCGTTACAGCCTCTACAAAGCAGGATTCCTTATACCTGCAGACAAACACACAATTTTCTATATTTACCCAGCTGAGAAGGCAGTCTGCACCTTTCTTACAATGGATGTACCAAAAATACGCCTGTGGAGCAATTTATTTCATTATGGAAGGTTGACTGTCAATGATTTTGTATTACAGACACGACCTCAAATCAAACTGCTGAGGTTGGTTTCTTGACGATGCTTAGCTTTTAAAATATTGAGAAGCCTTCGGATTTTAATTTATCGTGTGTTAGAAGGTGTTTCGTGTCCTGTACTTACTTTTCAGGATCTCTGCATTATAGTGTGCTGCGGCAAATTTCAGGGAATCATCTGATCTCGTGTCAAAGGTGGAGTGTTCCCTGTTGTGTTGCCAACCTCCTTTCCTCAATTGACATTTGAACATTTTCCAGTATTCTGGGTAAAGTACTGTCATGAGTTCATCCACACTGGACACAGACCGCAACTGCTCTTCCAGGTCTTTGCTTGCATGAGCCTGTCAAAGTAACATGCAAGATTAATTACTTTCTCTATTACACAAGGTTTGCTGGAAACCAGCCTGAAAAAACAACTCAAACATTGTAAAATAAAGCTGCGCTCAAAGGGGTCCTCGTCACAAAAAAAGCTTTTGTCAGTCAATGCCAACACTACCATCTTGACAAATACTGAAATGTTTTGCTTCTGCCACTAATTCTTTATCATACTTGTTCAAAACATCGGTGTGAGAAAGGAGTTATAGAATTAAGCCTATACAAGTACCATTTGCAGATTGAAAAAAAACAAAACAAAACAAAATAATACGCATTCTTATGCTGGAAATAAAAGTTTTCAAGATAAAATTTTGAAAGCGCAAACCCCAAAATATTTAGATGATATTCATATTATATCACATACTTTTAAAGTAACACCAAAGTTTTGCCCATTTTCCCTTAGTCCAAGAAAACCAAACCACCCAGAAATGCAAAATCCGTGAAATTAGAAAAAACAAGGAAATAATTAATGTTCTTTTGTACCTTTTAAGGGAATATCTTAATAAGCAAATTCTGTTATAAAACACTCATCCTTAAATCAGTAGAAGTCGAGGGCTTTGGTACCTTTAAGAATCTGAACGGCCCACTCTCTCTCCCTGCTAAGCTTTCAGGAGAGACGCTTGGGGACTCTAAGCACCACACTCTCTTAACTCCTCGTTTCGAGAGCAGCCTCAAAGCCTGGAGTTGCGCTTTCTTATTTGCTGGCTTTTACACAAACTCACTGCAATTCCATTTTCCTAAGAAAGACTCAGATTTACCCTCCAATTTCTCACTCATCTGGAAGATTCCTCTGTCCTCTTAGATGAAACAACACATCGCATCACAGAAACGCTGTTATTCCCTGCCCACCCTCTCTCATCCGTCAGTCGCTGACTCCCCAAAGGGCAGGGCAGTAAGGAGAAGGAAAAGTAGCGAAGACCCTCTTGCCACCTTCTCAGCCTAGGTGGCCCTTAGATGGCAGTATGAGACACAAATATAGAGGTACACTTCGTAAAAAGAGCCTAGCGACCGGCTGCAGGCTCTACCACAGGACTGCTGCCCTGGGCCAAGAAACACCAGGTTGTAACAGCGTGAAACTCTGTCTAAAACCAGAAATAGGAAACTATAGCAACTGACATTTAAGGTTTCTTACCACACTCCACTATTAACAAAAACAAGGAATTATTTCAATTAAGTTAATTTGAACACTATGCAAGGAAAACGACGGGTTCTGCACTATCTGCCCTGAACCAGGACGGCTCCTTGTCTCACAAACAACTCACAGGGCATAAAATGGCACAAGCTCTTGCATCCTCACCAGGTACCAAACCCAGGAGAAACACCTTGGTAAGACAGAGTCACAGACCTCATTTCTGCAACTACAGAAGCCAAAGCTAATACAGATTTCAAAGTCATTTTATACGGCCAAGTGCTATGGAGTAAAAAAAAAAAAACAAAACGTTTTCACTAAAGCCTCACTAACTGCAATGTCACGATGGACTACTTTGTTCTGGGAGATTTCAACCACCAAGCTATCAGTCTCAGAAACGTGCTCATTCGGGACTTCAACTCATTCTTTGCCTCTGTAGGATGGGCCTACTCTGCCCCAAGCCACCCAGCAAGCAGTATCTTGGGGACCTTGCCTTCGAATTCGTTGGCAACGCAGAGCACCTGGCTCCCCACCAGCCCCACTCGCCTTGCAGGACGCCACACAGGTTCTCAATCAGCGGGTCACGGACAAAAACCCAAGAGGAGCAAACAACTCATTGCCCACCACATGATGAGAATATGCTTAGCGCGGGAGGGCACGGCATGGAGGCGGCGCGTGGATCCTGTCCCAAGGCTGGATGGCAGTCCATTACGTAAAAGGCACAGGAATGGAAGCTCTCTTTAGTCACCCAGTAGCCGATTCTGGAAGGTCCCAGCAGATCATGGGGGTGACAAGAGAAGAGAATCCAACCAAAGGTTCACCAACATTTTATGAACCCCTTAAAAGCCTGTGCAGCCCACTGTGGACAAGATGTTAGGTGCTGCTATTTCAGATATTCAGGGTACAGGCCTAGATCATCAGAAAAATAAGTACCGAAACTCAAAATTACTTAGTTTGTAAGAAGCCAGGGTATGGAGAGGGAAAGAGGATACATTTGTTAGAGATAATGTGTGCCGATGAAATCCTCTTTGACCAGGAAATCAAGTCACGTCTTTCCAGATGGACAGAAAATTTGGTATACATACACAAATATTTATGAATGTAAGTAAAAACATGAATCGATTAGTAGCTTTCATAAAGTTTTGTATCAAATTTAATAAAGTATTGTTTTCAGATGCATTTCTTTCTGGATATTCCATGGGCCAGAGTGCCATGTGAAGGACAGAGAATACGCCTACAACATGAAGTGCTCACTTAATATGAACAAAAGTAAAACAATTCCTGGAGCAGATATATAAAATTACCTTTTTTTTTTTTTTTTTTTAATAAAAATGGATCACCGTTATTGTATCAGAATTATTTTCTGCTTTGATTAATAAAGCCATTTGCTTGTAAAGATTGCTTCAATTCAGACTTACAAATACACCGTGGAAAACCAACGCGATCGCTAGAGAGCTTTTGTTCTCTCCCCTCTTCTCATTTAGCAAGAAAAGAAGGAAGAATTCTCTACGTGTATACCAAATACAGTAACCTGCAGTTAGGGACGAAAAAATAAAAAAGAAAATAGATGTTGATTTTTCAATATGTTTCCAATATTACCTTGATACAGAAATCAATGATTCTTCCTGGTATATCCACTGTAAGGCTATGACAGGCGCGTATTTTTGAACCTCAGCAAATTACTCTCATCTGCGTCAGTGTTTAAAGGACTATAGGTATGAGGAGCTTGTGGAGTGATTTAATTTCGTACAACAGTCAAACGTTATTGTCGACATGAACATCAAACTAAATCTTAGCTTCTGGTTGATTAGAAAAGTGCGTCCAGCACACAGCAAAAGCATCAGATCCTTCAGGACTGTTAAAAAGAGTTTCTAGATATTTAAGAGAGGAAAGCAACTGCTTCTGCTAATACGATAGCTGTCTGGCAACATTTTTTTGTTTTGGACAAATTTTAGTTAATTTCACAACAAAATACTGACTTGGTCCCGACCTTCAAATATTCCAAATTCTTTGTTTTTTCTTAATTGTGCATTGGCTTTTAGTGTAGGACGCTGAAAAAAGAAAAATAATCAAAGCCTCAAAATGGTTTTGCAACGGAAATCCAGATTCAACACTTATTTAGAATTTATGACAAGACACAAAGTAATATCAACAAAAATGTACTACAAATCAGAGGAGCTCTGATTTTTCATTAATCTAATGCAAGCCCAGATTAGAGAAGTTTGGAAAGAAATAGTGTTTGTAGATGCAGTTACTGTCACCAAGCTAGTTAGTCCCAAATGTAATCTTAAATTTGGGAAAAAAAAAAAAAAAGAAAAGAATAGTACATAATTGCTCTATTGTCTGAAAGGAATATGTCGTTAAAAATGTTTTGATATGAGAAATTCTGCAACTTTTGGGACTAAAGTAAGCTTTTTGATAATTGTAAACAGTTCATTGATTTTTGTATGAAGGGGTTGCAGTGCGCCCCACATGGAACCCTGCGCCACCTGCTTAATGCTTTACTGGAAACGCGTTCTGGGATCTGTGTTCTACACGGAGAAGGACGCAGGAAATCAGCGCCATCGCTGCCTGAAGAGGAAGGAGGTTTCTCTCTCTCGTGTTTTCTATTTTCTTTGCTTTTTTAAGCCAGTTAAGGGGTTGGGGTTTGCACTTTATTTATTTATTTATTTATTTATTTATTTATTTATTTATAAACACCGTGACTCACTTCATAAGGATTTCTTGCCGTCCTTTCTTTGGCCATTCTACTGTTTTTGACAAGTTTACGTATTACCAATGCTGTCCTGCGTGATCACTTAAGAATACTAGAAACTCTACTTTGGAGAGAGATGTTGACTCAACCTTTGACTAGCCCATCTCTACAAGAGGAGAGATGACACTGAACAAAATAAAAACTTAAAATACAGGAATGAATGGAGAATACAGTACCGACAAGCTGGCTTCAGTTCACTGCTTCTGCCTTATTTCCTGAGGAACAGGAGAGATGGCAAATACACGTGTAAATAAAGTAGTGAAGCTTGATGACAAGCTCTCTCTCCCTATTATTTATTTAACTTAGGAACATTTTATTCTGTCAAAGTGTGTTTTTCACCATGTGGGTTTCCACTACATGCTATGTCCAGTTTTATAGCTTACAAGAGGAGAGGCAGGATACCAAATACCATTAACAAAATGAAATCTATAATAGATTTTCCATGCATTACAGTATTTGTCTTCCACGTGTCCCCAGTGCCGGCCTCTATTATTAATAACAAAGGTCAGAACACTTAATATTTGGCAGCATGCTTGACACATAATTGATGGCGCAATGTGCTATAGCCGTACTTCACGCATCTGCTCCAATTATAGTTGTCAGCTCGTTTCATTTTCAAGGATTTTGTTGACAATTCCTAAGCGGAAAATGCTGTCTACAAAATCTTCCATTCCACTGTGTTTGTATACTGCGTTTATTGACAGACTGAAATGTATTAAAAAATCAAGTAGTCAAATTCCAACGTGGAAACAAACTGCGTGCGAGCAAATGGAAGTATTGCAAAAGAAAATGATGTATAAACACTTCACTTGCATAATATTTTATTGCAGTTTTCATGTATTCCAGCACTAGTTTTTTTGGAAGTTGATGCCGGTAAAAAAAGAAATTATTCTGATTAAATATCTTAGCCGTAGTTAATAAATTCAACTTTTTTATCTACCTAAACAATCTTGCTAGAATAGCGCTCGTTTTTATCTCATACGCGCTAGTTTGTCACTAGTAAAAGTGAATGACTCTCCGCAGTTACAAACTTTTAAGTTACTATTAAATATCGCAAAAAAACAGTGCCTTACAGAAGCGACATGGCAACAGTGGGCATCGTTTTTCATTTCACGTTACTTTAAATAAGTAGTAAGACCACCGCAATTAGTTTGTACTAAATCAAAACATCATGAGAACAGCAGAGATTAGAATCGGTCTCTGTTCCAAAGAGCTTACAAAGGACGTCAGGCAAATAAAACAAGTAAGAATGAAAGTATAAAATAAATAAAACGGTCTGAACTATATTATGCTTTAAGCGATCTCGATTCATTCTGGCATTTTAAATACAGGCAAAGAAAACAAATAAATGGGGGGGGGGTAAGAATGTACAAAGTGGATCTGCAAGGGGAAAAAAGTGAGTTTGAGGAGAGATTTGAAAGAGAATTTGTTAAAAAGGAAGCAAATTACATTGGCTCTGAGGATAAGTTTAAGACTACGGAAGTTTCACTTTTACATTTTGCAACGTATTTTTTTCTTTTGTCTGGAACACTTTTGGTGAGGAAGATGCATAAACTGCTAGAAAACCATCCTAGGCTTATAGTATTTAATATTGCTCTCCTGCTTATGCGTCCAAGTACTTAGGCTGAGGTAGGGAGTGTAAAATTTCCATTTTAAAGGGAAATCCAATTTTTATGCAAATCAGCATTTTTCAGGTAATAGCTTATTTAGCTATTCTTAGAAAATGCTGAAAAACATATCCAAGATTATAAATTTGCACAAAGGCACTTATGTTTGGTCCTTCAGTCAAACATTTAGCAGCTGCCGAGGGTCTGAAACACACTTCTTGGCTGGTGCTTATTCCTCAAGTACCTGCATTCCTGAATGGTTCTCAACGTTCCCTAATAAAATGCCAGCACTTTCATACACTCAACGGGAATTACTTACGAAAATACCCTTTTTTGACCGGAGTCTGATTTCCCTGAGAGGCAGAGAGAGAGAAAAATCATTCCTCCGTTTCTAGAGCAACTCGCTGCTCTGTTGCCTGGCTTCTTGAGAAGCTTGTCATCGGTGGCCAGTTCTCCCAAGTATCTATGAGCCTGGGCCATTAAGACACTGACGTAGGTGACAAGGTATCTGACACAATCAGAGATGGTGCTGTAAGAGTAATCCATATCACCTAGACACGCATACATAGAATCACAGAATGGTTTGGGTTGGAAAGGACCTTAAAGACCACCTAGTTTCAACCCCCTGCCCTGGGCAGGGACACCTCCCACCAGCCCAGGTTGCTCAAAGCCTCATCCAGCCTGGCCTTGAACCCCTCCAGGGATGGGGCAGCCACAGCTTCTCTGGGCAACCTGTTTCCGTGCCTCACATGTGTGCACAGAATTGGGAAAAGGTGTCAATAAACACCATTCCTGACTACGACGGAAAGCAGGGCTGAGAAAGAGATCGGTCGCACCTTAGCCAGGCCCTGAGTATCTGGGTGATACATCATATATACTGGATATACATATATACATATATACGTCGGATATACTGGATATCACATCCAGTGAACCTTTCTGAAGCAATTTCACAGCTAGATGATAGTAACAGAAAAGGTTTTGTTCTCACGCGCTTGAGCCCATTCTTTGAAGTTTGCATTGCTCCACGGCAGTAGTCTTCAACTTGTGGCCACAAAACCCTGCAGACTGTCTCTAAGAATACAGCAAGTCATAATTGCAAAATAAACGATGAAGGTCGAGCCCTTTATCAATAGCCTGGATTCACTCTTCAGGAGCTCGCGCTAGATGAGCCTACCAAAGGTCAAAGGCTGCACAGCAGTCAGGGAAATTTGTGGGATAACCATTTGCTGTTTAATTGCAGCTGCATCTGGATTCTTTAGTTGATTCGAAGACTCATGCTGAAGCTTCCGGCTAGCGCTACAAATGGATTGGGAATCAATAAGGATTTGGATTATTGCCGCCGAAAAGCTTACATCTGATTAAATCTTGGAGACACCAGGCAGTGCAACCTGTACCCGCTGAGATTTGTGTATTAGATCCTTCGTCATCCCGACAAACGCGGGGATCCCTGAGACAGGGTGCACGACCAGAGGAAAGTACGTCGCATTTGTGAGTAAAAACCATTTGTAAAGCAAAAATAAAGGGCAACATTGCGAAAGCGAAAGCACGCAATTCTGAAATTTCTTGGATATATTTCTTAAACACTTAGAAATTGAACTCCAACAAAAATTCTGGTTATAAGACCTCACTCTCTAAGAAGAAGATAAAATGCCACTTAAGCATTTTTTTCTAAACGGTCTGAATGGTGCTGGTTTTTTAAAATACCCTGCAACACTTGTTTTCCTTCCAACAGTCAGACGTATCTCATTAAAATCAGTACCGAAGAATAAACTACCAGGCCTTTATACGAAGATTGTTTATTTTCAGTCTTTACTGAGCTTTCATTGGTGTTATCATTACTTTTGTTAGCAACTGCCATTAGCTTTGTCAGTAAAAGGAAACAAATACGGAGGCAGTTTTTGGAGAAAACTCTTAACCTGGTGACTCTGCAATTATCTGTCGTGGCTTCAGCAGATGTAACGCGGGCAGTGAGAATTAAAAAAGCTTCTCAGTACCAAGTAGAGATTTACCAAATGGAAAGGTAAGGGACAACCCCCGTATTTTAATCCGAATGCCAGCCCGTTCTGAGATCCCGCCGGAGCGATGACATCCTAGACGCTAATTACTCTGTCAGAATTAAGAGGTTTTGGCCACGTATCAAGCGATGGGCTTCAAAAAGGCAGCAGGTACAGTTTTAATGCAATGTTTTCTATTCTGGGGGTCAATAGGACACACAAAAAGGTTTCATTAAGAGCTGCGATAAGAAATGGCACTTTCTTCAGAACGTTTCTGAGTTACGCAGCGCACGTAGGCTGCAGTAGATGGGGGTGTTCTCACTGTGGTAAGAGTATTCGGTTTTCAGTTCAAGTCTCATGTTTATTCTTGAATTTTTAACAATGTGGCTGTTTATAGGACAGAAGGATTACAAGAACATGGCACCTCTTATCATTGCTCTGTAATTTCGCTGGCTGCTAAGTAACTTTCCCTTTCACCAAATTTTTAAATCACTATTTGAAGCCCTGAGCAAATGTCATTAATCCGTGGTCTAAATATTTAGCACCAGGTCACAGAAATTTCTTGCGTTAACTATACTTTTACAACAGTTCTTAAAATAAATAATTTCACAGGCCGCGAAATGAGGTCAATTAGATTTCAAAGAAAAAGTTGAACTTTATTCCCAAACAAATGTCTTAATCTAACGGGACATGATTTCTCTATCGCTAAACAAGCCTTGCACAGTTTACAGATCTGTACAGAAATATTAATTAGAAGACCACCTACCTTGTCACATTGCCTATTTCAACAAATATTCCAGTTATAAACAAAATACATTACTTAAAACTCAACCAAAAGCTAAGAATAATGAAGAAGTTCTAACAAGAGCAATTCCAGTTGCAAAATCGTTGTTTGAAATTATTACAAAGAGGTTTTGTATAAAAGAAAAAGGAAACATGAAGGCTCTTAGGAACCTGTGCATTTCATTCTATTTTAGAGTTTCTAAGTGCATGCCATTGAAGTTACATTGTTATCTGATGATTTTAGTCAGCATCATGTTTCTTAAATTCATTTTGCACAAATCATTAAAAAAGTCTCTTTGGTAACTCCAAGTACCACGCCAGACGAACACGTCACACAGCCTTTGGTAACTAAGGTATCAGACGGTGAGATCTCATTAATAAACAAAAGACCAGAAGAAGCTTTTTATTTTTGTTGTCAAAGTATTACCCAACTATTTTATGTGAAGGTTCTTTGCTAACGTAGGCGAAAGACGGAGGTCACCTGAATTTCCTTAGCCCGAGGGAGGCACCCAGTGCAAAGGACCTGCCCCCCACCGCCCACTCGGGCGCACCCTGATAATCTGGGCTTGAAATTTGTTCCGTCCTAAATTCTCCAGGAACAAACCCACCTGTTTAGACGCTGAGCCTGTAATACTTTTGTCCTTGCCCTTTGATGCTGCAGGAAAAAATAGCCCGACAACAGAGAAAAGCACTATCCAATCTTAATCCCAAAATTCCAAATGGATTAGAAGAGTACAAAGAGAGGAAGACTTATTTTCAAGCCTTTAAGTACAACGTTACATTGGAAGCGCTTTAAAACCAAAAGGCAATAAAAAACCCCTTCACCCCCGCGCAAGGCCATAGTGTGCCATTAAGAGCAAATTATTGGAAGCCAGGAAAATACAGTTACCACATCAATGTTTGAGAACGCTGTGGCATGCGAACGACGACGTAAAATCAGGAGCTCTGTGGAGCTGTCACATCCCTTCTGAACCACGGGGAGGAACAAATAAAAAACAACAGGGGTGTTTGACGACAAAAAGAGAAGTGCCACTGTGTTTCACTGATGGAGAAAGCTTATTATCGTACCGTGTAAAACTGGGGAGGTATTAAGAGATTTGTCAGCACAAGGGATGGGGAAAGGCAAAAGAATCCTTGAGAATGGCAAACCCAAGAACTAGATCGAGACTTGGCCACAACTCCCTTTCATGCAACCAAATGAGGAGAAATGCGTGTTGCCCATTATTTTTGGCTTAAATTATTCTGAATAGCGTATTGTACTGAAACGTTACCTTAAAAGGGTCGGGGAACATCAGCAGCGTTAAAGTAGACCCTAATTTATACCGACAGGACCCAGAGTAATCCAACGCTGAACACTACGCTGTCAGAAGACTTTTTGAAGAAGGCTTGACTGCAGAACGAAGGTTTTTCTGCAAGAGCAGATTGACAAAGCATGCCCCGAGCTATCAAATTCCTCCGGACCGCAGGAATACGTACAATCTCTGATGGAAGGTAGAATATTGCATCTCGCAACCCACAATAGTGCCATTAGTTGAAACTTGCCCTATACCACCTTGCTGAGTTGCCCGCATTCTTACCCAGGCCCAGGAACTAATGAAAAAGAAAACGGACTTATAGCGATTATATCTATTAAAAGGGAGCATACAGAGAGCAGAAAAAAAAAAAAGGAATAGAGGTTCTAGTTATTGCAAGTCTGTGGAACGATGTAAGGAAGATGTTTAAAATTAAGCTAAGCACATGCATAAATCTTACTGTTACATTGAAATATTTTCTCATGTTAAGCTTTCTATCTGCTCTTGGAAGTAAACAATTATTTTATGAAAATAAATGGGTTTGTATCGCTGCTTTTGGTATTCAACCGGTCAGAGAGTCTTGAGCAGAAGAACCTCAAGGGAAGAAATCCAGGCATCAGGTTTGTGAGGGGAAAACGGGGGTGAGGGAGGACAGAGATAAAGGAGTAAAAGCTGGTTCGTACGAGGATAGGGCAACCTGACACCCGGGCTCAGAGCAGCCTTGGGTTTTATTCTTCAGAAGCAAAGCAACGCATCTCGAGATGCTACCCCCTAATACGAAAGAAGACACCATTAAATCAAAGTAAAGGGCTTTAGATTTTCTGAATAAACAGATCCTATCATATTAGTCACCTTCCTCAAAAACACGAGCTTCCAGGGCTTTTTGAGATTTTAGCAGATGAAAGTGTCAAAGCAGGAGAATTTATGCAGAAGGGAAATCTCAAATTCTCTACAACTACCAGCAGCCCTTAAGGAACCACTTTTTCAAGCGTATGAAAGCACTTCCCAAAGTCAATCTGCAGAGATTAATTATAACGATTTGCATATAAAACCATGATGGATTCACGTGCACACAAAATTAATGCACTAGAAGGATTCCTTTGACTTTTTTCCCCCCAGCTGCTTATTGCGTGTACCCCGAAGGGCACCCACATCTTTGCGGGACTGTAGTCCTGGAAATTGGAATTTTGGGCATACGCTAGTTAATACCAAGAGCCCATTGTCGTCACAGAGGTTACCATTTACAGGATCAGACCATGAAACAATTTCTGTCTGTTCCTGCGCACGTTTCCAGCATTTATTTTACTGAGAACTGCAATTTCCTCAACGCTTTGAGACAGCAGCTCTTTTCAAACAAAGCAGATTCAGACACAGGGAACACATGTCCCATTAGAGCAACTGGCAGCGAGAACGACATTTCTGGTCTGCTGAACTAAATTTTGTTTCAAAAGAAAGTGTTTTGTTTATTTTCTATTTTGTTTGAACTAGGATGGCAAACGAGGGAAAAAAATGTAAATGAATGAACTTTAAGAACATTTTGTTTCATACTGAAATAGTTTTAAAACAATTTGGAGAGCAATTATTAATGTAGCTTTATAAACAAGCATGTATGGCAGATGCTGTTATATATTTTTATTAATTTAGCCGGAGGCTGTTTCTGACATCCCACACAATAATCTCCCTCCCGTTTCTGAAAAGTCACATAACTGTCACCCTGTCTTATTAGGGACAAAACTAGAACAGTATCTACTAAATTCCTGTTTTCCCTGAGAAGGAAAGGAACAAAGAATGCAGAATTTTGCTGTTCCAAATGACTCAGATTTTAAAAGTGTAGCTTTAATAGGTCTCTCTGCAATTATTCACGTTTGCCATTTGGATCAATTCGAACTTTAACTACGGCATAATTGTATTTTTTTCCTCAGATGCCATTAAAACTGACTGTGCCTTTAAACCCCTGTGCCCAGATGCTAGGGGGACAGCTAAGCACAGGCACAAAGGCCCAGTCAAGGTCAGGCTGCGAGTTTGTCTCTAATTGCCCGGTTATACATTCCTTGTGCCCCCAAATCTTCGACTGACTTCAATGGCATTTTTGTTTCGTGAGGATTACAGGATTTCGCCTCCTAGCTTAAGTACTGCATCTATACATCACTGGGCGCCGCGTGTTCCAATCCCTCCGCTCACAGTATCTGTAGTTTTACTAGCCCTAAGTATCACGGCGAGCTTTTCCACCCTCCCAAAGCCCTAAAACTCACTTTCCTTTCGTTACACTTGACTTTCTTTTGCTCTTCTATGGTCGACATTATTGGGCTTGGAAAATTAGTTACCTGGCAGCCAATGTTTGTCCCACCGCTGCTATATTTTTCATTTCAAACATGCTAATTTTCTTTCAAAACCTATTGACCTCACTACCGTATTAGTCATTCTGCTAAAACACAAAGACAGTCTTTTTCCTACCCTGAAGTCTTTTTCTTAAGTTCTTGGTTACATTTCAGCTCCTTATTAAAGCTGTCTGGTGATTTTTAGATGATCTGACCAATGCCCATAATAGCTTTTGTTGACTTCTCCGAACATTTTTGCCTGTCACAGCATGTTTCTATGATTAATTCTCAATTCCAATTTTTTTTTTTTTTTTTTTTTTTAGATGTTTACATCAGGTCGCCTGCAGTCCTTCCTTAGTTTACGCCACAACATATGTCCACAAAGCATTTTTTCATCATTATGCAAACACTACAATCTAGACAAAGTGCATGCTATCATTTTTTATCAGACCAGCTGGGCGGCTCAAAGGCACGGGGTGTTTTTGTGCCGTCAGTTCGGGCCCGTCGGGCTCTTCCCCATCCAAACCGAATGCGTGAGGAAACCCAGACGCAGCTGACGAGGCGGTTCACTCGAGAGCCCGCTTCTCACAGCGCAAACACGAACTGCCCCGCGCTCTGCCCCAATGGCTCCCGGCTGGGTGGCACCGACGAAGACCTCCTGCCACCTCCCTGAGCACCCAACGCTGCGCCGCGCTCCGCAAACGCCTTTCCAGGGGGCTGAAACACAACCTTTGACTATTTAAAATACAAAATATACTCAAAAAAACCAACACTAAAAAAAATGCCTCTGACCCGAAGGACCCTCCAAAACAACAAAAAATGTAATGATGCCTCCGAGATGTCATATGGGGCCCATATGAACTGCTATGGCAAGTGCAGTGGTCAGCCTTCTCCAGGCAGCATCCAGTGCTGCTCAATATCTCCATCAATGACACAGACAGTGGGACTGAGGGCACCCTCAGCAGGTCTGTAGATGACACCAAGCTGAGTGGTTTGATTGACGTGCCTGAGGGACAGGATGCCATCCAGAGGGACCTGGACAGGCTGGAGAAGTGGGCCCATGGGAACCTCATGAGGTTCGACAAGGCCAAGAGCAGGGTCCTGCCCCTGGGTCGGGGCAACCCCCGGTATCAGCACAGGCTGGGGATGGCGGGATGGAGAGCAGCCCTGCCGAGAAGGGCTTGGGGGCGCTGGGGGGTGAAAACCTGGACATGAGCCGGCAATGAGCGCTGGCAGCCCAGAAACCCCCCACAGCCTGGGCTGCATCCCCAATGGCGTGGGCAGCAGGGCGAGGGGGGGATTCTGCCCCTCTGCTCCGCTCTGTGAGACCCCCCTGCAGCGCTGCCTCCAGCGCTGGGGCACCAACAGCAGAAGGACACGGAGCTGTTGGAGCGGGGCCGGAGGAGGCCCCGGAGATGCTGGGAGGGCTGGAGCCCCTCTGCTGGGAGGACAGGCTGAGAGAGCTGGGGGGGGTCAGCCTGGAGAAGAGAAGGCTCTGGGGAGACCTTCCAGCCCCTTCCAGTCCCTCAAGGGGCTCCAGGAGAGATGGGGAGGGACTCTGGAGCAGGGAGGGGAGCTGTGGGACGAGGGGGAAGGGTTTTACACTGGAAGAGGGGAGATTTAGACTATACAATCGGAAGAAATTCCTTACTGTGAGGGTGGTGAGACACTGGCGCCCAGGTCGCCCAGAGAGGTGGTAGATGCCCAATCCCTGGAAACATACCAGGCCAGGTGGGACGCGGCTTTGAGCAACCTGATCTAGTGGAAGATGTCCTTGCTTATTGCAGGGCGGTTGGAGTAGATGGCCTTTAAATGTCCCTTCCAACCCAAACTATTCTGCGATTCTATGATTCTGTGACAAGGCTCCACCCATAGTGCAGCAGCCAGGGGGCTAGAATTTGCCCTCTACTACAGACCGCAAAGACCGCCTAGATAGAGTCTTTGCTTCCTTAAGAAATAGCATGTACATGTGATAAGTATGGCACAACCATTTTCAAAATCTTAATTAACTCCTAATGCCTCCCAAAGTAACTCCTGGCACATGGACTCCCTGGAAAGTGAAAAGAGGTCAATGACAGTAGAAGACAACACGTATACTTCACGACATGGTAACTCCCCATGCAGGTCGTATCACTGGGAAGCCAAACATGTTCTGGGTGCTACAGTTTAGTCTAATAACTTTATTGATCCTTTTTAATTTTCTGTTGTGTTTCGCAAGGTATCTACTAGATAAATTTTGCAGAAATGGGCTTTTGCTCAGTACTCTCTCCCAGGCAAGGGCTGTGTGAGAATACAGCTACCTGAAGCTCCCTGACGAGCCACATTCTAAACTTGCTGCTGGATTAAACAGAAAAGTGTTAATGCTGAAAGACTTTACACATCACGGACTCAGCCTCGGCTACTGCGAGCATTTCAAGCAAAATATCAAAAATAATCCAACCAGAGATGTCCAGGTAGAAAGCCGAGCACTTACTGGCCTTTCTATAGGGAAACGTTACTTGTCTGTCTCACACCCTCTGAACTCCCCCGCACTTCCCATCCTATCGCAGGTCCATGTCGTCTATACTAATGTTCTCAGTCGTATCTTCTCCATCCACTGGTGTAGCAGAACACTTTGACATAAATGTATAAAAAATATAACCAAAATCCACGTGTGAGAAATACATAGGATCCATAATGAATTGGAAAGAAGGAGCTTAACTACTTGTCCTATCAATTAGAAAGAGGCACTGGTGACCACTGAACATTTTGATTGTTAGGTTAAACATCCAGATTGTAAAGCAGATTTTTTCTGATTCTTAAATGCTTTAAAAAAATTATGCCCGACAACTTCTCCTATAGACTTGGTTTCTAGCCAGGCCAGTGGTCTTCAGCTTCTGCTGGTCTTTGGGCAACACCAAATGCTTCTGTTGGCCTCAGTTTTCATTTCTGGTTTGTGAGCAATACATTAATTGTCCAGCACAGACTGAGAAGGTGTGACTTAACAGAGCGATTTTTGTCTTAGGAGAGGCCAGTACTCTAACATCCTTTTGTTAGCAAAGCCTCTTTTCTGTACAACTGTGAATTATAACATTTTGAAAGGGTAGGGAAAAAAATATCATATTACCTTATCTATGTTTTGTTTTTACAGTTAAACATCTAACTATAGCTATTTTCCATCCTCTGGTGTCCATGCATTTCAGTGTAATTTTATTGTCATTCCAGCAAGATTCTTTGAGCAGCAGATGAAAGACGAAGAATTGGCTCCATGCGAACCAGAAGCATTAACCCAAGTGACACACTGGGGAAAGTATATTCATTTAGTTAAAAGGCCAGCAGTTAGTTGCAACAACAGAAGATGTGTAATCACTGCTCAGGCTTTGTAGTTTCTCTGCTATCACTACGCGAGCGATCGGAATACTCTTTAACGGGGTCCACTTTCCGGGTTACATTATGTTCCAACACAGCGCGAAAGTGTCACTGCCAGTCGACGCGGGCACCGGTATTTCTCGTGCTTGAAAAGCACATGCCAGTCAGCAGATTTTATCAGCTATTTACTTTAAGCGCAAAAGAGCACTTAACTCCTCCTGATAAAAAACTTCTCATCCTCTTTCAGTATCCTGGTATTCGGTCCCATCAATAAGGGAGGCGGGATAGCAAGAACCGGCAGGGTGATCCAGTTCAAAGGCTAGACGGCTGAAATTTAAATGGAAGAAGTATCATTTTGCTATTCTGCCTGCAAGCAATGTGGAGCACACACACGGAGGGCGTGACTTAGACCCCGACAATCCAATTTTTGGAAGGTAAGGAGCCCTGCCAAGAAAGCGCACATTTTTAACCTGAACTTAAACCTGTATCTTTTCTGTGAATTGAAATTCTTGTGGCTTATTTTGCGCTTCTTTCAGTAAAGCCTGCGCTAAGCCTGTAGTAGTTTGTAGCCTGCAGACAGAACAGAAAATACTTTCCCTCTGAAGTGTCCAGATACGTCTTTTCCATTCTCAGCCTTTTTCAGATTTTTAACAAATACCTGTCATTTAAGGATGGATCCCTGTTCTCTGCAACCACACGTGGCTGGCTTCCTGGGCTTAATTGCAACATTCCCTCAGAGCATTCCTTACATGAGACACCTAAAACTCCTCTCAACAGTCTTTAAGACCAACCATTAAAACCTGTCTCTCAGCAGTGAGTGTCTACGCAGCGACCCAGACTCCGGTGCTGTCAAACTCAGCACCTTCCTCAGGGCTAAACACTCTTGGAGGGAGTTTTGGGGAGCACACGGACATACCTTGTACAAACACCAACATTTAATTTCATTTGCCCCTTCCCTGGAGGGGTTCAAGGCCAGGTTGGACGGGGCTTGGAGCCACCTGGTCTGGTGGGAGGTGTCCCTGCCCAGGGCAGGGGGTGGCACTGGCGGGGCTTTAAGGTCCCTTCCAACCCAAACCATTCTTGGATACTCTCCGTTTACAAAACGAGTATTCAAATAGTAACCACAGGGAATACATGGGAAAGGGAGCAATACTCTGAAGTCTTCAGTTCCTGCAGCTCTGCCCAGCAGCAATACAAAAGACCACACTCCCCAAAGCCCCACCTCAATGCTTTAAGACAGCTGTGTCAGGCAAACGTCACCGGCAGGCACAATTCTACCTACTTATTAATATGCCCGAACTTGAAGCAACAGAATTTCTCAGGAAAAAAAAAAAAACAAAAACCAACCAAACAAAAAGCACCCTGTAACTGAATATACCAATATTCCTGATAAAACGTTTTATATCTGCTAATAAAAATAAGGTAGAAGTTACCATTGTTATCAAATCCTGATAACGGTGCTAAGAAGAGATTGAGAAAGCTAATATCTGGAAAATTTCATCCCACGAAGGAGTTACTTTATCTTGAAAGACGGGTGGTCTTTACCCTAGACACAATTTACACAGATAAATTATTATTTGTCAACAAATGAAAAAAATAGCACTGATTTACAGTTCATTTCTAAAGAAATGATGAAAACTGGAGAAGCCTCCCATTCTGTCTCTTGCGTTGGTTTTGAGTGTGTGTTACGGGACTCCTTCCAAGGAATCTCCCCTCCTACTCCTCCCCATCCTCCTCCTCCCCATCCTTCCCCTGGATCCTCAATTTTCACATCTATTTCTTTGGGATTTCACCTCTGATCTCATCCCCTTGGGTATCACCAGGGAACCCAGACCTCCTGTAACAATGCTGAAAGGATTCGTGGCACTAGAATAGTAGTCTTCTTATCAAGCCTAAATACAAAAACTGGAAACTGAAGACCAATAACTCAATTTTCCAGCAACATTCAAGGGTTTGAATTTTTTGACATTTTGACATCTGCACACTCCCAACTGGGACGTGGGGAATTAATTTGATGGTTTCTGAAAGTGGGAATGCATGTGTTGCTCTATATGCGCTTCCCCCCCTCCCTTACCAAATAGTAGTTTGTGTAAACCGCTAACTTTAACAAAACATTTAAGTTGTAAAAGCATGGTGTATTTGTGTGCTATAAACCTACAGCATATTCCACTAAACTATTATTGGAATTTGGCAAAAAGGTCTGAACAGAAGCAGGTTTGGGGGTTGGGCTCTTTCCTTTTGTTCTTGTTTTGTTTGTTTGCCGAACGCTGGCTGGTGCTGGTTGCTTTCTGTTCCTCCTAGAATGACAGTTATTCAGATTGGGAAGTTCCTCCAACAGCCATCTAGACCAACCTCCTGATCAAATCTCCAAAGGCAAAAAATCTACAGCCTCTCTGCGAAACTTGTTCCGATGCTTAATTACGCCCATAGAAAACCTTTTTTTTTTGTCCCCCTAATCTCCTTTTGGAGTCTCTCCTCTTTCACCTTATGGCCATTGTCTCTTGTTCTAACCCTGTGCAGCTCAGTATAGAGGCTGGCTCCACCTTAGTAACCTCAAGTTTTAGAAGACAACTATTGGGTCCAGTCCTCTCAGAGTCTTCTCATAGGGCACATGTTCCACCCCATCTCAGTGGCCCACTGCTAGACTCGGTCAAGTTTATTGACATCTTTCTTGTATTTCCTCCCCCCCCGCCCCAAAAAAAAAAAAACAGACACAATATTTCACAGGTGATTTAACAAGCATCACATAGAGGAGGACAACCACTTTGCTCAATTTACTGGCTGTGCTCCTCTTGCTAGTGCCCGGGATGCTGTCAGCCTGCATTGCTGGTGGGGCACAACACTGGCTCACATTCAGGTTTCCATCTACTGTCTTCCAGGACCCTCAAGTCCTTTTCTGCAGAGCAGCTCCCCAACCAGCCAGCCCCAGACTGTACCACTGCAAGGAGCTCTTCCATCCCAGGTTAAAGACTTTGCATTTGTCGTTATTGAATTTCATCAGATTCCTGCCACTCCATTTTCCAGTGCAGCTAGAGCTCTCTGAATGGCATCCGTGCCCTGATGTCTATCAGCTACGCTGCCTCCACATCTCCAGTTTGGTGTCATACAGAAACCTTATGAGGGTGCGCCTCACCACAATGTACCTCTTCTCCTTCTGCTACTGACAAAGAGATAAAACAGGACAGATCCCAGGAGAGGCCCCTAAGAAAAGGTACTCGTAACTGGCCTCCAAATAGGGGATGAACCATTAACTACACTCTGGAACCCAAGCTTCCACCCAACGGCACCATAACATCCAAACTTGCATACAAGAATACTGTGGGAGACAGCATCAAAAGCCTTGCTGAAGTCAAGGTAGGTGAAATCCACTTCTCTGCCCTCACCCACGGATTTAGTAATTTCATCGTAGATGGTGATCAGATTAGTCAAGCACGGTTTACCCTTGGTATAACCATGCTGCCTCCAAAGGGATCCCATTTACCAGTTCCCTGAATAAACCAAAATTTGCTCTTTCCAAGGACAGGGTGTATACTCTGTTACCTGCCTTCCTCACTCCCCTCGAGATGTTGAGTTCCAGTAATTCATGGCTGCTAAAAGCCAAGGTTGCCATTGATTATTACATCTTTGACCAGTTCTTTATTTATGAGGACAGCGTCACCCAGATATATTATAACCATTCTATATTGCATCTACATTAGAGTCCCCTGATGGTCTCCAGAAATCTTCTGAGTTGCTTATATATGTTGTCCTTCCAGCAGATGTCAGGGAGGCTAAAGCCTCCCCTAAGAACAAGGGTCTTTGAGTTGCTTAATTAACTCTGTCCTCATACTGACCAAATAATCTGTAAAATATGCTCACCACAGTGTCACCCACACCAGCCCCTCCTCGGATCTTAATCCACACGCCACCCGTCCAACAACTGGTTCTTCATGGAAAGGGAACCCCCCCATCCCTGTGTTCCGTGCCCGTCTCCCTACATCCATCCATCGTAGTGGTTCCAACGATGCCGTAGTGACGCGCCTGCATGCAGAGCTCTGCCTCCTCCTGACTGATTCCTCCGCTGTGTGCATCTCTGTGCCGGCATTTCTTCCCTGACAGTCTATAAACCAGAAGATTTATGTTTTGCTTTGGAGTTCTGCCTCAGATGTGACCATCTGCTGATATTACTTTTCTGTCTGTCATCCAAATTTTGGATTCTTTTCCCCCAACAAATTTTTTCCTTCTCTCTAAAATCTGTTTCTATCTCTCTCCCTTCCAGTAAGAAAACTAAAAAAAAAAATTAAAAGTGTGTACAGACAATCTGACAAAGTAGCAGTTTCCCTGTGAGCTATCACACTTTCAAATTAGCATTGCTACTTTTGGGAAAGCCATATTGTGGTAAATTAAAATCATGAAAAAGCTGTAGAAGTGTATGCAATAGCACGTTCAACCAGTATCACATATGCAGGCAATGGAAGGAAAGGCTATTAGCCAAACAAGGCTAAAATCTCTTCCAACACAGTGATTTTAAAGACTGGAACTGTAAACTGAAAAGCGTATCTGGGAGTGAGTGAACATCCATCTGGGTGCAGCTGTCCTGCACTGGTACTCCAGCCACCTCATCTGAAAGTGAGCCGAGGGCTGCGGCAGAGCGCAGTGCTGAGATTGCCCAATGTCATTGTTTTGTCTGGGATACCCTCTGGAGCGGGACACGGGCACCCTCGATGGGGGTGCTGGTGACTCTCTTGAGCGACAGGAGGTCTTGCAGAGGGTTCTAGATAGATTGGAGTGTTGGCCAATGATTAATGGGATGAAATTTAACAAGTCCGAAAGTCAGATTCTGCACCTGGGAGAGAGTAACGCCAGGCACAAGTATAAACTGGGAGAGGAGTGGCTGGAGAAAGTCCTGCAGAAAGGGACCTGGGTGTGCTGGTCGGCAGCAGCTCAACAGGAGCCAGCAGTGTGCCCCGGCAGCCAAGAGGGCAACCCACATCCTGGGGGGCATCAACACAGCATGACCAACTGGTCAAGAGAGGGGATTGTCCCGCTCTATTCAGCGTCGGTGCCACCTCACCTTGAGTAATGTGAGCAGTTCTGGGCACTGCAGTTCAAGAAGGATGTGAAGGTCCTTGAATGCGTCCAGAGGAGGGCAAGCAAGCTGGTGACAGGGCTGGAAGGAACATCCTATGAGGAGTGGCTGAGGACTTTGGGTTTGTCCACTTTGGAGAAAAGGAGGCTGAGGGGCGATCTCATGGCTCTCTATGGCTTCCTGAGGAGGACGTGGAGAGGGAGGTGCTGAGCTCTTCTCCCTGGGATCCAGGGACAGGATGCATGGGAATGGTTCAAAACTGCGTCGGGGGAGGTTTAGACTGGACATCAGGAAGCATTTCTTTACCGAGAGGGTGGTCAAACCCTGGGACAGGCTTCCTAGAGAGGTGTCCAATGCCCTGAGCCTGTCAGTGTTTAAGAGGCATTTGGGCAATGCCCTTAATAATTCACTTTAACTTTTGGTCAGCCCTGAAGTGGTCAGACAGTTGGAATAGATGATTGCTGTAGGTCCCTCCTGACTGAAATAGTCTATTCTGTTCTAGTATCTGGAAATGCCCAATGTTTTCCCTTCGAAGCTGAACTGCACGCTGAAAAGCAAGTCCGAAACCACTCTCCAAGGAAGAGGTTCTTGGGAAAGGGAAAAGCAGAAAGGGTGGCTGCTTTAACTCTGAAAAAAAGGCACAGAGTAGCTTGCAACGCTTACGCTGCCGTGGTGCAAGGCTCAGATATATTTGGATACAAAGCTACAGAGCCCAAAATACTTCCTAAATCAGAAAAATCACCAGGGCCTCGGTTCTGCTGGCGATATTGCCCAGCAAGACATGCAAACACTGAGCAGCAGCAAGGATCACCAGCCTCGCATCTTGAACCGGAATTCCACTTCCTTGGCCAAGGCTGCAGGAAAGCTTTGGAGAATGATGAGAAGAGACTCTCATTGCGGGCTATTATTTATAAGAAACGTATGCTGTTTCTCTTCCAGCAAGTCAACTCACTGATGGTAACGTAATAGCTCCTTAGTGAGCGGAGGTCACTAAAAAGCCAAGATGTCATTGACCCTTATAGTTAGCTTGGAGAATCTGAGAGGAGGAACAGACAGACATGTCCGATGTGCTGGAAAAAACAGTATTCATGTTGACTACTGAATTGAAAAACACATCTAGCGACTCCCATTGGTGGGTTATCGCTATAATATTGTAAAAATTGCAGACCGCTCATGGCTCCTTCTAAACAAAATACTCTCAATCCAAATTTCCAGTTGTGAAGCCACTTTCATCCAGGCTTAACACTGAGCACATTTTTTTTTCCAGTTAAACCAAGGAGATAATCCCCAAGGTTGAAGTAAAGCGATATACACATCTGTAGGGCTGGAGTACAGATTAGCCATTATTTTAAATTTGTTTTTGAAACAAAGCTGTTATGAAACACAACCAAACATTGCCTGGTGACTGTTCCTGTATTTACAGACTCTTCAGCAAGACTGTGTAACTGTTGAGTATAATTTCCTATATATTGCTTGGTTAGGGAAAGTTTTTAGAAGTTAGATCATAGCACGGAAAAAGGCATAGAAAAACCAAAGCTGCAGGAGCAGTAGAGCTATGTTCCCCCACAAAGACTTTTTGTTTTCAAAATTCAGACCAAAGCAGGCTGTATAACATTATAACAGCTCTAGACTAAAATCATAATTATTTCTACAGATAAGTTCTGCTCAGTTTTAAACTCTGGAAAGAAAAGGCAGCCCAACCCCGAGAAGCAAATCGAAAAACCCAGCCAAATACACCTGAAGGAGCAATTCTGCCTTTACAGCTGTTGTGACCACAGCTACTCTGATTTTAGTGGAGTTCAGACTATTTACAGCAGCTGAAGATCTGGTCTTCCAATTTAAATTCTGTCTTGACTTTGAGTAATTCTGTTGAGGTCACCAGAACAGGGTCACTCAGGACATAAATTTGCCCCAAGGGCTTTTGTTGCCTAAGCTATATTTATATTACATTAATGTATAAACAGAAAATGCCTAACAAGTTCCAGTAAAGCAATTCATATAATTAGTTTGTAACTTGTGCTTAGGTCTCTCAAGGGTTACTGAGGGTCAAATTAGAGAAACGTATTTCTGAAAAGCACAAGTCCTGAAATAATAAAGCTTCAGCTTACATTTCAAACTGGTAGAACCTCTGCCTTGTGACTTCTAATAATCTTTTTCAAAAGCAAATGGATTAAAAGGATAGGACAAAGCGCATCTGAAACCACGGAGTAGCATATGAAAAGGCAAATGGCAGCTTTGTGGGTTTCCACAAATAAAAATGCTTTAGGCGATTTCTTTTTACACCTCAGTACGGGAGAAAGCCACAAATAACACCACCACAAAAAGAAGACTTTTTTCATATATTCTAAAATAGAAAAAAAAAAACAAAAACACCAATTCAAATGCAAATGAAAAGTAAGTATTGTCTATTTTGTACTACCTGTACCCTGTCCTAGTTTGGAGTTGAAAACTCAGTAAAACTTGCTTTATATAAAGTACGTACAAGTTAGCAGGATTGGGGCCTAGACATACAATGCCGGGAGAACAGACTAAGCTGTTTTAAGGGAGCTGATGCCACTTGTCACGCACAGGAACGGCGCAGCCCTGTCTCCTTTCACAAGCAGCAGCGTGGTTTCATTCGAAAAAGACAAAAAAACCATGGAACTTGAAGGTTGAGAAACAGCGCAAGACGTGCATTATCTATGAGAATGCCAGCGAGGAGAATTCTTTTTTTATTAACTAAACCTGCCTGAGAACCCTAAAGAGCCACTAAAATACAATTGAAATAAATTATCAAAGGTCACCATGCACCAGTTGTTCATTTGGACAAGTATAAAGGCAGATAGCAGCCGTTGATAACTCTCATTTATTGGATTTATTAACAAGCTGCAGGAATGTGCTCGTTGCGTTACATGACTGCGCATACTGAACGAGGGTTTTATTTCAACTTTCCTTTCTTCCCTTTTACATAGTCCGCAAGCACTTACACCATGCAAACACGTCACGATTTTTTTTTTTTAGATCCTGTTACATCACACACGACGTTTATCAACGCGCCTCACAGAAAACCGAAAAGAAACGGCAAGGAAACGCAATCTCCCAGAGGCCTAAAGAGGACAGATAAATCATGATTTTAAGACAGCTACTTGTAGCATGTAGTTCACTGGATTTATATGTTAGTACAGCAAACCTCTGGATTATTTCATGCTAAATATGTAAATCCCTTCTTTAGCAGTTGCTGACAAAGCAGGAACTTTGGAAGTGGAGATCAAAAGGAATAAACCAGTCAAATCTGTTTTGAGTCCAGTCAACAATACAAAACCACGGTGCTGCCGTAGACGGCCGGAGTATCAAGTGATGTGGGCAGCCACAAGCACATCAACTTTAACGGAGACAGACATACATACATATTTCTGGAATGTGGGCAGAAACGGAAAAATGCTTTTGACAGCTCAAGAAGGATAGCAAACCCCGGCAACGCACAGGGTTGATTCGCGATGCTGCGTTCGGCCTGCATGGTAGTCTTAGATCACAATGTTTCTGATTTGTGCAGATATATTTCTAGTTTGTAACTGCAAACAAAAAGTCCTTTGCATTCAAAAAGGAATTCAAGCAAGTCAGATAGTTCAGACTGAAATAAAAGGAAATATTATTGTTTCTGATTTATGGGGGAGGAACAGCTGGCACTTATTATGTCTATGTACTCCATCTATCACCAGCAACACATAAACTCTGACAAATCTGCCTTATGTCCCCCTGAATACAAAGCTGGTTTTCCTTCCCTAGACCAGATTGTTAGCTTATATAAAGTGGTGCGGCTCTAAACCCAGCCCTCTGTCCTCTAATCAGTTCAAATGATTTACCAGGCACAAATTGATCTAGTTGAGCTTTTACAGATTTTTAGATATTTTTTTTTTTTAGTATTATTATTTTTTTTACCCCGAGTGATCGAGTTCTGCTCAGAACACTCTTAGAAGATAAACAGCGCTGGTACAACATCAGCTGGTTTTGGTCAAAATTTTAAGTACAATAGATCTACTACAGCATGTGCTGTTTACAAACAGACAATCTACTGCAACTGGATGGTGACAAGAATGAAAAGAAGAAGGGTTTTAGGACGTTAATTAACCACAGAAAGATGAGGAGGACACGGCCTCTCACAGTCCGACCACCCAACGTACGGGACATGAGCACTGGGGAACAAACTGTGCTTTAACTTTCCAATCTGCTGAAGAAAAACCCAAGCAGAACAGATTGTCCAGCAAGCTTCTGTCATGGGCTTATCACAATTTTTGGAACAGAGGATAGAGAAAACCACTAGAGAGCAAACATTTCCAAATTCAACTCAAACAGCACGGGAGGACTTAGTCCAGAATGTGAAGAAGAAAATAAGAGGTTTTGATTGAGAGTCCGTTAACCTTCAAAAGAAAGCTTATCTTCTAACTAGTGGAGGGGAGCAGCTTACTGACAGGTTATTCTGAGAAGGCAGAATTATATTTTTGAGTCTGTCTCTTCTTTTTTTAAAAAGGTCGATTGCAGTCAGGCAGCTGACGTGATTCACACAGCGACAAAGGGCTTCGACTAAACCGGGGAAAGCATTCTCCTGCATGTTAATCTGGATGCTTTAAAAATCAAATGACTTTGTCTAGTTTTCCCTAAAATACTTTCAGTTTTGAGAGAAGGAACACCAGAGCTGGCAGCTGCGATCTTTGAGACGGATGACCAAGCTGGAGGATGGGTGATTGCAGGAGGCTGGAGAAGGGAACCAGAGCTCCTGCCCCAGGCTCAACTCCAATGGCACAGGACAATAAGCAAACAAGCTGTTTGCAAGCTCTCGGGGAGTGGGAAAAGAAGAAGAATCCTCTCCCCCCTACCCCTCAAGAGATCATAAACATCTGATACAGCCGCGTATAATGCACAAATCATGTCAAATGAGCATCATTATCTTCTTCTGTTATGATAGGGAAATGGTTCATTCTGGTAAGGACACAGCAATGGCGATCAGATCATAGAGCCGTAGAATGGTTTAGGTTTGAAGAGATCTTCAAGATCATCTAGTTCCATAAGCAGGGACACCTCCCACCAGCCCAGGTGGCTCCAAGCCCCGTCCAACCTGGCCTTGAACCCCTCCAGGGATGGGGCAGCCACAGCTTCTCTGGGCACCCTGGGCCAGGGGCTCACCCCCCTCACCCTCTGGGTGGTAATAAGCAGCATTCCAACATTTTGACGTGGGGAAGAGCCACACTTTCTCCCTGCGAGCCCGCTGCCCAGCCTCACTGCCCCCAGCACCCTCCTCCCAGCCCTGTAGTGTCCCTGCACGCCAATGCAGCCACTGGCCAGACCCACAGACCCAGCAGAGCCTCTGCTGCTCGGCGGACCATACATACTGTTAAACTCACTCTTTCTGAAGCATAATAAAAATTTGCAACCTAAACCTGCTAGAGCTGCACATCAAACCTTTGCACGAGAGCTTTTTTTTGTTTTTTTGTTTTTTTTTTTTTTCCATGACCCTACCCCATGTGCAATTTTGTGAGGTTCTGTGGCCAAAGGGACCCACTAAAACATACCGATAAGGAAACTTGGCCCTTTCTCCAAAGTGTTGCACTGCTTAAAGGCTACAAGAAACAGAAACAGTTGTCATGGAGCGGCACTTCCTCTTACAATTATTCTTGAGAAAAAATATCTGTGTCCTTTTTTCTGCCAGCTCACGTGCCTGACCCTTGTTTTCTTGGAAAGCTTGTGACCTCAGTGTGAATTACAAGCCTCATCTTGTCTACTCTGTAATTTATTTTGACTTTAGTAAGACTTTTTCCTTGATATTCTAAGATGCAGGAAATATGGTCTAGAGGAAGTTACTGCAAAGAGGGAAGCAAAACTGTTGGAAAACTGTACCCGATAGTGTTTATCAACTGTCAACGGGAACGCAGCTGTACTCTTGGGGCTGGGCTGTTCAACATATCCATTATGGATTTGGGTGGAGGAAGAGGGAGATGCTTACAAAATACGCAGCTGACTACTTTGCCATAGGCTGTAGAAACTTTGAAGAACAGGATCAGAATTCAAAAGGAACTTGGCCAATAAGAGAAATACTCAAAGACGGAGAAAGATGATGAGATTTTCTTTGGACACTTCCACTCCTCAAGATCTTTTCGGTTCTGTCTTTCAAGCAGGAATACTCAACTGGACAAGCACAAATTGAAGCAGTTCCAACTTCCTAGCAGTTCCCCAGAAAAGCCATCTGTGAGTCACAAGCTGAAGACAAGTTAACATCTACAAGGAACAAAGTCAAGGGACCATTGTTTAGTCTAAAGAAGAGGAGCTTGAAGGGTTGTAAAGGGCTAAATAGAAAGGAGGAGGAAATAAAGCCATCTCCATATCCATATTATCCAGGACAAATAGTAACAGACTTAAATTTACAGCATGTAATGTTTAGATTGGATGTTAGGACAGAGTTGTGTTGAGTAATCTCCTTTTCTAGAGATCTATGCAGGAAGGTACAAAGCAGCTTTCCCCATGTGTCTCCTAACAGTCTTCCCTGGGCTGTCCCATGCAAAGACCTATCGTGGCTTTTCTGTTTGCTTTTAACCTAGCCAGTGTCTTGCTTTTCTGCCCGTCTTGTGGTAAAATTGTACCATCACAGATGAATTCACAGAAAGCAATCAAGACAAATTTCTCCGATGGAAATAGATGAGCATACCTTATTAAAAAGTGTTACAAATATCTCGATGTATGTGCAACAAAATAAGGATACGTTCATTAAAAATTTCTTCTATTGTCAGGCTTCAACTAGATTCAGTGGACCACATAGAGCTTCAAAATTCATGTGGACGGCTCTATATGGGGGCTTGATTCCGTGAAAAAGTGCTCCTGAGTGCAATTAATTTTATATATTAGAAGGAAAGTAGAGACACTTTAAAAATGCACAAGAAATAATCCAATAGACTGACTTTTCCTTAAATGTGGTGGGTATAACCAGACAACAAAAACTCTTTCTGAAATTATATTAAGTACTTCTAAATTATTATTTTGTGCTGCCGTTCCAAAACGGCCGCACAGATGTTGTTTGAACACCTGCTCCAAACCCAGGGCCCTCTCTGCCCCACTGCCACATGGTACCTTAAGAGGGCAGGGGAGAGGAAAGAGAATAAAAGGGAACAGATCTTCTTGCGACTAATGAATCAATCCCAAATGCTTGTTTAAGATGCGGTATCGTTCTCACAAGGAATATAAATACAATGCAAAATGTAGGAACTTTTTTTTTTTTTTTTTTTTTTTGGTAATTGTGTAAAATTAGCGATGACTCTCAAACTACCATGTAACACCTCACATATAGAAGTGAACATGAAAACAGGCAAACATGCACTTAGGCTTTAAGAAGTTGAAATACAAGGGGAACCACAGCCATGAAATGTAATTTTTCAGCCCGCAGAAGACTTCCATTGCTGTCCAGCTATTTTCTCCATTCATGAATTCAGAGATAAGCCACCCATCCCCGCACTGGGTCTACATAAAAGTCAATCTATGGCTTAGCCACAAAATGACCCTCCGTTCTAGCCTGCATCACGCCGACGGTCAGCAGAAGCCAGCTCTTTGTGTCTTGTACTTGATTTATTGACCCACTACAAGAATCATGAAGTCCTTTAGAAGGAGAAGAAAATGTAGTCTCGAAGCGATACGTTCATAATACACGCACCTCAACACCAACATTTCTATCCAAGTCTCATACACATAACACTGGGGATCATTCTTAAAGCTTTGCATTTAGAGTGGTGACAGCTTACTGAACAGCTAAAAAGAAATTGTGGCAGAATAAAAAAAGTTATTTTGCTATTTTGTTTAATAAAATATTTTATGACAATGAGGTAGCCTTATTCGGAAGTAATGAAAAACCTGAAATTTCATTAGTTTGGTGAAATACAAAGTAAATGGTAATATAAAGTAATGTAAAATAATATCTTGCTTTCACATAAAGTAAGGTAGCTTAGGACACACAAAATTATACCTCCTTCTCTTAAAAAAAAAAAAAAAAACCCCAAAAAGCTAGTATGTCACCAAACAATGCAGAAGTCCACAAACCATAACTCGGACAAGTAAAGCTTCTAATTAAAAAGAGACCAGCTTTCAGTGAGAAAGCGATTGCTGTGCAAATGCCGAATCTTGGTCCAAGCCCCACTGAAATCAATAACGAAATAGCCACCGGTTTCGGTGGACGCGGAGCCAAACATAGAGAAGGGGTGCCTGGACCTAGAGAAGTACATTTGAGACGGGGAAAGCACGAGTACTGCCTTTGTGACTCACCATCCTCCAAAAATCCTCAGCCTCTTGGCTGTACAGGCAGGGATCTGAAGTGGAAGAGGTAAGAAGAGGAAATAACAGGAGGGGTATTAACCAAACTCGTGCAGTGTTGCTGCCGTTCGCAGGAACTCATACGGCCGAGTCCACACTCAGTCATCAACTCAAGGGAGTTTTCAGGAGCCCTTAAAGGAGCCTTTGCTATAGACCTTCTGTGTTCAAATGAGCCCATAGTGTAGTGATAATTGGTATTTACATTTAGCGTGTGTGTGTGGCTACAATTTATCTTTTCTACATATCGCCACAGCAAGGAACAAACCGTAAGCAAACACAAATTAACCACCGCGAGGAAGAGTGATGAGAAGCCTTAAAAATGAATGATCAGTGATTTGAAAACAGGCAGACTGCTCATTTTAGATTGCTAATAATCAGGAAAACATCAGTGGGGATTCTAAAGCTTTCTTTCACTTTCCAAATAATGCTTTAAAGCAATTTAATATTTAACTACATTAGTGGTTTAAGCCGTAATATCACAAACAGTCCAGCAGTATTCCAAAAGTTGAAAAGTGAATCAGACAAAAAAACCTACATCTTGCATTTAAATAAGATGCTTTTTTAAAACTGTGGTTTTCTAATAATCAGAAGTGTTCTAAACTTCTAAAAATGAGGCAGGTATTCGTTAATCCCATCAAAACATGCTCAGTATCACAATATGGTTTTAATCTGAAGGAGAATTACTGAAATCAGGCTATTTGACTTGCGTGGCAATTTGAAGTTGGAGTAAGCATCTTTCATACTAATTATGTCATAAAAAATTACAATATTTCGCTTTTCAGAAAGAATTCTGCCCTACACTAAAGACAGTAGCACTGCAGCTCTGGCTGAGGTTACACTAATATAACTGAGCTCAAATGTTTTGCTTTTCTGAACTACTTAATTTTAGGGGGAATAAAAGAAAGGAAATTACTATTGGTCCCACTTTTAACACAATTAAAATTCAATTTAAAACATTTGCTAAAAATTAAAAAAAAAAAAAAATCACAGTAAAACGCTTAAGCACATAATTTGAAATGCTCTCTGAAACCACTGCACGTTGAATCTTAACTCGAGCTAATTTCTAATTAAATTAAAAGACCAAGCTCCAAGGACTACCCTCAAAAAGTACCCCCTCCTTATGGCTTTGGTTGAAAAAATAAGTAAATAAATTTTATTGGCCATATGAATGGCCATACTTTGTTCTCGCTGATAAAGCGCAAGTTGTTTGGGTACAGGGGTGAAGTAGACAGGGATCGGTTGAATGGAGAGAGGAGCAACACTGCTTTTCCGGCTCTCTCTCTGGTTGGACTCAAAGCCCTTTGAGGGTCCTGCTCTTGCTACTCCAAGCCGTAGAGCAACAGACGAATCACATTAAAAGGCCTAAATAAGACCTAACAATGTGAACACAGCGGCAATAACGCGACAGTTATTGCTCAGACAGCACTAACGCACACAACAAAACTACACACGTATCGCGTTTTTGAGAAAGTCACTAACCTGCATGGTTTTTCAACCGTGCCAGACACGATGCGGTGAGAAGAACAACACACAAACAGAAACCTGCAACAGTAAAAAGCTTTAAGATCTGCCAGGACACAGTGTTTACACATTCAAACTATTTTCCTTTCAAGGTGCGTACTCCCATAGCCGAGCAACAGGTATTTTCCTTTCTGTTCATCGGCCTCACAAAAACCTAACCCAGGAAGTTTTGACTGAGCAGAAAAGAAAGCTTTGTTAGTAGGCAAACAAATTTGAGTCAAACAAAAGGTGTGATCGGTATCACCTGTTTGCAGACATTTGCTTGGCATACAGACTAATTTTTAAACTCTTTCCGGATATTATTGTTTTGATTTTGGAATAGCTGGGAAATCGTTACGTAACTCACGGCACAGTATTACTGAGATTGTGGCGGCGATCAGCTCTTGGAAGACTTAACCTTTTAAAGACAATTTTTTTTAAAGTAATGTAGAGATATCAGAATTTTTAAAGAGCATAAAATGCTCTTAAATGGATCAGCCAGCTATCTACAAAAAAAAAAAAACAAACCAACAACCCACGTCCAAAAAGAATAGTGACCAAAATTACAAAAACAAATATATGGACAAAAGTCTGATAAAATACATTAATTAAAAGTGGTTTCACAAAACACTAAAGCTAAACAAAAGACTGCATTAGATACTGTATGGTAAGTCCATGCAGCTCTGTTGTATCCCAACGTACCCAGCTCTCAGGATGTCATCCAGATTTTTCTGTTTGGGCTCCTGTTTGGAGATGCAATAGAACAGACCACAAAGACGGCAAATCCAAACAACCCATTTTCAGTGCGAGGTGGAAAACAGCTTGTCCACCTGCACTCCTGAAGTCGCGAGGGAAACGAAGGCACAAAAGTAAGAGGTTTTGGGAGGGAATGAAATCTGGAACTATAGAGAAGAGCAAAGGAATGTGATTTCATAGCAAAACAGTATTTTGGACCATACAACTCCAGCTGAGGAAGAACGAACTTCCACCTCAGCAGCAATTTAGAAGCAGGGAAATCTTGGTTGTCCTCCAAAGCTCTCTAACTGCTAGCCACGAAGGACTGAAGCAGACAAGAGCAAGGAGAGGCTCTGTAATAGTGTCTACAACTCCTAATCTTTTATGGAACCCAAAGGTCTTAGAAACCTTCAAAAAACCCCAAGCTGCTCCTTGACTCAACTGTCTCTGATAGTTGAAGTGAAGAAATGGTACAGTTGGAGCTTGTGAGAGCAGATGTTCAAGCTACCGGATGCGGGGGGTGTCTGAAAGTCCTGCCCTCGGAGGTGAGAGGTCCACCAGGGCAAGACGGAGCGTTCCAGCCCGTCTTGATTAAGAGAAGCCTACGCAGATTCCTCACAGTGAGATCCAAGCACAGCAGACCCACGAGTAGTGGATTCCTAAACAAACAAACAAAAAACCTCCAAACCCCCACAAACCCAAACAAACAAAAACCTGATCCAAGTCATGAACTAAAAAGGCCAATATTTTTAAAGCTGCCTTCAATAGGAACAATATAGGAAATAAACTTGACCTTTATTAACACAAGAGGGAAGATTTTGTAACAAGCTAAGAAAAAAAAAAAATACACAGGCATTCCAATCAACTTCGGGCACCAAGTGATCTCAGGTTTCCCAATTTCTTAGTCAGGGGAGAGAGAAGAGAAGGTCCAGGGGCTAATTTAGGACTTTCATGGGCTAAATTATCCTCTGAAGCAGTTCCCTCTCCCTGATCCCTCTCAGGGCAGTTTTGGGTGTTTCTAATACAGCACTCAGCTCGCTGCCTGTCGATGCTGGATTGCGTTCAAAATGCAACTCAGTTAACAAGCACACGCAAGTCCTCAGATGCTGATAACATTCCTTCGCTCAGAATCCTGCAAATCCCTCCTTTTCCAAAGATTCCTGCGTGTCTTTAGACTGTGGGGGAAAAGTTGCCATCACTCACTTGAAGCTATGCTACACTGCCTTTTAAAACTAACAGGTATTAAAAAGAAATCTCATAGCTTATTATATTTTCACATATCTCTATATAATTGCCTAATAATAATGTACTTTGGTTTGTAATTCACTCTTTAAAAGTAATGGTGAAAGAATTTCTCAGCGGGACTTTTTAATTTTTATATGATCTTGAAGTACGCACTTTAGTCCTACTAAAATAACTATTTATACACACGCTAGGACTAATCCAAAGCCGACAGACCACAGTTAGGTCTTTCACTAACTTCAGAAAACTCCGAATCAGATCTTCAACCTCATAACTACCAACAGGGAGCTCGTGATCTTCCGTACAGGGTCATCAGCTGAAGGAAATTGAACTCCAGAAGCGTAGCTAGTAAACTCAAAGCTGGGATACGTACCTCAAAATTACAAGGGTTGAAATGACCTTCTTGCAGTTTACGTATCCAACACTACATGCCCAGAGATCAGAAGTGTACGCATTTATGCATTTTTTTTGGAACTAGAATTCCAAGCGTGTCCCACAGCTGTTATTCAAAGCCTGAATATTCAAAGTAGGCTTTCAAACCAGTAGCGAGACACCTGAATTAAGAAAGCCTGGCGTCGTCTTCACTGTACCTACATTGCACGACACACTTAATCATGGCATTTGTTTCCAATTCAAACAAAAAATGCGAAGGTAGTTTGTGACGACGCATGAGTTAATGGCAAATTAGCTCTCTAGTTCACTAACACTGAAGTGGCTGTTGCAACACCGAACTAGGCATGGATAAAACCCTTCCAAGAAACTTCATCCAGGCTCCCACGGCTCCATCCTGCCCCAGGGACGTGCCGAGAAATACCCTGATCTTAAGCAGGGTTCAAGCATAGATGCCTTCTGACAAATTGAAGACTGGAACTGCTTTCTAACCCTCCCTTCCCACCGCGATCCTTTATCAAAGAGCTGGTTGTCGAAAACTACAGAAGCCAAACAAAAATGGTTTCGGTGTGTCTTCACTTTCTGTAGTAATTAACATGGCTTTACGTACACGCATAGAGAAACTCACACACTGAATAATGCAGAATCAGTTTGGGGGTTTGGGGGTTATTTTTCCCCGAAACAAGAAGAGAACAAGAGCAACCCTCACTGCCATGCCCATGACCTCTCCTCCAGGAGGAGCTTCTTACCTACTTCAAGTCCCTGGCTGGTGCCCACTGCTTCCCAACGAGGGAATTACTCTGACCTGGTCTGCCCTCAGGACACGACACTTCAGCTGCATTCACAGGCTGGGAAGGGGACTCGGTGGCTGAAAGGAGCATTTTCTTGAGCCAAAATGTTTTACATGAAGTGCTCCAGGTTTTTCAAATAGAGCCTCTTAGTGAGGGAATGAAAGGAGGAGGACAAATGCCCACGGCAGAACTTCCATGCCACAGCTATTGTGGCCTGAAATTTCCAAGCAGCTCTGATTTACTCGGCGGGCTGCTCCGCAGGACTCACCTTACAGCGGCTCACGCGGATCCTCACCCTGCTCCCACCTGCACGCGCTTTGTGCTTCGCAGAAGACAAAAAATTAAAATCTCCTTTAACAGGCTTTTTTGCTGATCTACACAGGAAACACCTGATGTATGACGAAAATGTACTTAGGGGAGGTTTAGGATGGATATTAGGAAAAATTTCTTCTCCGAAAGGGTTGTCAAGCATTGGAAGAGGCTGCCCAGGGCAGTGGTGGAGTCGCCATCGCTGGAGGGATTTAAAGGACGGGTAGACGTGGTGCTGAGGGACGTGGGGTAGTGGTGGAATTGGCAGCGCCAGGTTAATAGTTGGACTTGCTGTTCTCAAAGGTCTCTTCCAACCTACAAGATTCTACGATTCTAACTTTTACCACATGCCACACAAAACAGCACTAGGTCTGGCTACATATACCTGGCTGACAACACAAGCTGGAGTTGTATCTTCTGTCTAACCATGCTCAGTACCCAACTGCGATGGTTTCACTGTACTTAACTGTGCTTTGTTTAGCAGTCTGAAAGAGTAGCGTGTGCTGGCACCCACTGCACCCATACAGTTCTTTGGGACCCCCAAAGGATGGTGCCCAAGGGGAATGTCCCCAGGAAGCCCATGACACTGACACCCTCTGAAGGCATCTCACACAGCCTGATGAGCTTGAGTTCTGTGCAAGGTCCAACAGGTGTTTCCAGCTAAAAAATACACTTAGTGGAGGGGGTCAGTAACCACTTTTTATGTATGGTTTAGTGACGTGAACGCTTGCCTAAGACATTTGGATCCGTTATTCCAGTACAGTGTCATGGTTTAACCCCAGCTGGCAGCTAGGACCATGCAGCCATTCGCTCACTCTCCCCCAGTGGGATGGGGGAGAGAAGAATAGAAGTGAGAAAACTCATGGGTTGAGAAAAGAGAGTTTAATAAGCAAAGCAAAAGCCACTCACGCAAGCAAAGCAGAACAAGGAATCCATTCACAACTTCCCATGGACAGGCAGGTGTTCAGCCATCCCCCGGAAAGCCGGGCTCCATCACGTGTAACGGTGACTTGTGAAACACCATCACTCCCAACGTCTCCCATTTCTCCTTCTTCCCACAGCTTTATACTCTGAGCACGATGTCACATGGCATGGAATGTCCCTTTGGCCAGTTGGGGTCAGCTGTCCTGGCTGTGTCTCCTCCCACCTTCTTGTGCCCCACCGGTCCATCACTGGTGGGGTGGGGAGCAGAAAAGGCCACGACTGCCTAACAGCTACCCAAAACACCAGAGTGCGATCACATTATTCCCACCCCAAACCCAAACCACAGCACTATACTAGCTACTAGTAAGAAAGTCAACTCCATCCCAGATGAAAACAGGACGTGCAGTTTCTACCAGAAGTTCAAAACCACCCAGCGAGTCTCACCGGGTGCCCGGTTGCGCACGCTGCCTTGCCCGGCGCGAGGCTGCTGCCCGGGCTCTCAGAGCTCAGAGGTTTAGGATGGATATCCTGAGTGCTGTCGTGCCAGCTCACAGGATCCGGCCCTTGGCAGCTTCTCGTTCTTTTTTCCCCGCCTTCGTTGCTGCTGCAATATCAGACCCTTGATGTTTTACCCAAAAGTATAACCAAGAGTAAAGGCTTGGGATTTGTACTGGGGTTGTTGGCTACACACTTTGTTTCCTTTTACATGTGGGTCTGCACGTAAGTCTGCAGGTCGGGACAAAAAATATGGATCAAGTTCCGTTTTCACATTAGTGCAAGCCCAGAGTAACTACTGACTCACGACATTTTTTTGGGATACACAACTGAATAAGTAAAAGAACATAAGCCAAAATAGCTCTTGGATTTATAGGTTTAACTTCTTTAGTTTATGATTTTTAAACTCTTTAAAAACGCGGAACAGTCACATATTTTTGATATGCAAAGTGTATTCCAGGTTGTTTAACATGCTTAGTTTAGGAAAAGTGGTGCCTTTATATTTCATTATAAATTAAATTTATCTTTATTGCCTAAATACACAGCTCGACAGATTAATTTTTTTGTTAGTAATATTGCCAAATCTTATTTTCATCTTCAAACAGAGCTTTTACTGTTTTACTTAAAACTCCCGGAGGCAATCACAATTCAAACTTTCACATATGCTTCTGTACAAAACACTGCAATGACAAAAACCTCTAAAAAATGTAATACTTCTTCCAAAGCCAGAAAGGTCATTTGGAGCAAGGTGCCCAAAATTACTGACTGGATTTGGCTCATTAGAACAATTCCTTCTGCACGTAGCTACAACTTCCTCCCTCCTGTCCTCTTTTTCCAGATACTTCTAGGTACAAATAAGGGCAAGCTGGGGCTGCAGGAACTGTTCACACAGCTTGCTCCCTGTCTTAATCACAAAATCATAGCACACCAGGTTGGAAGGAACCTCAAGGATCACCCAGTTCAACCTTTCTTGGCAGAAGCATGGTCTAGGCAAGATGGCCCAGCACCCTGCCCAGCTGAATCTTAAAAATACCTGATGTTGGGGAATCCACCACTCCCCTGGGGAGATTGTTCCAAGGGCTGACTGTTCTCATTGTGAAACATTTTCCTCTTATGTCCAGTCGGAATCTCCCCAGGAGTAACTTGTACCCATCACCCCTCATCTTTTCCACATGACTCCTTGTAAAAAGGCAGTCTCCACCTTCTTTGTAGCCACCCTTTAAATGCTGGAACATGGCAATAAGGTCTCCCCTAAGCCTTCTCAAGGCTGAACAAACCCAGTTCTCTCAGCCTTTCCTCATACGGCAGGCTGCCCAGTCCTTGGATCATCTTGGTGGCCCTTCTCTGGACCCTCTCCAGCTTCTCCACGTCTTTCTTGTATAGCAGGGACCAAAACTGAGCACAGCATTCCAGGTGTGGCCTGACCAGCGCTGAGCAGTGGGAAAATGACTTCTTTATCTCTGCTGGTGATGCCCTTGTTGATGCCACCCAGCATTCCGTTGGCTTTCTTTGCCGCAGCAGCACCCTGTTCACTCGTATTGAGCTTGTTGTCCATAATGTTTATGGAAAGATCACAGCTCTTCTCTGTTCACTTAACTAGAAATGGGCATGCCATGATGATACCTGCTCTGGTTTACTGGTGGAAGGTGGATGAATGTCCACCCGCATAAAAGCAGCATGTGTGCTTGGAAGAGGACAAGTGAGGACATGAAGGACATGTAAGTGGCAGCACACAATCTCCAACCGTGTGATGAGATATATAGCCATCACAATGAAGGGAGACGCCTGTATGTTACTCACTGATAAGCGTGTCTCGGGACGAAGTCATGTTTGGATACATTACTTGAATAAAACAGACTCCTATTATCAGCTGATTTGACAGGAAATAAGTATATTTTGGTCTTGTAGGATTATACCTTGTTAATCATCAGTGTTCTCTCACACCGTGCACTAATCAGATCACCCCATCTCAAAACGAGGAGAGGATCTGACAAGCAGACAGTCAAGGACAAAAAGAACAACCCACAATGCCAAACTGTTTCTGTAAGAGAGCTGTAAAATAACTGTAAAAATTATGAATGGCAAACCCCAAATTATCATACACCGTTTCTCACAAAAAACCCCCGCTGCTTTAAATCTAAGGAAACAATCAAATGCCAAGTTTAAAATAAATGAAAAATAATAGCAATAAGGAGCGATCCCCCTCCCCGCCAAGATTCGGTTACACGGCGCAACTCAAGCCCTTTGCCATGGAAGACTGCGGAGGCCAGAGCTATGAACAGCCGTAACAAAGGTGTTCGGCAAACGTGGGGTGGGTGAGTATATGACTGGGTGACACACTCCGTGGGCTGGAGATGGCCGGGCTCAGCCCTGATCTGCTGCCTGATGGAAGCCAAAGGACAGAACTGGAAAAAAGCATCTCTCCACTCCAAACACAGTCCTTCGGTATTCACAGCACAACCAGAAGAAATACTAACCCGGACGGACCTCAGCTTTTTTTGTGCTCGTAGTCAGACCAAAGGGGATTTTGGCATGCCACACTATATGTGTCTGTAGAAAAGTATGTTGCTTGGAGCATCAGGTGCACCAAAGGAAGAGCATCTACTCCAACCTCCTGCACGTAATGGCCATTTTCATCTATGTATCTCAGCACTGGATCAAACGGCTTGGAAACGTAAAGGCTCTTACCTGAGAGCATTTAAACTCGGTGAATCAGAATAGATGCTAAAGTCACCATTTCCCTTGACAGTTTATTCCAAAGATTAGCGATTCTCACAATTCAGAAGATAAAGAACAAAAACAATGTCTCTGACTTCAGTTATTAATGTCTGCTACGCCTTTTGCCATGTTACATTTTCTCTTTTCCAACGATTTCCACATGCTTTTCCCAGTCACCTTTTGACCTGCAACTCTTTAAGGCTCTCACTAGAAGTTATTTTCACAGAATTTTCCTCTCTCGATTGTCATTGTTGTGCCTCTCTTTCCCCCAAGCCAGTTTTTCAGTGTGGGCCCATCCGGAGACAGACGCCCAGTTTTGGGAGACAGCCCAGTTTTGGGGAGACAGCCCAGTTTTGGGGAGACAGCCCAGTAGCTGCCCCACTGTCCTACTAGTGCCACACGCAGAAGAGGGGAGGAGGGTACGACTCTGCTGCAAACTCACCGATGGTCCCTTCTACACGTGTGAGGTTCTTATGATCCTTTCCCAATGACAACGCTCTAGTCAAGGATTACACAGAAATGTATTTACTATGGCTCTTAAATGTTTATTCGAGTACTATTTCCTGTAATATAGTCTTCCATTTATATAACAGGTATACTCAACTAGAAGGCAAAAAGCACTTGAACTGAATCACAGTTTTGTTTCAAGTTTAAAGTTTCTGTATAAGTTTACAGTGTCTTTACTCATGATTTTTCACATTTAGGATTGCCAACATTTTACTCCAGCAGGGTGAAAGAGACCAAACCAGTTGTTAGAGATACTTCTAAATTGATATTCCTGTTCATTTACCTTGGTCTTACACTAAAAACCGAAAGGGAACTCTTTGTATGTGATGTAGCAGATAAGAGTGACATAGGAAGCACTTCTGCAGCAGTAATATATATATTTGTTTATTGCTCTCCCTATCTTTATAGGTTGTCATTTTATAGGCCGTATAAAACGCTATTGCAATTTATTGCTATTGCAATACTATTACTATTACACGTCATTCAAACTAGCGTGGTACGGCAGTTAAACGATTCCTTAAGTTAAAAGATGCCAGGCTTTCAAAGAAGACATTTTCTCGAATGCATTGTTTCTGGTAATGCTCGTGGCCAATCATAAATACGAGCCCTGAGTATCACGCTGAAATACGAGGTCAGGACTATCACGCTGAAAAATCAGGGCACTCCACTGGAGTTGAAGTACGCATTTCCACTTCCCTTTCTAACAAAGCTGAACAGCCTTTTGCTATAAAAACATGAATGGGGAACACCGGGAGCTGTATTCAGCGTTCCTCATTTGTCATACCTTCTGTGAAAGTACCACTTGGAGCACTGGGGCACAGAACACCCTGCAATGACAAATCACCTGGGGTTTTTGTATTCGTAGTCTTCTAAATGAATCTTTTTTTCTGTTTAAAGCAGGGAGATGAAGTTACGGTTTGGGGCAAATGAGAAAAGAAGGTGGTAACTGTGAAACACTTCTGACGCCGATGAAACGAGTAGGTGTGAGAGAGGTGGCTCAGGTCCCACTTCACTCAGAAAGAAACACTTAGAATCGCAGAATGGTTTGGGTTGGAAATGACCTTTAAAGGTTGTCTAGTCCAAACCTCCTACAATGAGCAGGGACACCTCCCACCAGCCCAGGTGGCTCCAAGCCCCGTCCAACCTGGCCTTGAACCCCTCCAGGGATGGGGCAGCCACAGCTTCTCTGGGCACCCTGGGCCAGGGGCTCACCCCCCTCACAGCACAGAATTTCTGCCTCAGATCTCATCTCAATCTCCCCTCTTCCAGTTTAGAAC
>VXBH01002952.1:571182-596226 GCA_013400035.1 Rynchops niger | reverse complement strand
CACTTGGCCTTATTAAACCTCATACCGTTGGCCTTGGCCCATGGATCCAGCCTGTCCAGGTCCCTCTGGAGAGCCTTCCTACCCTCCAGCAGATCAACCCTCCCACCTAGTTTGGTGTCATCGGCAAACTTACTGAGGGTGCACTCAATCCCCTCATCCAGATCATCGATGAAGATATTAAACAAAACCGGCCCCAAAACTGAGCCCTGAGGGACACCACTGGTGACCGGCCGCCAAGAGGATTTCACCCCATTGATCACAACTCTCTGGGCACGGCCATCCAGCCAGTTTTTAACCCAGCGAAGAGTACACTTGTCTATGCCATGATTCGCCAGCTTCTCCAGGAGAATGCTGTGGGGGACGGTGTCAAAGGCCTTCCCAAAGTCCAGACAGACAACGTCCACAGACTTCCCCGCATCCAGAAGGTGGGTCACATGGCCATAGAAAGAGATCAGGTTGGTTAAGCAGGACCTCCCTTTCCTAAGGGAGAAAAGTCAACTGAATTAATTTAAATAAAAGAAAACAAAATAACTCCCCCATACACCTCTCATAAATTAAGGCAAGGAAGTCCACAAGCTGCCTTGCTGCCACCAGTCTGTAAGCATGTAGTGAAGGAGGTTGTCAAGGAGGTCCTGTAACTTGGCAGGGCCGTGGGTGGTAAGGGCATAAATAAAAAGGGAAGAAGTCTAGCCAAAAAAATTCTCTAAGAGGTACTGGAAGAGCCAGAATAGCGGCTGTAGACAGGTGCACGTTGCCATGGTTGCCCTCTCATTATGAAAAACATGATGAGCCCATGGACCCTGTGAGCATCCGATGCCTGCCGTTGGGTTTTCCAGCTGAAGGCCCCAGCTGGACAAGGAACAAGCAGCAGGTACACACCCGCACACCAGAGTTTCGGGGCTTCTCCTGAACACGGTCTGTGAGACATGAGGGTGAAGAAACAGAGCAAGTGAGGTACAAATCTCCCAAGCCGTTTCCATGAGGTGGTTTGGGGACAAATCAGCTGGATGTCACACAAGCAGCTCCCCACAGGGGAGTCAAGCAGGCCAGCTCACAGGATAAATGATAAAAAAGAAACTTTTGGGGATGAAGGACTCCGTGGGCACTTCACTCACGGGGAGCCTTCACCTGGAAGGAAGTGGGGAGAAGAGGGTGTGGGAGAGAAGGTGTGACAGATTGCCGCTCAACATGTGCTGTGCATGAGGTTCTCAACAACACCACCACTCTCCAAGTCATCCTCGGCCACACCAGTGGGGCACACTGTGCAGGAGGGGCTGCCCAACAAGGTTGCCCATGTTGGATGCTGTTGAAAATGGCATACAGTGCTAACCAGGGATTTTGGCTGACCAGGTACAGCCATTCTTCTACTCTTGTGTGACTTGAAAACACTCAAAATAAATACTGTAAACCAACTAAACATGGAGTAAAGCAGCAATGTGCAGGCTCAAGGGAAAAATACAGATCGTCCATCTGTCATGAGAGATGAAGATTTGAAAGTTTCGTTAATTTTCTGAAACCGTTAGGTAAGATATTCAAAGAGTTTCATTACTACAAAGCGCCTTTTTATGCTGTGAATCCAGATTAGTAATGACTGCTCAGTTTAGAGTTTGCCTAATTCTTTAGGTCTGCCTGATGCAATGGAACAGCCTAATTCTTCCTTCCTTTGAAGCATGATCCTGACCTCTGAAAATCCTTCACCGCTCCTTCCCCTACTTTCTGCTCCAAGATCACGGTTCAATGTGCCTTTACTGCTTTATCAGCCCATCCACAGATATTTCGGAAAGGAAAGTACGTGGAACTCCTCTACATCTTTTCACTCCTTTCATTTGTTTTTAGAGATTTGATCACCTGCTGGCCCAGCCTGGAGAAAAAAAAAAAGCAGCAGGGTTCTCCTTAACCTTAAAGATCCTCATCGTTTTCACAGTTGATGATCAGAGAGAAACAGGCAGGTCTTCTGGGGTAAAAACACAAAAGCATTTTTTCATGCCTCCCTGTCCATGCCTTTCAGTTGTACAGGCTGCATTTACTCTTACTTGAGTGCCACGGCCTTGGAGGGAACCATAACTGCAGAGACAGCCCTGTATCAACCGATTTACTGCTCTAAGGCCGTCTGACCTCAGCCCGAGTCCAGACAGTTCATCAAACCCACCTGCCTCAGCACAGAAACAGTGAATCCCCTCCTAAACGGGTTCCAAACCATCTCGTGTCGCCACCACCACTAACGTGGCATTCCTGGCAGAGGGGCTGGGACTAGACGATCTCTAAAGTCCTTTCCAACCTGAACCATTCAATGATTCTCTGATTTTGTGTCTTGGAGTGCACCTGGGAGCACCAGGCAGGAGGAACAAACTCTAACTAGATACCACTAAGACTCCTGCAAGTGAGCAAGGAGACGCTTGGACAATTTGCTTTTGAGACTAACCTCTTGGCTTCTGCTGCCTGGCAGTTTTGATGAAACCTCCATTAAAGACCATGAAACTTTAGAAAGGAGACAGGCCAACACCCGCCATATTCAGTCACATCAGTGGAATGTTTAGTGGCTGGTAATGTTCTCCTGACGGCTGGTCCCGGTGGCCTGCACAACAGGGTTCCTGGTATTTTCAAGTGAACCAACATTTTGCCCTTCTCTAGTCAGCCAGAAAAGCCCAGCTGTAAAGACAAAATAATTGCCCGTCGCTATTTTCCTTCCTGGAAAAACCACTTCTCCATGTTTACTGAATCTACCGTGATTCAACAGTATAAACCCTGCTGATTATTCACAAGATTGTCCCATTTCCTCCAAATCACAGAATATTTCAATATTAATGATATAAAGGAAATACAATTTAAAAAAATCTTTACGGCGAAGAGATACTGAAGTCTTAACATGAGTGCCTTGACATGAATAAAAGGAAACGCAGTAAATGGTCATGTTTGTACCAGCAGCACTTTGTTACGCAAGATTTCCCGGGAAGCGGGTGGGGTGAAGAGGAAGTTGTAGGCTCTGCTTTAATTGGGAAACATCTGTCCCTGGGCAAGGGACAAACGTCAATCAGGCGCTACCTCGCGAGTTTAGTTCTTGGTTTCCTTAGGCAGCCAACTACACTGCTAATCGAGCCATAAGTAGCCATTCTGTAACAATCGTCTACATCAGATGATGTAGTCTCCATCCAGTCTCCATCAAGAGCCTTGGTCGTAGAACATTTACAGGCAACCTGTTTCTGCCAAGCGTATCTGCGGCCACTTACAAATACATATAAATGGAATGACTGAAGTCACGTAATTTTCCTTTTCTGCATCATTTCTAAGAAGAAATAGCAGGAGTGGTAATAACAAGTAATAACGAGCGAGCAAACAAGCAGAGATTTTCTCCCCAGCGGTACACCAAGTAATGAACGATCCTTTCAGAGGTACAAAATACAAGCGCTTTCTTTGACTTCCAGTGAAACGTGCTTTCGTGGTATCTCCTAGTCTCCGACTCACAGCAGCCACAAAGCATAGTTTGCAATACTTAGCAGTTGTTAGTCAAGAAGAATGACAGGTCAAGACTGCAGTGAATTCTCAGAAGTCCAAATGCAACGTTTCCAAAGAAAATAGGTTTGTGGGTTGTTTGTTTTTTTTTTTTAAACCATCTCAAAATGACATTCGAGACTTGTGACCAATAATACTCTTGCTTTATTTCTCTTCAGGAACAAACAAAACCAAAGCTGTTCAAGCAAGTTTTTCCTTACAGTTTTCTTCACTTCTCCAGCTTTCCTCATGTTTTAGACTCTTCACAGTTTTTTTCTTGAATCCATGTAAGTTTCTTTAAGGTGCACATAGCACAAAGTGAGACCACCTGCGCGGACAGTTGCTGGAGCTCAACTTTGTTTGAGTACTTTGAAGTGCAGCTAAGGGTGAATCCCAGCCCACAGATCACAGCCTTGGTGCTTAGGAGATCCATGACCAGGAGAGCAAGTTCCCAGCAGTGTCCCTTCGGGCTCGCCCTGGGTCACAGAGGACCCAGAGAAGGGGCCATGTGCACGCCGCCCTCACACTGCTCCCTCAGCGAGAATCCCATAGCACTGGGATTCCCGTCAGCAGAGCAGGAACACGGATCCCACCATCTTTGGACAGTACACCTCAAACAACAACCACCAGCTTTTCTTCACAGAATGGCAGGGTGTGGAAGGGACCAAAGCATGGTCACACAGAGCAGGTGGCACAGGAACACGTCCAGGCGGGTTTGGTATAACTCCAGAGATGGAGACTCCCCCACCTCTCTGGGCAGCCTGGGCCAGGGCTCTGCCGCCCTCACAGCAAAGAAGTTTCTCCTCATGTTGAGATGGAATTTCCTTCTGAAGAATTTCCTTCTTCACCACTGAGAAGAGTCTGGCTCCATCCTCTTGACACCCACCCTTTAGATACTGATGAGCGTTGATGAGATCCCCTCTCAGCCTGCTCTTCTCCAGATGAACAGCCCCAGAGCTCTCAGCCTTTCCTCAGCACAGAGATGCTCCAGTCCCTTGATCATCTTTGCAGCCCTCCGTTGGACTCTCTCCAGTAGTTCCTAGTCCTTCTTGACCCGGAGAGCCCAGAACTGGACACAGCACTCCAGAATGTGGCCTCACCAGGGCAGAGCAGAGGGGGAGGATGACCTCCCTCAACCTGCTGGCCGTGCTCTTTTTAATGCCCCCCAGGAAAACACTGGCCTTCTTGGCCACAAGGGCACATTGTGGCCTCGTGGACAATTGGCCTGGTCTTCTCGTGATTTTGTATAAGGATCCCATACTCGCAGGGCAATAAGCATTAGCCACGTATTTGGAAAAGGGTAAACAGCTCGTACTTGAATCACATTTTCACTTACGTTTCATTGTCTACACAAACATGAGTAAGCAGACCGCAGCTAAGGTGGGCAGCTTCACTTGGCCACTTTTTCTCTTAGCTCTACATATTGTGGCTGATAGAGCAAGTACGTTCTGCACAGCTGGAGCAATCCAGCACAAACACCTTTGGTCTGCTGAATTCTGCCGTCAAAGAAAGTAGAAGCCAGCTGGAGTAGTTTTGCTTCTTCTGAATGATCTTTAGGAGGATATCTACTGACAATCTTTATACGTCCTGGAAATTTTCACACATGCATGTGGGGAGTTGGGAGGTTGCTACAGATCTCCTTTGGGAAAAAAATGAGGAAATAGCCAAATACTACGGCTGTTCTCAGAAGAAATCGCTTCTGCTGAACTCCTCTCTTCTGCCAGTAGAGCACAACTCGTGGGTAAGAAAAGTCAAAGAATTAAACCATCTTACGGTGTAAAGGATTTTGCTCTAGATGACACCCGATTCCTTAAAATTCTTATTTCACAATGCTGCCACAAGCAGGTAAGAGTAGTATGGGGGATTCCACACCTGGAATACCAGAGAGAAACACACATGTCCTCTGCTCCCCAGCAGCCCCCTGGTGCCCTGCAAGAATTGTCCCCTTCTTTGCCAATATTTCGTCTTTTCCAGGATAAAAATTCCTGCTCTCTGCAGTGAGGAACAGGACGCAAAACACCCCCAAGGGGGTTCAAGCTGCATCCTCCTCAAGGTCAGGCTGTTTGAAAATTGTCACCGAGTAGATGAAGCCATTACGTGAACAGCAGGGAGCACTGCAGGGTTCCGGGTGGGATCGGGGTGAGATCAGTGTCAGATAAATAATGTCATTAACTTCCCCAAGCAATGAGTTTTCATTGAAGTCAACCACAATCCGGATCCCAATAATTCCCTGCAGAAGATGTATTGCATCTCGGATGATAACATTTTCACCCTAAACAGAATTCACCCGAACTCAGCAAAGACTACAGTACAGCCAAAATATACCATATTCTCCACCTCCCCCAAAGAACATCACTCCTCTTGCTTACTTTGCTGAAGAGGAGCATCTTACCAGAACATTCACTGGCAGTTGCAGTCTCTAAATATTCGCAAGGGGTTATAGCCATCTTAGACACGTCAGGAAACGTCAAAAGAAAAAGCAAATTACTAAAGAGCTCGAGGGATTGATTTACAACGATTACAACGATGGAGCAGAAGAGTAAAAGACTTACAGTTTAGCTATTTCCTAACTAAAATCCGAAATGCAACAAAAGAGGGGGAAAAAATCCCGTAACACATAAACATTAAGTCATCAGAAAAAACTGCTGGTGACAGATAAACACAAACAAAGGAAAACAAGTTGACAAATTCATATACAATAGGAATTCAAACAAACAATCCCTCACGGTCCCCCCAAGCCATCCATGTTTTACATTAAAATTCCGGTGCAATTTATGCAGCCATTAGTGCCTTTGGAGAAGATACACATATACGTGGAGGGGAACTCGGCGTTACGTGTCACTCTGGTTAGGAGCAAGGTGTAATTGGGGGAGGCAGGGGGGAAGGTCTTGAATGTTTATAACAGCTAATGAAAACAATCATCATACCTATCCTACTCACTAGGCAAAATTCAACACCTTGCCAAACATAAAACTCTTGAGAAACAACTTAGACTTTGAAAGAGCTCACATCTTTCAAGTAACAGTCTTGCTTGGAATGTCTTATAACTCATTCTACAAACAGCTGTAGCACATTTTTTTGCATTTAACCAGGATATTAAACTTGACAGGATACCGGGCGGACTTGGGTTGGATCCCCTTTGTTCCAAGCATTTTGTCTTCCTGAATCACTGACCACACTCAAGGGAGCGGCAGCTGAACACGAGGTTCCCAGACAGTCGTCCCACCCTGGACGCGGGGTGTCAATGGGAGAGGATTGTTACCACCACTCTCACCTCCAACAGCCTGAAAAGCAAGTCCCGCTTTGTTTTTTTACTAAAATAAGCAGACGCACGCCCTTGAAGAACCTGCAAGAGTTGGAACTGACACTGGACCCAAGTCAGCGTAAAAGTAATGTATTTGAGGGGAGGTTTCTGTAAGCCTCCGCACGCCGCCATGGGTTAAAGTGGTCCCCAAAGCTTCTGGACACCCTTCAGAAGTGTGGTTATTTGCCAGCAGCAGTCCCCTGAAATCCCTCACCCAAGGGCGCCTACACAGGACACCCAGGGATGCACATACCTATGCCACCAGCCACGAGCTCTCGGGGCTTAGGATTGCACTCCACTGGCGCGAAAGGATTAATCATTATGTTTGCAGAAGCGTTGCTCAGTCGTCCTAAGAGACCCTTGTCCATCGCCTTGTCTCTGATACAAACCGTCCTTCTAAAAAAAGAGAGGATCTTTGTGTCTGGGGGGGGGGGGAAGAAAAGAAAAAAGAGAAAGAGCGGCGACGCGCACGTGAAAAGGAAAGTTGCAGCAGACAAAACAGCCAGAGCAGAGAAAAATAACATCCTCCCTGCCCGCTCAGCGTAGCGCCGGTGGAGTACTGGGAGTGAGGTTTTGGTGCTGGTTTTCGGAGGGGAAAACCCAGGCCCGTCTGTCAGCGGGGCAGGGAGCGTCCCGCCGCACGCGCCCTGAACCCAGAGCTGGCCAGAAAACGCCTGGGTTTGAGGTTACGCCGCCGAGATACAGCCACAGGAGGAAACCCCAGAAATTAACACGCTGCTTTTCCTCCCCCCTCCCACACCAACAGAGTCTGAACTCTATTAGCCATCAACTAGCAGCATTTTATGATTAAGTCAGTTTTAAAATAATAATAATAATAATAATAAATAATAATAAAAAGGTGCTTCTCAGCTGAGGTAGCATCCAAGATAAATGGAGCTCAAGCAAGCGTGTCTATTTTCATCGCAAAAAGCAAATTACGGAATCAGAGCTGTCCTGCCCTTAACTGCTGCTTGTCTAAAGAGGCCCCGACGCCGCAGCCAGGGATGCTCTTTAGAAGAGGCAAATACATTTGCATTTCTTATTGCCATTCCAGTACAAAACTAGGAATCACAGAATGGTTTGGGTTGGAAGCCTTGCAGAAATACAGTTTTAAACCTCCTAAACCCACGCGGGACAAGTGACCAGTAGTGCTTTTATAGAGTCAATCACAGAATCCAAAAATGGTGGGGGTTGGCAGGGCCCTCTGGAGATCACCCAGTCCCACCCCTGCCAGAGCAGGGTCACCCACAGCAGGTGGCACAGGAACGCCTCCAGGCGGGGTTGNCGGGGCAGGGAGCGTCCCGCCGCACGCGCCCTGAACCCAGAGCTGGCCAGAAAACGCCTGGGTTTGAGGTTACGCCGCCGAGATACAGCCACAGGAGGAAACCCCAGAAATTAACACGCTGCTTTTCCTCCCCCCTCCCACACCAACAGAGTCTGAACTCTATTAGCCATCAACTAGCAGCATTTTATGATTAAGTCAGTTTTAAAATAATAGTAATAATAATAATAAATAATAATAAAAAGGTGCTTCTCAGCTGAGGTAGCATCCAAGATAAATGGAGCTCAAGCAAGCGTGTCTATTTTCATCGCAAAAAGCAAATTACGGAATCAGAGCTGTCCTGCCCTTAACTGCTGCTTGTCTAAAGAGGCCCCGACGCCGCTGCCAGGGATGCTCTTTAGAAGAGGCAAATACATTTGCATTTCTTATTGCCATTCCAGTACAAAACTAGGAATCACAGAATGGTTTGGGTTGGAAGCCTTGCAGAAATACAGTTTTAAACCTCCTAAACCCACGCGGGACAAGTGACCAGTAGTGCTTTTATAGAGTCAATCACAGAATCCAAAAATGGTGGGGGTTGGCAGGGCCCTCTGGAGATCACCCAGTCCCACCCCTGCCAGAGCAGGGTCACCCACAGCAGGTGGCACAGGAACGCCTCCAGGCGGGGTTGGGATGTCTCCAGAGACGGAGACTCCCCCACCTCTCTGGGCAGCCTGTGCCAGGGCTCTGCCACCCTCACAGCAAAGAAGTTCCTCCTCGTGTTGAGATAGAACTTCCCATGGTCAAGTTTGTGCCCGTTGCCTCTTGTCCCGTCACTGGGCACCACTGAGAGGAGCCTGGCCCCATCCTCCTGACACCCCCCCTTTAGGGATTTAAAAGCCACACAGCAGAAGGAAGGTGCAGCCACGGCAAACCCTCCCAGCGGAGCGGCTGCTTCCCGGTCAGCGTTACCACAATAACCTGCTCCTGCTATTGCCACCCTAGCGCTATCCATCCAGACCAGGCACATGCTACTGTCACGCCTTTATTTTAATAACCTAAGAAGTTTAATCCGTGCCTAGAATGCCTCTCCAATTCATTTCAGAACTTTCAGCAAAGAAACAATAAAGAATTATTTTATTTATTTCTTCTACTTTGACCTCTTGGGTAGAGAGCGTACACTCACTGCATGGTCCCAATTCAAAACTACGTAAAGAACAAAAGACTAAATGCATTATAAGAGTTATTAAAATATTCATGGACGGTACAAGGAGCCGAGGTTCGGAGTCACGGCTGCTGCCCAACTGCTCGCCCTCTCCTTGCTGAGCTGCTCCGAGCATCCCCGCTCCCACCCAAGCGGCGGGAGCTCCGGGGGCAGGATGGCCGATTCCCCGCTCCCACCTTCGGCGGGGAGAGAACCGAAATTCCCGGTTGCCTTCCCCAGACGGGGAGAGGGAGCCCGGCACGGCTGCCGGGGGGGTCACCTCATCGGGGGAACCTCCTGTGCTGCAGGAAACCCCAAAGCAGTGACGTAGGGCAGGATTCATTCCCTCCCCGCCGAGCAGCCGGTTCAGCTGCATTAATCTGGGCCCTGTAAACTCGTTAAATAATGAACTTTACCCCTAGGCTGGAAAAAAAAAAAAAGAGGGGGGAGGCAGTTGCACAAGCTTATCAGTGCCTGCTTGCTGCGGAACATGCCCTTGCAGGAGCGGTGCGTGAAGAACCACTACTATTTATATCTGCAGCGCTTCCAGGTGGCCGCGGATCTCCTGGGCAAGGTTACTCACCTGCACTACATCACAACACCCGCACTTTCTGCCCCGCTCCTCCCCAGCTTCATCCGCGCTTTTAAAAATGTTTCTTAAAACAGGAGTAAAGAAAAATAAAAACATTGCCCAACGAGCTGACCCCAAAGGCCCTACGACCTGCACTTTGGCATCAGTTTGATAGGCAGGGGGGGGATGGCAAGTGAAAAACGGAGGAAGCGTAACGTCTATGAACACACGCTCAAGTGCTCACGCGTTTGTCAGTGAAGTTAAGAAAGTTCCAGCAGACGACTTTTTTTCACTGACAGTATAATCATATTTTCCTTGAAACAATTACTTATGGTTTACTTATTTAATCCTTTCATAATTACTTCAGACGTTCGTCTCCGCATTCTCTCATCCACAGAATACTCACTCACTCCAACGGTTCCAGCAAAAGCAAGAAACTGACAACTAAAGGCTTCCAACGTGACTAAGTCCTCTTGGATCCCGAGTCATCCTCTCTCTCCCCCCCCCACTACTCACCAGCAGGACATTATTCTGTTAACGTAATCACTTAACTCACGCTGTCCCACTCGCTCCCCGCTCTCTTGACCCCTCTTCCTTTGGTTTGCTGACAGTTCCCCTTTTTCCAGGGAGCACTTGCACTTCCACGCGGCGCAGGGGCAGCTCCCCGAGACTCGGAGGTTCCCTCGAGGAGCGGAGTGACCATCCCCAACACGTGCACGGGGACACATGGCGTCACTCCGGACAACATCCTCACTACCAGCTCTTCTGCCTCGGCAGCTGGAGCGTACAAAGCGCACTCCCTTCGGATTCTTTCCACCTCTCCAGCATTCTGAGGCTCAAACCCCAGTTTCGCCCAATAAATAACCGACTTACAGTCATGGGCTGGAAAAGAGTTGAGGTATTTTTACCCTTCACTAAATTTTGCTGCTTTTTTTTTTTTTTTTTAAATAAATAGTCTAAGTGATAAGAGTGACCAGATGAACTGATTCTGCTTCCCTATTTTTAAATAATTACTTTTGAAAAATATTTGATAAAACATTTAAACAGTGTGATCGCCGATAGCATACCAGCATTCAGAACTTTGCAACATAAGCATTCGTCTGTAATCGCAATATTTGAAAAGAGACTACAGTATAGGCGGTATTTGAAGAGAGACTCCAATATAAGTCAGTCACCTTTTCCGTGCAGCATATTCTTTGAAAAGCACGAGTTCTGTGAACAACAGATGCTGGACAAGAATTTGAATACCTGAAGTAAGTATGGCTAGCATACACTACCAAAACTCGACTTCCAACACAGTTACAGTAAAATCTCACAAATTTCTCATCAGTAAACCAAACAGCGTAGGAAAAGATACAATAATCAGAATAACACCTTAACTTTTAAGCCAGACACTTCACTCCCCGCCCCTTACTGAAACGAACAATCAACGAGCTGGGTCAGGATTGCGATCAGTAAGTATGTGAGAAACCCTCAAAACAAGGAGAGGAGGGGAAGAGCTGTCAGAAACTCATCAAGGGTCTTCCTAATATCGCCACACGCTTGTACAACCAGACACTCCACATCCTTTCTGGGCACCAGCAGAGCGGGAACGGCAACACCACGAGTACCCAAGGTACTTGAGTTCTACGGTACGAAACTTCCCATGCAACCAAAAATTAACTCTAAATTGTGAGCATTTGTGAGAGGATTGGGGGAATTTAAGCCCAGCCTTCACCCTGCAGCAGGGCAGAAGGGGAGTTTTCCGCCCCCAGCGACACCGCACGGCTCCCGGGACATCCCAGCACCCGGCCAGTCTCGGGGTGTGCTGTCACCGCGCCCCCCCGCGCCGCCCCTGCCCGGAGCCCTGCCCGCCGCCGCTCCCGGAGGGGGGCTGCCGGAGCTGCCCCCACCCCGCCTCCAGCGACCGAAGGGTCGCTGCCCCCTCCCGGCTCCGCTGCAACCGGCGGCGCCGCGAGCGGGACCGGGATGGGGACCGGGAGCGGGATGTGGACCCGAACTGGGAGCGGGGCCACGGATCCGGACCGGGGACCGGGAGGGGAACCCGAACCGGGAACGGCTCCACGGACCCGGACGAGGATGAAGACCCGGATCCGGACCCAGAGCGGGATGGGGACCCGGACCTGGAGCGGGATGGGGACCTGGACCCGGAGCCGGACCGGGGACGGGAGCGGGATGGGGACCGGGGCGAGAGACCCGGACGGGGAACCGGGACCTGGAGCCAAGACAGGCACCGGGATAGGGACCGGGACCACGGACCCGAACCGGGAGCCCGGACCAGGTGCCGGGACGGGCACCGGGATGGGGACCGGGAGCGCTCCCCGCCGGGCAGCCCCCGCAGGGCGGCAGGAGCGGAGCGAGGGGCATCGGCGGCGGGGAGCTGGGTCTTACCTTCGCCTCCCCCGCGTCGGGCTCCTCCTCGTAGTAGCCCTGGCCGGACTGATCGGCGGCGGCGGCCGGGGGCTGCCGGGGTCCCAGCAGCACGGCGCCGGCAGCCAGGCAGCAACCCAGGGAGAGCAGCTCCAGCAAGTGCATCCTGCAAAGATGGCAGGGCGGAGNGGGATGGAGAAGATGCGGCGTCGGCTCCCAGGCGCCTGCAGGGGAGTTCCCAACTTTGCGAATTCTCACCCAAAGTTATCCGGAGTTTGCCAGGTAAAAAAACCCACCAGGAAACCGGACATCCGAGGCTGCGCTCACCCGGGAGCAGGGGAGGTGGGAAGCGCCGGGAGGAGGANGGAGGAGGAGGAGGAGGAGGGAGGGGAAGGACAAGGAGGGAGAGAGGGCGAGCGAGCGGCCGCTGCCAGCCGGGGAGCTCCCTTCGCCCTCCCGGGGGGGCCGGGACGAGGGGCTCGGCTCCGCGCCTCCCTCCGCGGAGCTCTGCCCGCCCGCGGAGCTCCCGCCCGCTCCCCGCGGAGCTCCCGCTGCCTCCGGCGCCTGTCAGCGGGTGCGCGGCGGGGGCCGCGCATGGCGAAAGCGCCCTCTGCCTGCGCGGACGGAGGGGCGGCCTTCCTCCTCCTCTCCTCCTCCTCCTTGTTGTTCTCCGCCTCCGCCTCCTCCTCCTCCTCCTCCCGGCGGCGCCCTGGGGAGCGGATGGCCCCGCACCCCGAAATAGACCAGCACAGGCACGGCGTTCCAGTTACACTGCAATTAAAAGTTACCAAATAAACCAAAAGGCAACAAAACAAACACACAGAAAAATCAAACGGTAAACCCAAACCAGATTGCACGCGGCTAACCAAGTGACAACGCTACCGCCTGCTCCAAATCCCAGCTGGGCAAAAAGTTGTATTCCCTGTACTATTATTTCTGCTTGATGTGAACGGCGCTACTGACCGCTGTTTAAGTAGTTAGAAAGCTTTCCAAGTTGTTCTGCATCACTTTTCTATGTCTTTCGGTAACAAGATTGCATGGGAACGAAGCGTGGGGGCAGACCCCCGACTGCCGCGGCTGGATGCTGACAGTCTGCTCCCTGCCCAGGGCAGGGGGTTGGAACTGGATGGTCTTTAAGGTCCGTTCCCACCCAAACCATCCTATGATTCTATGTTACACCGCTTTTATTCTTCAGGAATCTCACCCAGGGAACAACATTTAGGGCATAAATAATTGAAGGTAAAGATGCCCCCAGCAGGCCTTTAGATACCTCCTCTTCCCTTTGATTTATTTCTTATCGAGATGGTATTTCAGCTTGCTGATGGTATTTCAGCTTGCCGTCCTTTGCAACCTTTAGAATGAGATCTAAATTTAAATAGAGCTACAGTTTAAAAGTTTTTACAGTTTTTAGAAAGTTATTAAAGCACTAACAATTTTTTTAACGTCTCCACAACACAGTAAAGCAATGAAGGAAAGTCAGTGGCAGAAGTTAAGCAGAACAGCTATGAAGATATAAAATAATGTACATAAATTAAGAAGCCTATTGTTCTTCAGTGGACCCTTACAGCGCTGTGGATCAAAGCATAGGATTAAAGCCTAAAGGGAGCATAGTCCAAGATGCAAACCCCGTCTAAATAGAAACACAGCATTACTGGCGTGAGTTTAAACGTGTTGCAATCTCTCAGAAACATCACAGACTGGCGTAGAAAACAAGTTCATTTGCAGCAGGTTAATAAAACCTGCCTGACAAATCATGCACAGTTAACATTATTTCAATAACCGAGTGCCACGCAAGGAGCGCCTCCCCGTAACTAACTCACGGAACGGGATGGAACGTACCGCTCCCGCTGTGCCGTCATAATATCAGCTGGCTTCATTATTTGTTTCCCCAGTTCCCCAGAACTCTCATTCTGTCCTTTCCCCACCTCCCCCCGCCCCCAAGCCCCAATTCATAGAACATCCATCACGGGATCAAAGGCTTTTATGCAAGAGAGCATTTCCACCAACTGCTCTGTATAGCAAGTTGGAAGTGTCATAACTGAAAGCTAGTAATCACAGTCACAGGGCCCCCGGTCATAACCTAATCACAAGAGGTTTGAAACAGAGCAGTTGAAATCTATGATATTTTATCTCTTCTGTTTACAAACAAATAAATATTCCATTGAGTCTGGGTTACTTTAAGATTTTCTTCAATTCAGGCTGTAGTTCTTTCCATCCCATAAAAGATTGCTAACTTAAAGGTTTGCCGATTTAAAAATCTGCTCTCCTTTCCCCACCACCTAATGATCAATATTCCTCCTCCTATCTTCAGATTAAGCAGAAATCGGCCTACAAGACAATTAATTTAAAGTTCTAAGTACACTGGCAGTGAGCTGACCGTATAAACACAAACGACTAAAGAGCCATCCCCAGTAGCGTAGAGGTACAGGACTAGGTCTTGCCCCGTTGTGTTCCAGCGCCAACGGTAGCTCCTGCTGACAACCAAAGGGAAGTTTTGATGTCAGCCGTAAGACTCCTTCACACAAATTCTCTTGATGTTGTTTTAAAATTGCATTTAAAAAAAAATCCAGACGCCATTGTGCTGTTCAAGTTGGCGTAACGTACGTCTGTCGAGCACGTTGCTCTCCCGTGTCTAGCCAAACCTGCTGCATGCAGCCCCGCCACATTCCGCTTCTGGGACGGGGATGTGTTTCAATACCTGGTTCCCATCTGCATTCGCCAGCAGCAGGGAAAGTCAGAGGAACCGCTATCAGAGACATGAGCTGAGACTGGGGAATAGAAAAGTGTCAGCTGGAGCCACAGAAATCATCAGCACACTACTGTGATTTCATAGAATCATAGCAATTTCATAGAATCATTTGGTCTGTTTGCCTGTTGTAGAGTTCAATGCTAATGTTAAATGTTTTCTTTCCACAGAATGTCATTTCCATTCTCCTTATATTTAAATTCTTGTCTTTGATTCAGACCAATCCCCTTTGCGTTCTCCTCTTAAATAGACCTATAGAGGCCTGCCCAAGAGGTAAAATGACGGGTAGCATGGTTTGCTTTTGTTTCAACACCTGTAGCGAGCTTCAGTGGAATTTATATTTAATGTATATCTCAAAGGTAGGCAACGTTGTTCCCCGAGTGCAGCAACTCAAAAGACGGTGGAAGTGCCATTCTGGAGTCATTCCAAAAGACGGCGGCGCTGTAGTAACCTTCAGTCCTTAGTTCCTCTACAGGACAGGACAGGACACCCCCATATTTCCCCTAGTGCTTAAAAGCGTGGGGAAAAAACCAACTGGGTATTGATCAGTGTCTTAAAAATCTAAATCCTATGTAAATACTGTAAATGAGCCTGATATGTATAGGGGAAAAAAAGAGAGAAGAGAAGAAAAGGCATTTCGGGATCGGTGCCAAACTGCTCGAACAGCTGCTCACTAATGCGTTTTCTGCCAGTTGGATCTTTCGTTCCCAAGTTTTATTACACATTTCTTATCATATTGCTTATCCGCTTTGAGTAACCAGTGCTACAGAAGAGAAGACTCAGCTACTGAAAAAGGATGGAGCAGCGGATTTCAGCCTGTAGTCCACTTCTCTCCTCAAACCCTCTTCGGTATATAAAACAGATATAATTTACTGGAAACATTTAGGAGTACTGCAGTTTTACAGCTTGTGTGCATGACGGCCTTCCTCATTCCTCTCAAGGAGGGTTAAAAACATATCTTTTTTTGTACAGGCCCTCGTTTAGTATTTTCTTACGTGATCCGAGAAAAGGGTCTAAGCGCGGCGGCTTGAAGATCATCAAAAGCAACTGAAATCTTTTCCTTGACTTTGATGCGGCATCCTCGCTGTAAAATTTAACCCGTGGGAAACTGCTCTGCACCAAACCTCCGGCGAGGGATCATGAAACGCAGCTGTATCCATTCAGTTTTGTCTTAAAATATTGCCAGGATGGGTAACTTCAATTCAAAGAGAAAAGACATCAACGCCGCAAAATCATTTTCTGCGACGCCTGACGCAGCAACCTGCACTTTTTTATTATCTAGGAATTTCTCTCTCATTTGGTATAAAAGTTGGTCCCTCTTGAAAATTAATTAACAAGACAAGAATCCTTAGGCTTCGGCCCTTTGACACTGATTTTCAGGGATTACAGGATTGTTGGGATTCCTTTGTTCTCAGGGATTCTCTTTCTAAACCGTTGCGATCTCGGCTATTGGCATCTAACGTTGGAGTTTCTCGATGCTACAGACTGGGCGAGTGCGACAGCGTCAGCCCCTTGGAAGCCTTGCTGTAATAAGGGGTTAGGACAGTGCAAAAACGGACAGCACAAGGCGGCATCTCCAGAAGAGGGTTGGAATTCCCCAAAGCAAATTACATCTCTCCAAAGCTGCCCTACATTTAGAAGGGAGAAAGCCCTAGCACACATTTAATTCAGCTGTCTTTCTCTTTACCGTAGTTTTTCTTCCCTCTTGATGCAAGGATCCCTCCTGATCCCTCTTGTGATGCAAGGTCTCACACGTGAGCAGGTGCGCAGAGAACCGTGGTTTAACACCCTGTAAACTCATTAATCTCCCCGCGCAGTGACGATGTTCTTTCTTATAACCTCTGACTATAAACAACAAAATGACCGATCGTAAATTTATGCCGCCTCTTACCCGAAATCTAAACGGTGTACAGCTGCAGCCCTGTCACTATATAAACAAAATCAACAAAACATATTAGGATTTAACAGCATAGGACCACTACACATGCAAACTCTTATCATGTTACGTACCTTCAGAATCTCTTTTCCCCCGATTATACTTAGAAAATTTAGGAACGTATCAGAACAAAACATTCCTAAGCCAATTCAAAAGACACTTCTATATAATTGCTAGAACAATGCCAGAAATAATTATTTCTAGAGAGATGCGGTTTCCACTAACTTTGTTCCTGCACCTCTTCTCCACTCATATATATTCTGCTGCATTCCCCCCCCCCCCCCCCCTTTTCTTCAGTGCTTCAAACCTTCTATTTAGTATTTTGGCTGCTATGGAAATTAAGAATATGCTAAACCCTTCAAATGCAAATAGCTAAAGAATCAAAACTTCAACAAATTGTCAAACAGTATTGAGACAAATTCATTCCCAGTCCTAGAATAGCATAATGTAATATTACTGATTATGCTCCTCCTTTTTCCTTATTATTTAACAGGTTTTCTTTACCAAAGTAAATTCTACTCCTGCTCTTTTTATAAGAAGCTTTTACATGTTTGAATGCTTACCCTTCCTTGCTTAGTCATCTTGTTTTAAGCTAAATAAGATCAGTTTTTCCAACATTTCTGTAGAAATCTTTATTTTCTAATGTTCTGCTTATCCATATAACCGCCGCTTGAATACTCTTCAGTCAATCCAGGGGTTCTTTGAAAGATGATGCCCACCACTGGGAAGGGTACTGCAAACCTACCTGGGTTGAGCAGAACAGAACACCCCAACCCATTCCCCTGCAGGTACGTTCCCAGATGGCATTTGCCTATCAGGCGGTTGTGTTCAGCTTGTAATCCATTGGAACTCTTGGATATTTTGCGAGAATTATCTATTCCCTTTCCTGCAGTCCTAGGTCTGACTTTTCCAACCTAAGCGAAGTGCTGACATTTCCCAACAGCATGGTGTCCGCTATCTCCTATGTTTCACCAGTCACCTCTTTACTTTATCAAAATCATTTCCAATTTTAAGCCTGTCAGTGCTGCCCTTGCTAGCTAGATCTCATCTATAAATGTACCAAAGGGAAGGTGTATTCCACCCACGCTGCCCTTGATTCCTTGTGGTCAGCAGAAGCATCGTTAGTGACCTATCGCAAGGGTTGGCTGAAGGTTGAAACTCCCCTCCCGAGGTTCAGGACAGCAGGGTGTGCTTCAGCCCGTCTGATGGATTCAGAAACCAAAAATGCCAAAATGGGGGGGACATTCCAGAGCGGTGGGGGAGTCTCCGTCTCTGGAGACATCCCAAACCCGCCTGGAGGCGTTCCTGTGCCACCTGCTGTGGGTGACCCTGCTCTGGCAGGGGTGGGACTGGGTGATCTCCAGAGGGCCCTGCCAACCCCTGCCACTCTGTGATTCTGTGATTCAGATCTGAGACTCTTGCTTAGGCCCATCTTCATTTTTTGCACAGTTCAAAATAGTTGGAGATTAATTTTAAAATGATGGAAGAGAAGTTTGTGGTTCGGGTTGGGGTTTGGGTTGGGTTTCTTATTTTGTTGGGTTTTTTATTTCCTTGATACACAAAGTAGTAAACTTCTGGAATTTGTTACGAGAAGTTGGAGGCAGACAACTGTGAGGATTAAAAATGGACCTGAAAAATTNGTACAACGATGCGTACTTAACTCAGTGAGTGCAGATGCTGGAAAAGCCTGGAGGAAATGGACTGCAGCAGCAGACAGTCTTGTGTGCTCTCCGTAAATAGCATCTTCAATTGCGACTCTCGGAGACACAAAACTAGAGAGACAGTCTAGACGGATGGTTTGTCTGAGCCAATAGGATGTTTCTTATATTTTGAGGGAAACTGAATCAATTTCTCATTGATTCAGGTCCAAACCACAAAGTAAATTCGTTCTTGTCTTTTAGTCTCATGTTCAGACCACGTACACTTAGTCATAACAAAAATACTTATTTTTACACATCACTATTGCACCAGAAGTCAGTCCACCAGATAGGGTTGGAAGGAAGTACACAGCGTGTAATATTCTTTATAATCGACAATGAAATGAATAAAGAGTGCTATTGCCATCACCACCGAAACTAGATTTCGTCACTCCGTCTTAAAAAGACAAAACCTAAACCCAAACCCATGTATCTGCTTTTTGGATACATATCACAGTAGAACAGTAAAGCAGCAGATTTTTTATTTTATGTATTAATTTATTTTTTAAAACAAATGATAAGACAAAGCAAAACAAGAAACCTACATACCAGTTTTCGGTCAGGAAGTTACCATTACAAATAGTTTGAATTGGCACCATGCTTAACTTGGTTACTAAGCAGGTTTTGTTCTCTGCTAAACAATTACTTACTAAAAAACGTAACATGTTCCCTTCAAAAAATTATGTGTTTTGTGCTGAATCAAGAGTGTTATTGTTGCTATCAGACCTAAGAATACATCCTGGGCACAAAACCAGAAGGATGCGGAGCCACCATCTGTAAGAATTCCAAATTCAATCCCTGACCTTTTCATTTACTCAGAAGCCGCTAAAAAAAAAAAAAAAAAAAGAAAAAAAGGCAATGACAAAGAATTAAGGAACAAAGGTGCATTGATATGCAGATTGCATCAGAGGCCACAAGCAATTCCTTCCTTCACCGTCCGGCCAGGAAATATCATTTTCCGAAGCACTCAAGGCTGGGTGGCACAGACCCTACTTCCCTGTGGTATAGTGACGGCCCTGCTAATGTCCCCCCTTATCATTAATGAATTTATGTAGTAAGAGGCATTCTGAGACCAGTTCTTGACTGTTTCTTCCTTTCAGCCCAACCGGTTAACCTCTCCTTTGGCCAGTCTCTTGACTTTCAGCATTTCGGGCCAGGCGGCTGACGCACGTAACGTGGGACCAGAGCATCGCTGGGCAAAGCAGCCTCCATTGACCACATCATCGTCCTTCTGCTTGCTTATCTCTTTGTAACTTCGACTTAAGCAGCTATTACCGATCCAAAAAGCGGGCAGCTTTCTATTTTTCAAATGCCGATCCCATCACAAACCTACAGCTGTACTCCACAGGGACACTTCATCTAATCTGTCCCAGCGTAAAACTCCTCAGTGCAAAGGGTAGAGCAACAGACCACTTTCAGCAGCAGGTTCCAGCTGTGGAACTCAACCTAATCTTCTCTATTGATAATGAATATAAGCCTGAGTGTATTCAAAACTAAAACCAACCCCAGCTTCTTAGTCAGACTCCCTGCGGCGATGGCAACTTCCCAGGGTAACCGGCTGATCTGGATAGAGGAGGAGGAGGTAGAGAGACACGCATATACAATTTAAAAAAGCTAAAATCTGCAGATATGTTATCAAAAAAAAAAAAAAAAAAGACAGGTTCCAAAATGTGGATTATTACATTCAGATAATTTTCAGAGATGCACAGAAGTCACCTTTGCTGACCCTTTTCAGCTTTAAAAATCCGAGTGGTGAAACAGCCAGCTTTGTCATCGCCTTTTTTTGGAGCCAGATTTTGGGTTTCCTCCCTAGTAGCCCCAGCAGGTTAGTCATAATTGTGTGCTAGTCCCTTTCACAGAATCACAGAATGGTAGGAGTTGGTGGATCAGCTGAATCTGGAGATCACCCAGTCCCACCCCTGCCAGAGCAGGGTCACCCACAGCAGGTGGCACAGGAACGCCTCCAGGCGGGGTTGGGATGTCTCCAGAGACGGAGACTCCCCCACCTCTCTGGGCAGCCTGTGCCAGGGCTCTGCCACCCTCACAGCAAAGAAGTTCCTCCTCATGTTGAGACACACTTTCTGCTCATGGATTACCCCTAGTAAGTCTCCAGTCTCTTATAATGAAAATGGGCGTTTACTGGTGGATCTTTGGAGTTCTGGTATTCCAGGTGGTAAAATTGCATAAAATATAAAATAGTCCCAAAGGGATATTTGTTTCCACACAGGTCTGAAAGGAGCGTTATGTTCACCCAACAGGCTGAAGTTTATAGTCCACAGTTTTGCACTGAAGTCACCAAAGTGGCCAGAGGGAATTAGGAGCAATTATTAATTGTAATTATATCATTTTACATTTTACGAAGCTTCTTTCAAATCACATCTGATTTTTATAAGTGAATTTTCCTTTTCTTGCTCTTATCCAAGGATGATCTATCCAAAAAGGATAAGATTCTTTTTCACTCAAATCGGAAAGTAATATGTTCCTGTAGGGATATTAATAGCGAGGCTGTTAACATTCATAGGAGGTCTTGAAAAAATCCTTTGAGTTTTAAAACTACGGAGGAAAAGTGTATTCCCTCTTCTCCCGAACAGAACTTCAACGTCGAGACATTACAGTACAGTAGTTTCAAGGGGTTTTCTGCATATTTATTGTGTGACCTATTGTTTAGTTAAACTGTGCGGCAGATGCCTTGTTAAATAATAACGCTGAAGGCCAGTAGGAGTAAAACAACACTTTGAGTTCAATCTACTCTCAGTCAAGGTCAAAAAGAGCTGGGACCAGTTTTCAAAAGCTTACCCTAAATATACAGTATCAAAGTTCATAATTAAGAAGGCTCATTTCATCAGTCGGCTTCATGTTTGCACAGCAGTGGGAGTAATTACAACGCGACTCATTCTTTCAGGTTGGCTTGAACACTTGACCTTATAAGCAAACTCCTTTTTCCCCCCCCCCTCCTAAGATGCAAAGCCAAACCATTTGATTTTAACAAAACAGAGCTGTCCTTTTGACATTTCAAAGCACATTTAACTGCTTTCTTTCATTAAAAAGATAGTTTATCTTAAAAATAGAAATATACAAGCTATTTCTACTAATTTTTACCATGCAAAGATTAAAAAAAAAAAAAAAGAAAAAGTTTCTGCTTGCTTAACCTTTTCTTCAGTTCATTGCTTGAACTGTATTTGTTCCAGCCTCCACAATACACAGAAATCCCCAAATTCATGCAACTGCCAGGATGCCCCAAGGGCACCGTTGCCTTGATATTCCTCTTACATCATGCCAACATTCACTGACTCACACGGGGCCAAAGAATGTGAAATCCAAAAGGAGAATTACAATTGTTTTCGACAGTAGTCATGTGCGGGCAGATATTCAGCAAAACGAACCGCGCCCAGAAAGAGTAAAACAAATGGAAGAGGATCTCACCTCCCTTTTGTCATCCCAGAATTAAACCTCTAGTCTGGTTGTCCATTACAGTTAATGAAGAGTGGTAGGTCCCTTCCAGAGGAGAACTCTTTTTCCATTTCTTTGGCATTTACTTCAGGACATGCACTAAACTATGACTTCTCTCTGTTGGTAACAGGGGAAGGTTGTATGCTAACTTTGAGATCTCAAGTTACAGAAGAGGAGTCTCACGCTGAGAATCTACATGGGAAAACCCATCCCTGGGGAGCCTCAACGCCATAGGGGATGTCCAAGAAATATAGGAGGAAAGAGGCCCAGGAATTTAAGTGAGGCAAGTAATTAAATCCATGAAATTAGTCTCCAACTTGGTGATTTGACTATCAAAATAGAGCAAAGGCAATTGCAGCATAAGTGGTAAAATAAGGGGAGTGTTTGGTTGTTGTCTGACTTCATACTTTCATTTTAGATTTATGCCTTGCTCGTTCTTCTTAGCTCTTTTTCGAGCAAAAAAATGAAAGGTATGATAGATCTCAATTTTTAGACATCAGCAGCAGCTTTCTTTTTACTTGATTCTCTTTACTGGAGAATCATCAAATTAATTAATGAAAAAAAAAATCACATTGCAATTGGCTGAAGTCAGTCCAAGAAGTTATAAAGTGAAGCTAACGTCATGTTCCATGACAGTTAGTGAATTTCCAGAACAACTACCAGTGGATCTTACCTCAATTAAAGTTTTTCAACTGTTTTTAAACATTTATAATACTTACAAACTGTATTTGAAACAGCTTGTGGTAACAGAGCCTTTTTTGCTAATTCTGAGAAACTCAGAAATTAATTCTGAGCACTTTTTGTAATCAGTCACTATAAAGACTGAGAATGAAGTAGTATTTACAGCAGTAACAAAGCAATTAAAACTCATTACTTTTCATGATAGAGAGGTTTTCCTCTCCATAGGACACAGTCAAAGACTAACTTATCTAGACAAAACCTACATGAAGAGAGCAAAATTACAGTGACTGTCAAATATACTATCTAGTGTAAAGTCCTTCTCCGTCTCCATCATCTGTAATACACTGCGATTCCTTGAGTTGCCATAAAGACTTACAGAGCCAGACTAACGCCATGATCTCTTTCCTAGTGGTACAATAGCCACTCTACTAGCAACCAGAATGCGCTCAATAATCAGAAATTAAAATTATTACTGCCCTTTTTCTGAATGATCCATAGTAAGAGCTCTTACATTCAGGGACAATATCCACACAGGGGTCCAAGTCATGCACAGAGGGATACTCAAAAGTTTATTTTTTCCCTATCGGTATCTGCAGTAGTCTTCTTTTTCTCCAAATTTCCCATATGCTGATGTTACCCTACTTTAGCAAGTTTCACAGACTAGCGTGCAGTCAAAGGTAACCTCTCAAAGCCCAGCTACGTGGGAAGAGAAGAAACAGAACGGAGGCAGGATTTTTTCTCGGATCTGGCCATTAGGTAAGTGCGGTTTGTTCTTTGCTTCACTACTGGGGGCGTTCCGTACAACTGTACGCAAAGGAGAAGGCAGAGTCAAGTCCTAGCGCTACTGAGATCACAGAATCACAGAATCTTCATGGTTGGAAAGGACCTTTAAGATCATCGAGCCCAACCAAAATTATTATCTTATAAAGCCAGGATATTATGGATACTTTCTGTACACCGGGATGGGTGGGTGGGGAAGAAACCCAAAGCGTAGCACACGCTGATATAGCAAATGAATATCTAAAGTAAATACTTGTCAAAATCACAGACTGGTTTGGGTGGGATGGGACCTTAAAGCCCATCTAGTTCCACCCCCCTGTCCTGGGCAGGGACACCTCCCACCAGCCCAGGTTGCTCCAAGCCCCGTCCAACCTGGCCTTGAACCCCTCCAGGGAAGGGGCAGCCACAGATGATCCACAAAGGCTTGATTCACAAATTCTCCTTGACCCACAAATCAAGCAGAACAGAAATAGCATATTGCTAGACGGTCTGAAATTCTGACTGAATTCTGGGATAGAGTCTTACTTTTATGTAACATGCCATAAAGAGTGCGAGGTGCTCTACAAAGCGAGAAAGTGGGCTACTGATTAAATGAAGGCAATCGCATTTTAGACACAAGCAGGGTCGGAAAAGCTTAAAAAGTTGAGGTGGAGCAAGAAACACGTAAATAATAGATTCCAGGTCAGAAAAGAAAGAAACCTTCCATTTCATTTGATCAGTATGAAACCTTTTTAAGGAAATACTAACGAGAGTAATTACTTTATTACTACTAGAGTAAGAATTCCATCTTAAAAAAAAGTCTAATTTTCAAATTCTGAGATTACTTTCTCAGGGAAGATGGATACAGTTCCTCACAGGGAAGTTGATGCTGTAGACTTCTACGAGTGGAGATGTACCTAGAAGTCTTCAAAACGTCATGATGGGCCCTTGTGAGGTTGTTGTTTTGGGGGCTTTTGTGTGTGTTCGATAGTAGTTGGATTTTTTTTTTTCCCCTCCAAAGACTGCATATCAAAAGGTTGACATTTTACAGCCCTACCCCCAAAATCCCAGACCACACCTCCCCCCACTTTTCTGATGCCAACTTTGCATACTCTGAAAACTGAAACAAAAGAATTAAAAATAAACAGCTTTTTCAACTTAAAGAACCTCTCTTATAAAAGACTACTTTGTGAGAGAAACTTGCTAAGAATTTTGGTGATGTTTTGAGTGTGCTATACATCAGTGCAGGTGACTCATGACTCCTTGAATTTTTCAGGAATAATGCATTCAAAATATTTTGGCTAGCAAAAAAAAAACAAAACAAAAAAAACCCACCAAAACCAGCTCAATAAAAGGTACAGTTTTATCAAGGAGGAAGAAGCAGCCATATTCATGGGTACATTGTTTTGCCGTAAGAGAGAACACGGCATTTTTCTTTCCTTTTCCTTGCACCACAACTACAAGCCTTTATAACGTGCATTATTGATAATTATAACTTTATGAGGATTTTCATCTAACATGGTAAAGTGCCTTGCTGGACTCTGTATGATAATAGGGATATTTTTTAATTTTTTTT
>VXBH01002952.1:557816-571171 GCA_013400035.1 Rynchops niger | reverse complement strand
TTTTTTTTTTTTTTTGGAGGGAATTGGGAGAGTTTTCTATAGAACGTAACACACACAAAACATACCCTAAGCCTGCCAGTTAAAGAAATGAGCGGAAGAGCATTTTGCAAGTCTGCTTTTATGGTAGGTATAAATGCATTTAACAAAACCTCACACAAAGCTTCTTAGATGATATCATGGATGAACGACATAGCTAATGTTAAGTTTTAAAATCCAAAATCACTTTATTTTTCCTCTTTCAGACAAGATTTAGAATACGGCTCTGCTCCCAACAAATAGGACGAAAGGAAAAAAAAAAGCATTTGAGAAAAACCACCACCACCACTCAACACCAACCACAACCACCCAACTGGGAGCTGCTAACCCATAGTTCTGCTTGAGGAGGTGAGAAACAAGAAGCATTTTACCCACAATTATAAAGTCTTCTACACTGGAAATAGAGGTCCTTGAGACAAAGAGCATTCCTCTACGTCTCCCTCATCGCAAAGGAACCCCCCCTTGGTTTCAAAACCACAGCTCTGGTCATCACTGAGCCTGGTCCCCTCATACATGTCCAGATCAGCTTTTTGAAGACTATTGTGGAACGGTGTTTTCAATAAGTCTCAGAATTTCACAAATTAGTGGAGAAGCACGCGGAGTTTCCTTACTTACATAGCCCTGTGGTAGTCCTTACACTCTGCACGTATTATGGGATGGGTTTTCAGCAAACCAGATGTGAAAATCCCCCACAAGTTGACCCCTTCCTTCTGTTGGAACCAAGTTTACGGTTATAATTTGAACAGCTCTGCTTTTCCTTTGCGTATCTCACAAGACTGAAATAAAGGGAAACAGGACAACTGTGTTCCGGGTATTATTTCATTTATAGCTAAATATCAATCATTTCACAGAAACAGTCTGATTTTCAGAAGTATCAGGTTTTACGGGAGCTGCTAATTGTAGGCTCTCTGAATGCCACACTTGGTTTCCCTTAACATTTGAGATTCAGCTGAGAAAATTCTGCCCAATACCTCTGTACACATTCTCATTGCAAACATTAGAAACCTGTGGGTGAGAAGATTCCACTCATATCCACCCCAACTGTCGCGTGTAATAAAAGCAAACCGCTCACCTGAATTACTCCAGAGTGGAGAGAGCGTGCCAGTTCAGGTACAGCTTCCACTCGAGAGGCGCTGTACTTTTAATCTCTATTTAAAGCGCCCATTGTCTCTTACAAAATTACGAACAGATAATAATCCCACTGAGGTTTTTTTCTCCTGAATTTAGCTGGTCTGCCGCACAATGGATTTCACAGCTGTGGTAGTATTGTTTGTTTTAAAATGATACCATGTACGTGGCCTTCGTCATTACATAATTAAGTAAATTGTTAATCCTTTTGCATTAACTACAGAGGCTTATGCTTGATTTTTATTAGAACAAGAAATAAATAGTTGCTATTTACCTTTTGTTGTTGTTGTCGTTATTTGTTTTTTAACCTGTCGCTATTTACCTTTTTTGTTGGTATTTGTTTTTTAACCTGTTGTTATTTACCTTTTTTGGTTGTTATTTTTTTTTTAACATTTTGCTATTTACCTTTTTTTTGTGGGTATTTACCTTTTTTGCCACGTACTTGAGGTAGCAACTCTAGGAAGTCGCACGGACTATAATTCCATTAGGACGCTCATTATGTATTCTCACTTCAAAGACGAAAAAAATTGCGTGAAGTAACATATCCTATTAATCACAGAGATTTGAATCCATCTAATCTTCCTCTATAATTTTGGCTGGGAAGCTATTATAATGTCAAATACTATTAGTGAAGCCGTAGCTCCTCAATATACGCAGCACCGGTTCTTGCCTGAGAATCGACTGAAGAGAGCTCTGGGACAATGGAAGGGCAGCGGGGCCGGTGGCCTCTGCTCTCCAAGTCAGGGACACGAAGAAAAAAGTGAATTCACTCGGAGCTGTCAACTCCGAAACATCTCAGTTCAACGTGATCTCACCAAAGATCAAATGGAAAAGGCTAATCTTGTTTTCTAGACACTTAAATCCCATTTTCCCAGGCAGATTTACCCCCTGGTTTGTCCAAATGTGTCTTAAACAGAATATCTTATTCTGAAGTGTCTTGTTTTTTTTTTTTTTTTTCTAAGACAACAGGGACAATAGCACTGAATACATCAGTGTCACAGTTATTGTTTCCAAAGATTAGGCAGAAGGCCACAAGACATCTATGGAAAGGAGAAAGCATGTCACTCATGCTCTTACAGTACATTTACACTTTATGAAAATATTTACTTATATTTGTATATCAGAAGTTTTCAGCTTGTATCCTCCCATGCTTGTAATCATCCTGCGTTGGTAGAAAGCAACACAAACCCTTATTAGATCATCTGGGGCCTCTAAAGTTAGGTTGTTTTTTTTTTCTTTTGTTTAAATAAAAGATTGCCAGGAGTGCAATTTTACTAATATTTGGTCAGTGTTTTGTACATGAAAGACATCCTGCTGCTCAGTCACACGCCCGCTACCAAAACAGTTAAAAGAAAATGAATAAAACATGCAGCCGTATGTTTTGGCAACTGGCAGTTACCAAAATGTTGCTTAAGATGAATCACCTACAGAAAAAAATGTAGTCATAATTCCACAAATATGGGATTTAAATTGGTATTTCCCCCCTTTGACATCTGATATTTCACTCTGAAAGCACTGCTTTGTTCTACTCTAAAGATTTGCTTTCTCCATTTCCAGGATAAGGTTGGACTCGATGATCTGAAAGGTCCCTTCCATCCTAGGCAATTCTAGGATTCTATGATTTTTCCTATTTCCCTTCAACAAGGTTTTGGGTTCAATTCAAAGCCCAAAGCGTTAAAACGAAGTGAGAAACTATGTTCTACTGAACTGGCAGAAAAGTTTACCAAGTTTTTATCTGTGAGTTTGACTACTCAAGTCACAGTGTTATAAGAAGTTCCACTTTGGATGTAATTCAGAGCCTTTTGTTCTTTATTTGCATAGGAAAGAAAAAAAAATAATAAAAACATAAAGCTGATATTCCAATACTAGTAAAATCCCAAGTTTGCTAAAAAATCAATAACAAAATTTTCCTCCGTCCTCAGTGAGAAAGCTTCGTCCCCAGCGGTTTGCTTTTCAGGCAGAACAGTACACGAAGAAGAAATCTATGGACCTGTTGGCTTTTAAATGCCTTGGTCCTGGCACAGCTGAGAGCAGCAAAGCCCCAGCGGTGTGTGCTGCAAAACCAAGCGCTGGTTCCCCGTCAGGTTCAGTCCTGTACTGGAGAGCAAGGGAAGTGCTCCGTTTCCAACTTGGCATACTCAGCCACGTGTCTTTCTATTTCTTCATTCTATAGGAATGACAATGTAATTTAAGGACAAGATGAGGCTTACAGTAAGTTGCTTCAGTCATGACAAAAAATGCTTTCTTTTCCGTTTAAAAATTACTACGCATTTTGAATAGAAGGAAACACGCCAAGAATCCAGGCAGGCAATACAAACAGCTCCCACAAAAATACTCCTTGTTAACCTGTGGTATCTTACAGGTGTGTGCACTCAGAAAGGGAGGACAAGGCTGAACTAGTTGTTTTCCCTCTCTTAAAACAGGAATATATTTTTAGTTAGTTAGTTAGTTATTTTCCCCCTCTAATCACAACTGATGGAGCATATACACCTATATGCCTCTGGAAATATTTATACTTGGTTCTGAAAACAAAACAAAAAACCACCCAACCCCAAAAAAGCTAAAATATTCCTCCTCCCCCAAATAAAGCATGTAGCTTAATGTTTTGTTTTATCTTGCAACACTGAAGAGGAACAGTCACAAAAGAATATTATACAATAGGGGAAATTGGCTATAAACCCAAGATTTTTCTCTCCAGATACCTAGCATTTACTAGACTGAGAGTATATTTTTTCTTTCTTGCCTACAGGAAAGCTGGGGAGGGACTCTGGAGCAGGGAGGGGAGCCGTGGGACGAGGGGGAAGGGTTTGACACTGACAGAGGGGAGACTGAGATGGGATCTGAGGCAGAAATCCTTTGCTGTGAGGGGGGTGAGCCCCTGGCCCAGGGTGCCCAGAGAAGCTGTGGCTGCCCCATCCCTGGAGGGGTTCAAGGCCAGGTTGGACGGGGCTTGGAGCAACCTGGGCTGGTGGGAGGTGTCCCTGCCCAGGGCAGGGGGTGGCACTGGGTGGGCTTTAAGGTCCCTTCCCACCCAAACCGTTCTATGGTTCTATGAAATGTAATAATTTCTTTTTGATCCTAATACGATCACAAATACGTAAAGGCGATTTATCAGGGTTTGCAAAGCCATGAAACTTCACCAGAAGCCGGGAATTCCTACCAGCCTCTGTAAAAGCTCAAACAATGCAGCTAGAGATGAGTGCCAGGAACCTGCAGCAAGGCACCACAGAGCATGAACCAAACCCCAAAATGACGTATTTCCAAATTTCTTCTTCTTGGTGTCACGTAAAAGGTCATCTTTATGCGAAACGTCGGTTCTTATCTAACTGAGTCCTGTCTTCCAGGCTCCTGCAAAACCACCACTCATTTCTACCAGTAGATAATTACTGTTACATGACAAACACGTAACAATGTACAAATTGAGAAAGACGAGAGTCTTATTTTCAGGGGTAATGGACAGCGCACCACCTCCACCCACAAACTTAAGGTCCAGGAGTTTTTCAGATTGCACATTTACTTGTAAAATTGTACATTAAGTAATTTTAATGACACTGTTTTGACCAGGCGGAGAAGAGATGTGAAGCGTATAATTTAGCGTTGTCAAGAAAATGTAATCCTGGCTGAGAACTGCTCTGTGCTGATTCTGAAATTCAGTTCTCTGAAATGAATTTGGATTTGGGACAAAAACTTGCTGGCTGTGAAAAATACGGAAAACGCAAGGAGGAAACAAACAAACAAAAGTGTTATGGAAAATCAAGTAAGAGAACTAATAAACTACCAAAAAATTAATAATAAAAAGTGATCTCAGTTAAGACAAAAGCAAAAAAACCCCGAACCTCAGCAGCTGAGAGATGAAAAGATCTTTATTTTCCCCATTAAAAAAAAAAAAAAAGAAATAAAGTAGCTATTTAGTCTCTCTTATTGCCACAGTATTTTAACTGAAATTGATAAGGAATGAGAACTGAGTAAGCAGAGAGGAGACAAGCATAATAATAGTAATAACTCAGGCAGCACATATCAGGTTAGATAAGTTATTTTGCCCATATGTGACAGACACTACTAGAATTCTCTTTTTTTATTTCCTATTTTTAAAAAGCCAATATGAAATATATTCTTGTCCAAACTGGATAACTATGGAAACCATGTAAAATGTCAATGAAGGAAACCAGTAAGGACCTGAAAGAATCCGAGCAGACATTTTTTAAAAGATGCAAGTCTGTTTGTTGCAATGATGGAGGGACTGGAGCATCTCCCTGATGAGGAAAGGCTGAAGGAGCTGGGACTCTTTAGCCTGGAGAAGAGAAGGCTGAGGGGAGACCTGATTAATGTTTACAAGTATCTAAAGGGTGGGCTGAAGGAGGATGGAGCCAGGCTCTTTTCAGTGGTTCCCAGTGACAGGACGAGGGGCAACGGGCACAAGTTGGAACACGGGAAGTTCCGTTCAAATACACGGGAGAACTTCTTTAGGGTGAGGGTGACAGAGCCCTGGAACAGGCTGCCCAGGGAGGGTGTGGAGTCCCTTCTCTGGAGACTTTCAAGACCCACCTGGACGCAGTCCTGAGTGATGTGCTCTGGGCAATCCTGCTTTAGCAGGGGAGTGGGACTGGATGATCTCTAGAGGTCCCTTCCAACTCTAAAGATTCCGTGAATATATTAGTTATTGAAAAACAAGCTGATCAAATCAACATGTAATTGCCTTCGTAGATGGCATCGGCTGTATAGGTTGAGACATGTTTAAGAGTTCTTGTATCATTCATACCCCTAAATGAACAGTCACTGCCTACCATCCCAACCTAACAGCCACCAGAATACACAATAGCCTGCATCATGCCCAAAGAAAAAGAGAAGTTTTTTACAATAATAACCTATTTGAACCAGAAGCGATTGAGAAGCAACAAACACCAAAACCCATAAAGGCTTTTTCAGGTAGCTGTATCTTCAAAAGTAATGTGTTTGGGGGTTTTTTTGGGGTTTTTTTTTTTTTTTTCCCCCCACAGAGGCAAGACCTTTTTTCCAGAGGTAAATTCTGACATAATGTACAAAACGTTTTTCTACTCTCCGTTTTCCTCTTAGGTACCCTCAAATATTTCTGAAATAGATGCAGCTCGTGTGCTGAGTGAAAATTCCGGGGAAAGAGAGGCTGCCTCGCCTGCGATCTTGACCCTTACGATGACCAACAGCACGTGCTGGGGGAGATGAAGCCAAGCACATCACTGAGCTGCTCCGGAATATTCTCTAGCCCTCGGCAAGATGCAGCTCAAAAGCTTCTTGAGCAGAAACGTTATCTTTTTTATATGACAGTTCTTAAGTTATTTTTCTTCCAGGAATATGAACCGTTGCCTTTTGAGATCGTGTAAATTTTCACTATCCGTAACACCATGTGGCAGCTTAATATTATGTTGGGTGAAGAACCGTTTTCCTTGGTTTGCTCCGAATACCACTGGTTTTATTTAATGCCTCTCATGGAGGAACTGAAGTAAATCCCTATCTACCGCCTCCTCTACACTTCTGATTTTGTAAACCTCCTTCCATATACCCCTTAGTTTTCTTTTTTTTCCCCCCTGAAGGTTCCTAGTCAGTGTGCTTTTTCTTCATGCATGAGATAATTTTGTACATTTGATTGTCTCCGTCATCCTTCTCTAAACCATTTTTTCATCCATAACTGAAATAAGGAAAAAAAGGACTGCATGCAGTTCTTGTACGTTTGTTGCAGATTTAAATTATCACAGTGTTTTCTATTTAATTCCTCTAGTACATTCCTAATAATCCTTAACATTGATTTCTTTCTTTATTGCTAATCATTAAGTCAAGGAATATTTCTTATATGGTTACAAAAATTTTCTCCTGAAATCTAAAACAAAACAAAATCTAAGACAAACAACAAAATACTTTCCTACTGCAATCATATAGCTTTTTCGGCTAAACCTATGGCTCGCTGTAAAGTTACAGATGATAGAATTTAGAATTTAAAAGTAAAGATTAGGCGATGCTTTAAGAAAAGTGCCTAATTTGCTAATCTCCCAAACCCTGCCCTTGCTAAGAGGTAGTTTGAGTGTTTTCAGGGTGGCATTCTAGCGCTGCAATGGCTCCTTCTTCCTAAAGTCTTATCTCACCCATACAGACCATCCAGAAACTTCTTAAGAGCACAAGCTTCTCGAGAAATAAAGACACACGAATACTTTAGACCTCCGGTCTGTGGATAAGAAAAGACTCAAAACTGCATTATAGCACCCGAGGCGGGTATTAATACTATTGCTAGAATAAGATCGGATGCTGCCGTTCCCATCCCTTTTTTCCTGTTACCCCACTGGCCTGACAGCATTTTGCTCTGTAATGGCCAGTAACTAACATTAAACCCCTGTAAGAACCAGGGCAAGAAAACTACGCTTGCGGTAGCGCAGTCGCCTTTCCTATGGGCTCAAGGAAAGGCATCACTCAGCGTATCAGGGACGGTTTCGCCTGACGAGCAACCGACAGTGACATCCGTCAAAGTGATTCAACCGACGGTCACTTCTGGAAAATTACACTCATAGGCAAAGACGTGTATACGGGAGATAAAATGTTCAGTTGGGTTTGTGGTTAAGATGTCGTTTGCTGCTGCCAGCTCTCAAAAGATTTATGGTGTTCGGTTTGTGTTCTCTGTTTATACCCTAAAATATCATTTCAAGTATACTTGACTTTGAATTTAGGGTTAGTTAAAGAGCAGAAAATCTTTACTGACCAAGTCATGCAGTCTTGTTGCGAGCCCAGCGCTGCCTTTACTTCAGGCATTTGGCTTCAGAAAGCTTAAATCGAATGAAAACCCAATGGAAGTTAAGAAACAAGAATGCTTAATCTGGCAGAAATGTAAGACGACCAACAAACTAAAGCCAGTACTAATGAAAATAAGACTTTGACTCATAATTAGCGAGTGTGGCACTCACTGAAGCAAACCATCGCTACGAGTCTTCTAGTCAGATCTGGATACTCTTTCTGAAGACACGTTCTAGGTTACAAAACTCAAGGTAACAAAGTCTTATACTGCGTTATGCTGGTCTGATCAGATTTAAATCTGGGAAACCAGAATTTTATATATTTTTTTTTTTCATTCCTTGACCCCTCCCACCCCCAGTAAAACTAGAAAAACAAAATATTTACTCATTGGTACTATGTGCATTTTTTTTAATCGGATGACCTTGCTCTCATAGCTGACAAAATATGAAATGTGTGGCCAGGATCTGAAAGGCACATTATCCCTCTTCCAGAAGCACATGTCATATTTACTAGTGCTTTTTGACATCAAAATACTCCTCAAGAGCGGCTATAAAACAGAAAACATTTGTTACTGTTTAAACCCACAGCACTCAAACTTGTAAGTAGTATGGACTCAGAAATTCCAGTACGCTTCTAATTGCATCCATCGTACAAGGTCTGTGCACTTCAGATAAGAGTTCCAGCTACATTAATTACCAAGTGGCCAGTTGCGGCTTCCTGTGCTTGCCACTTTTCCGCCCAGCATGGAACGTATGCGCAGACACAGCTTAAATGACAGAAACGGATCCGTATGCGCTGCTGAATTAGTAAGCTGATTCACCCGAGTCGTAACCAACAAGCAGGCAATAAATCTCATTTCTGCAGCTCTTTACTTCTTGGTTGGTATTTGAAGTCTCTCTGGGGCCCTACCTAACAGGACGAGTTCTGAAGTAAATACTAAAACTGTAACTTTCTAGAAGTGGAATATAATGAAAAAGAATCATGGAATGGTTTGGGTTGGAAGGGACCTTAAAGATCATCCAGTGCCACCCCCTGCCCTGGGCAGGGACACCTCCCGCCAGCCCAGGTTGCTCCAAGCCACATCCCACCCGGCCTTGAACCCCTCCAGAAGAGTCAGGAGCTTCTATTACCTTTTCAGAATCATACGGTAGAAGATACCACTACATTTGAACATATGTTAAACTAAAAATTATGCAAAATTGACCAGTATGTAACATGTCTTATGATGGCAATAATGTCTGTGGTCATCTCTGAAATTCATGAATTATTTTCCACTCATTTACTCTATTATGTCCATTTAAGAATAATTAGCAGCTGTTACAGTTTTCGGAAGGAAAATGCTTAAGTAACATGGTCTTCCAAAACTTCATTTCACCACCCTTGGCGGAGATTCCTGTATATCGCGTTGCGTTCCGCCTGCGCCCTGTAAGCTGTGGCGTTCCAGAGGGACACAGGTGTCATGAAGGCACGGCTGCTGACGAGCCCTTCCTACATAGACAGGTATTGCTCGAGGGTCTGGTGTGGGATTTTTTTGTTTATTTGACAGTAAAGCCTAAAGTACTGGCTCAGTGTCTAGAATGTGGCGTTTTGCCTTCGTGCTGTGTAGCTCCGGAACCAGACTGGCAAGGGAGATGGTTTTGTACCCTAAATCCAGCCCTCAGAGGACTGAAGGACAGATCCTTCCGTGTCAAGGAGCTAAGCAGCTACATTTTATGTATAGCTTGCTGGAGAGGGTAGATGGGTGCCCATGGCAGGAGACACTGGAAAGGCAGGGTGATTCCTTCCAGTTAATTTTCTCTGTACGTTAAGATGACGGGCGCGGAGAGGAGGAGGAAGGAAAAGCTTTTAGCCATTCTGCAAGCATCATGCTTTCTCTTCTTTTGGGGAATTAAAAAAATTAAACAGATTTGGATACTCATGATTTTTCTCTCCCGTGTCTGAAGGGAATAAGGAAGAACCCGTGCACAGAAGAAACCAGAGGCAGAGGCTGGCGGTAGATGCTCAAAGAGGGAGCGGGGGGTGTGCAGAGGAAAAGGAGGCATGCACTCCTGCTAAAAGTAAGAAAAGATTATCAGCTTACATTCAGGATATCATCTACCTAGAGATTTATCTCTGCTGGAGCAGGATAGGAAATGATGGTACAGTTTTGTAAGGGATGAAGTACAGGGCTACCAAAAAAAAAAAAAAAAAAGACTTTTTAGCAATCTTAAATCAGTAAAGCAACGGTCATGGTTGACTCTATAGTAAAAAGAATGCTTTTATTTAATAACCACCGGAACAGCTGAATAGCATATGGTCTGTATGGAAGAAAACAGAAGAGAGGACTACAAGAGTGGATAAGACTCTGAAGCTGCCTGCCAGTAATACATGCTGGAACATACCACGCACCATCCAGCAGGACTTCACAGACTGAGACACTTCAGATACAGAATCACAGACTGGTGGGGGTTGGCAGGGCCCTCTGGAGATCACCCAGTCCCACCCCTGCCAGACCAGGGTCACCCACAGCAGGAGGCACAGGAACGCGTCCAGGCGGGGTTGGGATGTCTCCAGAGACGGAGACTCCCCCACCTCTCTGGGCAGCCTGTGCCAGAGCTCTGCCACCCTCACAGCAAAGAAGTTCCTCCTCGTGTTGAGATGGAACTTCCCAAGCTCAAGTTTGTGCCCGTTACCCCTTGTCCTGTCCCTGGGCACCACTGAGAAGAGCCCGGCCCCATCCTCCTGACACCCCCCCTTTAAGGACTTATAAGCATTGATAAGGTCCCCCCTCAGCCGTCTTTTTTCCAGACTGAAGAGACCCAAATCCCTCAGCCTTTCTTCATAACAGAGATGTTCCAGTCCCCTCATCATCTTGGTAGCCCTTTGCTGTCCCCTCTCTAGTAGTTCACTGTCCGCCTTGAACTGGGGAGCCCAGAACTGGACTCATACCTTAAAGTATTCATAAGAAATCCTAAAACTCACCTTGGAAATCCCCTCTTTCTGCAAAAGCAGAAAATAATTAGTTTCTCCTAACTGAGCATCTGACCCTATTTTCCAAATTCTAATGGAAATGAAAGTGTGAAGTGAGAGACTCCATCGTACTGAGAAGAGTGATCATTTGTCATTTGGAGACAAGGTAGAACAGCTAGAAAGAAGTCAGTCATACTGCCAGTGCACGGGGTGGTAAATGCAATATAAGTACACACTAAACAGCATCACGATAAAAATACAACCGATTAAGCACATACTCTCCCCCACTCTCTTGTGGTGCTCTTTTCCTAACCCTAAGAGTCTGGGATAACAGAACTGAAAATGGGAAGAAACATTTTCAAATCACTATCGTGACATGATTTACCGTATATAAATCATTAGTAAATATATAAAACCAAAAGACAGTACAGCATTAGACAGCTAGGGAAAGCAACAACGTCCCGTACTGTCAGCTCCTGAGTTAGTGAACTGCAGTTTACTGGATGTCGCCACTAAAAGACAAAGAAAAGATGTTGTTGGGGTCTGTTGCGTACTGCCTAACCCAAAGATTAGAACGATTTATTGCTTAAGCATCTGTGATATATAGAGTAAAGGAGTTATCAGGGTGTTCAATTTAGGTTATATATGCTGGAATCCTGTACAGTGAATCATCAGAATTTCTACAAACCCTAGATAATTTTCTAATACAAACAGAATCAAGTCCAACACACAATCTTTCCAGGAGACTGCAGATTACACATCGAGCCAGAAACGGGTTACCTAGGGACCAGTCAGTGCGGCCTGTTCACATTATGGATGAACAGAGGACGTGTCCAAGCAACACCCACTCACTCCTTCTCATATATCACACACACGGTACATCAAAAGGGCTAAATGTTCAACGACCTCGGTACAACGAGCCAAAGTTAGCAGTAGGCGAGTAGTGCTGCTCCCAGGAGACACCAGTGTTTATTTGCTATGTGGGCCTGGGAACTCAGGTCATATTCCTGGTCTGAAATGACAAATAGCGTTACAATTACGGGTATCTTCCAAAGTGAAAAGCAGCCCACGTGTTCAACAGACCCCTCAACTTTCCTTACAACGAAATGGTAATTTAAAGTCAGCACTGACCTGTAAGTGCCCATCCCTTCAAGGGAAATTAATAATTGGATCTAATCTATGGAGGACTCAGAGCCATGTATAAAAGAGATAAAACATTGTCAGCTATAACAATTAAAGTTCAGCTGCGACAATCAGTAAATGCAGGCATGACGCGTCTGTCTCAGAGTTACAATTAACCTGATTATCTTAAGTCACTTACTTTTCGTCCTTCATTTTCCATGTAATACTAGTATCAACTGGTAAAGCATGTCCTGCTATGCAAATAAGATGTAGTTAGAAAAGCACATTACATTCCAATTTACAGCATTTTTTCTGTATCAACGGCAACTTAATGACATCACTGAAATAAAATAGCAATGTGAATAATTTGCAAACTGCGTACAGAACTTCTGTGACTTGTAATCCTAGTCCTTCTTTCCATCCGGTTTGTCACTTGGCATCCTACCTCGAGCCAGCTGGGATAGAACAAAAGCTTCAAGGGGATAGAAACCTTTTAAAACACCACAAAAAGGTACATTCAGTCCCACTGTCTGGAATTCTTGTTTAACCAGATGAATGTCTGTTACGTTGTAGGGTTTTACATAAGACGAAAAGATATTTAGCCTAATGAAATTCATGAAAATATTTTTCTGCAGTTTACTTAACTGGAGTTAAGAACTGCACCATTAATAAATAATTTACAAGACGGTATAGCCACGAATTAAACATATTTGCTTAAATAGACTACTCCTAATTAATAGACTACTCCTAATTATTTTCAGTCACGTTCAACGGTGATGCTTTTTCTTCATCCATAGTCACAAAGGAGGAGGAAAAGGCTGAGGTGCTCAATGCCTACTTTGCCTCAGTCTTTAGCAGTGGAATGGGCTGTTCCCTGGGCACCCGGCCTCATGAGCTGAGAGACAGGGAGGGGAAGCTGAACGAGGTCGTCACAATTAAAGAGGAAGTGGTCAGTGACCTGCTACACCGCCTGGATGCACACAAGTCTATGGGACCGGATGGGTTACATCCAAGAGTGTTTAAAGAGTTGGCAGACGTGCTCGCCAAGCCGCTTTCCATTATCTACCTGAAGTCATGGCTAACGGGGGAGGTCCCAATGGACTGGAGGGTAGCCAATGTAGCACCCATCCACAAGAAAGGCAGAAAGGAGGATCCAGGAAACTGTAGGCCTGTCAGTCTGACCTCGGTAGCAGGGAAGGTCATGGAGCAGATGATCTTGAGTGCCATTACAAGTCATATAATGGACAAGCAGGGGATCAGGCCTAGTCAGCATGGGTTTATGAAAGGCAGGTCCTGCCTGACGAACCTGATCTCCTTCTATGACAAGATGACCGGATTATTGGACGAGGGAAAGGCTGTGGACATTG
>VXBH01002952.1:543596-557128 GCA_013400035.1 Rynchops niger | reverse complement strand
GGGGATAGGATGTAGGGGAGAACTTTGTAGAGTGGGGTTGATGGTTGGACTCGGTGATCCCAGGGGTCTTTTCCAACCTGAATGATTCTATGATTCTATGATTCCTATCCCTATCCCAGCCCTTGAGAAGAAAATATAAAAACTTGAATAATCATAACATGCTTTTCTTTAGTTCCTCACTCCATAAGAAAATGTTGCGAAAAAGGGAAGCATGTGAAAAGTTTGAGGAGGAAGTAGCTCAGAGATTGCACCCACATAAAAATTTAAGTAAAACTGAATAATTTCATTGGCTTATATGCTAAATCAGCTAAATAACCGTGTAACTGGAGCAATACGGACACTTCATTTCTGCAGAATATCCATTAAACAAGTCTGTGTGACTTATTGTAGAATTGATCCAAGGTCCCGGGTGCGAGCTCTTCTCTAAACCACACTTCACCATGACTTGCCTACTGTAGGTCGTGCCGTTTCAGCGGTGAGAGAGACCAACATCGCCATGTAAAAGAAGCTCAAGGAGGGCTTTTCTGCTCAGAATGAAAAAGAAGTTTGAATTGTGAACGGCTGATGGATGAAGATCCTTGCTCTCCCCATTAACCCACCATTTGTTACTTCCACAACATAACCTGGTTTTTGCCCTGAAGACCCTATTTTGCTACCAGCCTCCGTTCACCAGCAGCGAAGAGAAACAAACCTGCAAATTGGAGACCTGAGGAGATGTGATTGACCACCCTCTGAACTATTTTGCCTAACAGGGATTTAGGCTACACGTTTCTAATGGGGCTTTTAGAAGCACAGCGGCACTCCACCAAAAAAAGGATGTTATAAGAACTAACACGGAGCCCCAAGGCAAGGGAGAGGGTCTTCTCACCATAGAAATCCCATTGGCAAGAACCTTGAGACACCATCACACGGCAGTTACCAGGCGTTAAATAAAGAGAGTTAAAAAGTTGCTCAGATCACACTCAAGACTGGGAAGGAGACTGCACTAAAATCCCTGTTTGTGTTCAAATTTTTAGCATATTTTTGGATTAATGCCCCTTGCTGCCTGAGCCAGCAGCTGCAGTGATAAATTCCAGATCATTTGGCAAAATCCTTTCTTGCGCCTGAGAGATACCTGAAGTTAACCAAACTAAGTTCTTTTCTCAGGTAACACGTGTAAATTATTTATATATTATAGTAAACTAAGATTTTATGGAACACAAAAAATCCAGCAAGGATAATTACCGTACCCAGCGTTGCCCAGGTCATTAAAAGCATGAAGATAAATGCCATCTTTGAAATCAGAATTTAGGCTGCTGCTTACACGGTAACCTAAAGCAACACATTATTAGGCAAGTGTATCATTCACTCCCGAGGGCTTGATTGTGACAGGGGATGTATTTTTTATTCACATTCTGGGAGGCCAAGCGGTGCCTGCAAGGTACTATATTTTTAAAGGAATTTTTAAAACAATTGCCGCTGAGAGAAGGGTCACACAAAGCTGCGGGGGGCACAGCACAGGCACATTCAAAAGGTTTTGAAGTGGCCAAACTTTACGTACGCAAAAAGGCTAAACATTTCTTGTTTCTGGGTCACAGGCGACGGAGACCTTTGACCTCCCAGCTATAGATCTCTTACGCAGGCAAATTACTTACACTGCAATACTTCATAAACAACAGCAGCCCTAAGTGTCCCACCAGGCAGTACAAATAGGGGGGGTTACACTTGCCATAGGTTTGATTGGGATGGAAATGAGCCTCCCTGGGAAGTCCGCTTAAGCCTTTTAAACCAGGCCCGAGCACTGGCATCATGCTTTAGTTTTAGAATAAGTAGAAAATGATGCTGCTTCATTGTTTTAGGAACTTAGCTGGTACCAGTCACCAGAAACATTCAATTGAGATTTTTTTTAAATTAAAACTATTACATAGTCAATGGAAAGGAAAACACATCAGTTCTCCATCTCTAATTTGGTAGAGTGAGTCTTGCTTTGGCTGAATTCAGGATTTTACTGCTTTCCCCTTTTATCGTCATAAATAAAATCTGATGTGGAAAGAGAAGAGAAATACAAGTTAGAATAGCAGCTTGTCTAGGTATGTCCAATTCATATTGCCACAGAGTTCTGAAGCAACTTCTTAGTTTTAGGTGTTCAGTAGCCAAAAGTAAGATAACTTACATTGCAAGGGGCAACTAGAAGTCCACGCTTTCACCAGAAGAAAGAAGTAGTTGCTCTAATTATTTCCACTTTTCTGCAGTTAATCATGTGCACATATAACCCTGTCACATTTCGATAAAGTCAGAAATAGGAGGGTTCCTGGTGGAACGATTCCCTCTCGCACTTTACATTGCGTTATCCCTCATTTATTTCTCCTTCAGTTCGGCATCTTTAGGAAGCACCCTACATCACCAATAATTAATAGATATATCAACGTTCTAGTACTCTACAATACTCAAGGGGATAATCAGAAAGAAGTCACAGGACAACTCAGCAGCACTTCAACCAACTTTGAAAGAGAAAGCTAGGGTTAAAAAAAAAAATATAAAAAAAATCTTCCTTTCCTTCTGCTATTTTAATGCTTAGCCTGTGTTTTAGGCTGTTAGAGCACTAACAGTAAACAAACGTTAAAGTACGCTCCAGCCATATGAAGCACATCAGTATATGTAGAGTCGTTTACCCCAGATGCAAAACCCACAAGATTTGTCCTTGCCCGCAGGGCAGTCATAAGTCACCAAATTCAGCCTATAGTTTGCGCAGTTTTTCTAGAGCTGAAAGAGCTCCCGAAACAGCGACCAAAGGTTTATTGGGCTAAAAACAGGGACCAGAATTTAAAAAAAAAACAAAAAAAAAAACAAAAAAACAAAAACAAAGCAAAAAAAACCCCTCATTAACTTATGTGGGACATGGGAGACCAACATCACTTCATTTTTTCAAGATTTAGGCAACAGTAACCACGCCTCCTCCTTGGGTAGATAATATAAAGTTAGACACTTAGTATTTGACTCAATTTTACTCAGAGTTTAGCACTGATATTTTGAAAAGACTGTCCTAAATATCTTAATATCCTAATAGCATTAACAAGATCTTAGGTAACGCATGCATTAAAGACTGAGTTTTTCCTCTCCTTACTTCGGGAATAAAAGTTTTTTCTCTCTTTCTATGTCAGATGCTGAGAGTTGCCCATTTTAAAAGGAATAAAAGAAAAGCTTATGCAACAGACAGAGGCAACTGAATTCTAGCAATAGAGTGGAAAATCTCATTTATGTTAGTCCTTCTAAATTTAAATTATCACAGAAAATCATTAGGTAATTTTTACAGTTATCGCTAATGTAGCATTTCTGTCTTGTGTGCCTGGCACTCTTCGGTTCCAGTTCTACTACCCCGGTTCAGCTATTAAAATGTTCTATAATTTTGTTACTTAACTTCCCTTAAAGGAAATCCACAGAGATGATCAACTTGTGACTTAACATTCATTCCACACACCTAAATAAAAGAGGAGGGGCTTATGCAAGTTTTTGATGATGTTTATAAAGCTCTCGGAAAATAGTACAGCATTTAGCCTCAGGCTTTCAGGTAACAAAATTTCCCCTCTTACTTCATATAAAAGACCTTCATCTTTAAGATCATATCACGACTACCTTTAAGACTTGAGCTGTACATATAAGCCTTGTCTGTGGGTATGGAAATTAATAGTTTTTTGACTGGTGTCATGGTTATTATTTCAAAAAATGAGAACTTTTGAAACAGTATAAGATACTGATTTGAAAAAAAAAACCACACAGGAGGAGTCTACTAACGTTGTCCATCACTAAGCCAGATAACATACTAGTCTTGAGCAACATTTTGAGCTTCATAAAGTTCTTAACTTTTTTGAACACTGATTTAACTTTGTGACGTTCAAAACAATGAGTTCTCACGCTATTAGATTTCTTAGTGTTAAGCGATATCTGGTTTCTGAGTGTGTCTTTTCATTGTACGCACATTACATTACGGTCAACAGCGTTAAGCTAGAAATGAAATTTAAATGGATGTAAGAAAATTAGACACTGCAATAAGAAGTATACCAGTCCCAAAGAGTATTCCTTTAGACAGACGTAGGTTCTGTAAAAAACCTTGTAAAAAAAAAAAAATAATTAGCGTATTTCATAGTTAATCTTTAGAGTCTTAATAGGCCTAAGATCCTATTTTATGAGAAGGAAATGTCACTTTTAAAATTGTGTTAATACAATATCCCCAAAATGGACTATTCCAATATAAATATGATATTTCTGAGCCAGAAGAAGAGCATGTACTTACCGCCACCTAAACACAAGCTCTCTTTCATTTTTTTGTTTCACTAACCTCTAAGGAAAAAAAAATATTAAATTGGAACTGTTTAACAAACAGGAGACACAACAGGAGGAAGACATGGTAGATTTTGAAAACTGCTGCAAAGATGAGTCTAAAAAAGAATAGCCTATTTTCTGTGCTCTTGGGAATAAGAGAAGTAGTAATGGTCCTGCATGGTGGAAAGGAAGATTCAGGCTACAAATTTTCCAAGAACAACTCAGCACCATAATGGATTGCTTGGAAAAGCCATGAATTCTTCCACTCTGGGGTTTTTAAAGAACACTGCTAGACAAATTTCAGTTAAGAATGCTACAGGTGTAGTTGATCCTGTCTGAGTGCTAAGGACAGTATTAATCGACCTCAACCCTTCTTGTAGCTCCATTGCCCAGAATAACTGTAACCAGGAGACTTCTTCCCTAAATAAAAAGAATAAGGTTTAACCAATAATAAATGAAGACTTAAAGTCTAGGTCTTCAAATTAATTACTTTTTTAAATTCAATGCCAAGATAAAACGCACAAGTATTGTAAAAAAACAATTTAACAGAATCTTTCAAAGTGATTAGAAAAAAAGTTAATCAAGAAATGTATTAAAATCACAAATGATCTAAATTTCCACAGCTTTTGACTATATGCCAGATTTCTTAAAACTCATCGTAACTCTTGTTTTTTGCTGCTTCCTTTATAGACTGACAAATCCCACTCCGAGACCAGTGTTCTACACAGTATTCTGGAAGAGTCCCATCAAGTTCTCGTGAGAATACTACATTTTTTTCTTGTTGCGGGGTCTGTTCTGCAGTATGACGCATTGCATATGAGTACCTCGTAGCAATGCTAAAAAGGTAACTTTAATTATGCCTAAATTAGTTTAATCCACTCATAAAACGCTTAAACATTTTAAGCGATCCCAAGCTTTTTTAAGATATGCCAGTTTGTAAACTGCATTTCCTGACCCATTTATTTCAGTTGACTATTTACTAGCCACATTATATTTTACATCTGTTATCCAAGTCATCTGAATTTCCCTTTCTGTGCTTTGCCTCTTTATTAAATACCGAAGGGAGATGTGTGCTTATCTAAGAGACTTTAGTCTTAATCCTCCCTCCCCGATGAAGGGACTGCCTTTTCCTTGCCGACCGCCTTGCAATCGCAGACCACATAAAAACTGGGTTTAAACCAAGTGAACGATGCTTGCGCATTGATGTCCTGCTGCAACGATCATAAAAAATTAGCATAGCGACTTATGGCACACACGGCACTTCTATATGAGAACAGGGTAGCCATTGTAGCCTTTTGAGTGCTAGGTGATTTATTTTTAGATGGTAAAAAAGCATTGTGCTGTGTTTACTTATTATTACGATGCTGAATATTAGCCACAGAACCCTAAAGACTGGCAAATTGTACACTTTTCCTCCAAGTAAAAATGTAGATAGATCTACATTCCATACAATTTCAAAGTGTTATTACCTTAGTATTGACCAAAAATTCAACAGAATTTGGTATTTTATTACACGACTTAAACACAGGCACGCTTTACACAATGTACTAGTACACGGCAATATCGTAAGGATGGCGCACGTGAACACCAGTGGAGTATCAGATAAATGGAATCTGAATCTTGGGTCTTTTGCTTCCAGATTAATATCCTCAGAAGTATTTTAAATAAATCAAATGAGCCCCTGCAAGGACAACACACAAGGGAACAATTAAACAGGCAAGAATATTATCTTCAGAGGCATTCTTTTATCTGATCGGCGATTACTGTAGTCCAAAATGAACTGTAGCAGGTATGTCTCTTTCACCAAGAGGTACTCACATGAGCAATTCAGGATTTCTCATTTTCCTTTCCAGCTCTCAAGTTTCCCACGCGTTCACCTAACTGCACTGCTGTAGATAGAATATTTTCAGAAGTCTTAGTACAAGAGTTACTATTGTCTTATTAAAGAAATATTTGGCTTTTTTTGGCATGAGAGTTGTTTAATGATATAATAACATCTTAAGATTTTGAAACAACATATCCCTCTATCATTTTTTAACACCAATTCCCTACCTCCTTACTGCAAAAGCAAGTACATTTGGACCAACTGGTTTGGTGTCTTTTTTTTCTGGTTAGTGTTTTTGGCCAAAATTTTGGCTGCACATAAGCATCCCAGACTGTATAGGATCTAATAAAAATAGCACCAAGACGGACAAAATAAGAGGTTACGTTTTGCCTTTTTTTGTGATCTCTTCCACTGAACTTTACTCATGAAAAATCTGGTCGCACAGAAGAAAATTCAATATAAATTCACGCATCAAAATAGCAAAAAATAGCATACGTTTAACAAGCATGGCAGTGTTTGTTATTTAGATGCAAACCTGACAGATCTGCAGACCGGAGTGGGGAGGGAAATCAAAATACCACTTTCTGTTTATCCTTTCCCTATGTCTATACTGTATTTGCTTGCCATGAAGGAGAAAAAAGTCAAATTACAGATTACAAACTAGTACATTTTACACATTTAAAATTATCTTTTCATAGTATGCTTTGTGTTAATTTGTCCAAACCCACTGAGCAGGGGACAATACAGAAATTACTTAGACATTCACGTCCCAAATTTATAATGAGAGTAGAAAACACGATAACGACTAAAGATACAATCTCAAAGAAGAAAAACACCTTTCTAATGACCATATTTCCACTCTGAGAACAAAAAAAGACACTTTTCACAGGAAGATCTCATTTCATTTAATTCTTTCTCTTCACTTACTCCATTAGTTTTCCTCCAGTTACTGATTGTCGGCTGAGGTATAGTTTCTTTCATTTGCCCACCCAGCTTCTGTCACTTAAAAAAACCCAAACCCACTAACTAAAACTAATGGGGCACTCAAATTGCATTAGCAAAAATCTGCTACACCTATTCAAAATTCTTTTCAAGGAAAGTGTATCAAAGCGCTATGATTGCCTGCATTTTGACCCAGGCACCAAATCCCGAAGGATTAACATGACTTTTCACAGTTCCAGAAATCACCTTGGATCTCATTCCATCTACCTCCTAAGTCTAGAAATATACTCACCAATTAAAAAGCTATGAGAAAGAAGAGGAAAATTGCTTTGATGGTCTCTAGATATTGTAAAATCCTATTTCTGTAAGAGCAATCACCATTAGTAAACTATGTAGCGTTGGACATCAGAAAACAGGACGACTCGTTCACCAAGTGAAGTGGTTTCAGTAACAGCTGTCTAGCTAAAATGTTATTATACGGAGCAAGGTAATAAGCTTGATGGGTTTCAGTGGTTTAGGAAGAGAAAACGTAAGCCAAACTGCAAAATGGTGCATTTGTCTTAACATCAACAGAGCTATACTGATTTCGCCTACAAATTATCAGTATATAATTAACAATATGTTCACTCACGTTGATCTAGTTTCACATTACGGAAACATTACTCCTTCAGAAATAATTGTATTTCTTTTTCACAACAGCGTGGTTCTTGCTCATGGTCTTGATATTACTTTTTCCTCCATTTCTCTATTTCATGCAGCTCCCCTACTCCCGCACCTAAATTTTCTAAGAAGTAAACAAAGCTCTTTTAATGAATATTTATTTTCTCATCTAAGTACCATCCGTCACAGGACTTCCTCCTACTGAAATAAGAACTTTTCCAATTAGTATAATAAAATCAGGTCCTAAATGCACATGCATGTTCCTCAACAGCCTATGGACTAATTCCTTTTAAGCTCTTCCAAACTTCTTTCCCACTCATTACAGCAGACGTTTTGTCATCAGGAGAAATATTAACGTTAGTTTATCATATCAAATGATATTACCTTCATGATTAAAACTCAGATGGTTTAGAACAGTCGAAAACAGATTGCGTACAATTTGTTTTTCATCCAGTCACTAGTTTGAGTTCCTTTTGAAAAAAAAATAAAAAGTACTCCAAACTACTTCCCCCCCCCCCAAAACTTGAATCTATATTTTCTGGCAGCATTTTAATTGAAAAATGATACAGATATAAGCCATTTCTGGCACCATAATTTCTCCTACAGAGAGCGTTGACTCTCTGTTCACATTAACTTTCATCTCACTCTTTTTCTAGAGCACTGAAACATTAAACCATTAAAATAAAAAAAAAAAAAAATTAAAAGACTAATCTGTAAACTCAATTCCTCTGCAACTACTAGAAAGAAATAAGAGCACCAATACTGAAGCATGTATAAAGTGAAACAGCAATTAAACGGCTATGTCAGAAGTATAACAGCAGCTTTTATACAAAGAAGAAAGCAAACCTTTCATCTAGCCCTAGAGAGATATTATTCAATCCTTACACAGATACAGACAGGAAGAAACACAAAGAGCCCACACTATGCCCACCCAAACCTCTGTAGAAGGGATCATGGTATTAGTCAAGCTACTAACCAGTGGATACGAAGGCCAACTGGAAGACCCAAGGAGCAGGCTGATGACACCCCAGCTGGGCAGCAGAACCCCATCAGCACCCAGGAGGTACAAGGAAGTGCCGACACCTGACTCTGCCTCTCCTCGCTGCTCAGGATAAACTGGGACTGACTAGAAGAGGCAATCAGGTCAGGGACAGCTGGTTCCTACTGGAGTCGAATAAAGCTAATGACTCTGAGCTGAACTAGGAGGTTGGCTAATATTGATTGACAAAGCTACTATTTTCTTTTCATTAATCTAGAGAAGCATAAGGACTTTTTATGCTGTTTGATCATGCTGGGGAATTTCCTGTGCAAAGATAGTGAGAGAAAAGAGAATTAACTTATTACTCTTTAATTATTGCTTTGACTTGTTTTATACCTTTTTTATTAATTTTGTCATAATAGCAATGCTGACTAGTTTACTTTGTTTATTTCAAGCATATGAAGGATGTTACAGGTCTAATATGGACCCAGTAGACAACTGTGGAAAGAAAATTACATAGAATATTTACATATGTATGAGGGTGGCCATTTTTATTGGAGCCACCTCATAAAATGGTATGGGACTCGAAGAGATGAGCCCTCTTTGTTTACTGAGGCCACACAGAATCCAGACTCTGCTGAGATTAAGTACCTCGTATGGATGGTTATGTGGTTTCTCAGTTCTCAAATTGTAGAAATCACAGACTGGTGGGGGTTGGCAGGGCCCTCTGGAGATCACCCAGTCCCACCCCCGGCCAGAGCAGGGTCACCCACAGCAGGTGGCACAGGGACGCCTCCAGGCGGGGTTGGGATGTCTCCAGAGACGGAGACTCCCCCCCCTCTCTGGGCAGCCTGTGCCAGGGCTCTGCCACCCTCACAGCAAAGAAGTTCCTCCTCGTGTTGAGATGGAACTTCCCATGGTCACGTTTGTGCCTGTTACCCCTTGTCCTGTCCCTGGGCACCACTGAGAAGAGCCTGGCCCCATCCTCCTGACACCCCCCCTTTCAGTATTTATAAGCATTGATAAGATCCCCCCTCAGCCGTCTTTTTTCCAGACTGAAGAGACCCAAATCCCTCCCTTTTCAAGGCAGATACCAAATACTTACTATGTTCTTTACAAACTCCACCTCCCCTGACACTGAGCAAAGTATGCTCTTCTCTTTGTGCTCAGGTGAGCTATTTCTTAATTGCCAATTTAATTTCTAATAGCAGTTTCAAAGCATTGCACTTAGTTGGAAAAAAAAAAAATCCAGTTTGCACAATGCGGTAGAAGTGCTTCTCATGCTGTGTTAGACCCTCTCTTAAACGTGTTTCGTTTCATGAGGATGGCAGCCATATCCCCCAGCAAGCCACAAGCATTATTGCACTGGGTTTTGCTTCAAAAGACTCTGCTTGCCCTGGTCGTTGTGTCCCCCAGTCACCTTAATTAGCTTCTCACTGTTGAGTAGCTCAAGAGTTTCTGCACAGCCTGCAAAGTTAACAGGAGACTTAAGACACAGAACGATTTTTAGCTTGGTCGATACCACATACGACTTTTTACAGTTTTTTTACAGTGGTCTTCTGCAAATCAGCTATATATTTCTATGTGACACACCTGTTAGACAACTGTAGCCTCTGCTGTCCCCGTTTGGAGGTGAGCTTTGCCTGCAAGTGACAAAAATTTAGCTGTAGGTTGGCCCACCTTGACTGACTGAGGGATCATCTGCAAGAGTTTCTGAAGCAATGCCTATAGGATGTTTGTTTTCCATTCAGCGAAAGAGATTTGCCAAGGGAAATCAGTGTTGCTCCAACATGCCAACCACAATAAACGGCTTTCCTTATTAGCAACATGTTAGAGAGTGTGTACCATTTGCTTGGCGGAATAAGGGTGCAAAACGAGACTTGACCGATCTGTTGCTCAGTTGAGATAGAGTAACTCTTTGACATTCAAATTAAAAACAATAAAGTCAAACGGCATATAGTCAGTGGCAGCCCAGGAGAACGACTGGGAGCACGAAGAAACCTTTGTATCGAAATTACCAACACAGAACATGACTGTCTACTAGAAAGGTGATAGAAGGGGGCATGGTATTTATATGAAAGATCAATATCTCCCATTCTCCATCTGAAATACAATTTTCTCATGCTATGAAGCTGTAAAATACCTAAATATTCAACAAGATGGCCAAAGTCCTTATTTCCCAGTCATGTCTTCGAAAGACAGGGAAATAATAAATACAAAGGTAATGTAAAACATTGTGTGAGAGACGTGAATTTCATCAGATTAAAAGAATTCACTTCTAACTAGCTTTTGAGCAATGAAAAGTACATTTGGTAATGCTGACGAGAAAGTGGTTTTTATTATGTATTAACACCGCTTTTTTATTAGGAGTACTCGCTCTTGTTAAAATAGAGTGAAAAATTCCCCCCGAGTCCCCTGTGCCTATTTGAGAGTGCCTTGGGCACTTTTTGAACTTTCACAGCGCATGCAAAAGCTTTATGGTTATTATGCCCACCATTAATGGAGCACATTTATAACAATATTATTTAGAACTATGAACTCAGTGGCTAAATATATGTTATAATTCTGCCAAGAATGCTGGCAATATTAATCATCATTCCTTCTGTTTTCCCTACGAAAAGAGGAAAAAAAAGAACATGCTGAGGACTCACAAGAGCCATCTGGGCAAGTTCCCATCCTTTTCTCTTCTCAGGAGGAAATTTTCTCTTATTGTGAAGATGGATGTTAACTAGAAGCCCTGTAGAGCCTTATGTATCATAGAATCTGTCCTAACCATGAGCCTATGCTGTCAAAGAATACAATTTTTTTATTACGAGTCAATCTTGCCTAGAAAATTTAATTCAGGTGTTGAGGTGGAGATTTGTTGTGAATAATAATTCACTCGCCTTCGAAATACAGTTCGATTTATCCCAAACCCTTTAATTTTTAATTGGAATAGCTGAATACCTTACACCTAAAGAAACATGGTGGCGTGGGATGATATTCCTTGGGCTGTCTGGTACCTGAGGGACGAGAGAATCCATCAGGGCCTGAAGAGCCTGTAGCAATGCTCTACGTGTCAAAGTCAAAGGCCAAAAACTGCTTTGGGATTTTTTCTCAATCTCTTCCGCTGCCATTCTTCCAACTTGAGAAAACAGCTAAGAAAGTTGTAATAAAATGTCCCACAGTAACGTCTGCAGAGTGGATTTTAGAGCTGTAAATTGGTGCTTTAACTCAGGAATTTCCCACGCCCATTTTGCCTCCAGCCTCTCGTTCTCTCCCTGGCTCTGATCACCCCAGTCAGGCTGATGCACCTGTTTGGAGAGCCTTGCCGTAAGCTGGATCGCTGGAAAAATTCTCACCACCACCAACAAAAAGGCTATTTAAAAGGAGGTTATCTAGGGAAACTCGAGAATTTTCTGTATGTCTATTTTGAGTGATTCTGCATTAACTTGGGAAAAAAAATAGAAAAAAAAAAAGGACAAAAAAAGGAAATAGGAAAAACACTTTAAGAAGGCAAGTAATTTTCCTATAATGAACAGATACTTCTCACAAAAGGGCAGCCTGGAGAGCTGGAGTGGTGATGGCCCTACGTTTTTCTTCTCCAAGCTTCTGACAGGGCATGTAAGAGGAACTCTTCAGCATTTAAGGTCATAAAGTACACACAGGTCTGTGTAAACCAGGCATTACTTCTTAGGCAGAAACCAGGTAGAAGCATGACTCAAGATTTGCTGCGGCGTGATTTATAAAACTAGAAAAATCAGTGTCAGAGGAAACAATAGGAGCCAAACATACTGAGTTACAGTCGTCTTCGCTCTCGTTCCCTGGCTGGCTTTCCAGGGACAAAGATCCTCACACAGAGGGTTGCAACATATGAGAGAAAACGCAGATTTACGACTTTTCTTTGACTGTCTCCCAGTCCTCAATACTGTTGCGGATTTATTTTCAGTCTTCCGTGGTACGGTGATGTTTCTTCACGATGGCTTGATTCACCGCGGAGCTCGGCTCTGCTTTCTTTTGGGACTGCCTGGCTCAGAAGGTCACGGGTGTTTTGTGCTTGGCTAAATCTGAAATTGCGAATGTCAGTGAGGACGAAGGGAATAGCTGCAGCTGGTATGCCTGCCTTGTGTATGTTTTCAGACAGGATCCCTCTATACATTCCATAAATGCTTTCAAAATCGGTTCCCATTAAACAAACCAGCATGTGCTTAGGGATTTCAGTAGCCGGCTAAAAGTAATTTTCTTCCAATCAAGGCAGTTTTAAAAGGGTATGTGTTTCCTCTATTATAGACATGCTGTTATGCCGCGGAAGACAAAGCCCTAGTTTTCCTCTCCCCACCGCTCCCTCCCCTCCTCGAGTATCCCCCCTGCTCTGGAATGCAAGACTTTTTATTCATGTCTTCTTTCATTCCGAAGTTTTCAGAGTCACGCCGTATTGGTGGGAACAGTGAAATCGGGCGGCGCATCATAACTTTCACTTAACAACCACAGCTCAAAGGAGACAAAGATGCAAAGCGCAGGACTGCGGTTCTTGGAACCAGGGAATCTTCAAAAATAAAGCTTTTTCTCCCCTCTGGCTACATTACGCTCATATTAAGCTACATTAAGCTCAAAGTAAAAAAAAAAAAAAAAAGTATTGGATAATTTCTAGAATAATTAATAGTATAATGAATAGAATAAAAGCATTTCTTACTCTATACTATCTAAACAGTTAAATTTTTTTTTGGTGCAAATGAAATTATTGTAATGTAAAAAATTTTACTTTTTCTTCAACAAAAATTTACATGGATACACCGCAGAATTGCCATTTCGAAAAGCACCTAAGTAAAAAAAAAAAAAAAAAAAAAA